>JAJSPD010000123.1:0-81682 GCA_021307315.1 Bisporella sp. PMI_857 | reverse complement strand
GCGCTGGGAAATTCGCCTGTTTCGCATAAGAGGAGGTGTCATGGAAAGCGCATCCTCTTTTGTGTAATCTTTTCACCGCGAGAATGGAACATCATGTGAATAACCTGCATCAATTGGTACTCTCCTTCCGTACGGCGTTGACCTTATCCATGGCATTACCATATATCGAATAGGGAAGAGTAGAGAAGTACTTATAGTGTCTTGTTTTTCCGCATCTTGCAGTGTCATTCACAATGAAACTTTTGAGGTTGTAGCCCTTAGTTCTAGCTCCTATACTGGTCTTGTGTATTAGTTACCTAGCCAGCTGCTCTACATTATCTTTGATTCCTCAATCCCATAGCTATATTACAAAGCCTCTATTCGCTCTCTTTGCGAGCGTACAACCCAAACGCAGTAATCTTGGCCCCTTATAGAAACCCTCAAGTCAAACTCTACCTCTTCGATCATGCACTCCAACATCCTTCCAATTGTTGCCTTTGCCGGCGCCGCAATGGCTGCTTGCCCGCTATCAGTTGAGATCACTGGCGCCGTCGATCATGTTGCCGAAGTCGCAATTACAAACACTGGAAGTGAAGCGCTCACCGTTTTCAAGGGCAACACTGTTCTTAGTGACCATGACACAAAGGATCTTGTAGTGTCCGATGCTGGTAAGTGAAGGTTCATTCCATTTTTATTGCGGTACTGCGGTTCATCTACCTTCAGTAAGGCCGACGATTTTTAGAATTTAACTGACTCAATGTTAGAGGGAAATGCGCTCCCGTTCCAAGGAGCCTATATCAATTATAAGAAATCAGGTCTTGAGGCTGAGCAATTTCAAACAATACTACCTGGCGAGACTGTCACGGCGTCTATCAACGCAGCCAAAACCTATAACCTTAAAGGGCTTGAGACTGCCCAGGTAACTGCCATTCAAGGCTTCAAATATGCTGTTGGAGAGACTGCACCCACTAGTTTAAGAGGTCTTGAATTCTGTGAGAGCGTCAGCTCTGGCACCGTGACAATCACGCCTGATCAAAGCAAAGTTTCTGAGTAAGTATTTTATGCTTAAAATAAACCCAAAATTCGTGCTTCTGGCTAATCTGATTCTTAGTGAGCTCATCTCCAAACGAGAGGCATCTTCTCGCATCAAGAAGCGTTCCGTGACCTACAACTCCTGCACAAGTGCGCAAACCACTTCCCTCACGACTAGCGTTAGGGATTCTATCTCAATGTCAAGCGCCGCATACACAGCGGCTGGAACGGCAGCGTACTACTTCTCAACTTGGTTCCGCACTGCAACTACCGCACAGGAGACCAAGGTGAGGACCATCTACAATGACGTCGTTGGAGTTCAGACTACTTCTCCTAAGATTTACTGCACTGACATATACGGGTACTGCTCTGACGGATCGGCCCTTCTGTACACCGTGCCGAGCGACAACACCGTTGTACCATGCCCAAGCAATGGATACTGGGGCTTTCCCGAGTACGCTACCACCTGTGCGGATGATGATTATGATCGTGCTGGCAGTATTTTGCACGAGTTTACCCACTTGTATGGAACGGATGACTATGCGTATGGACCAACTGCAGCTTTGAAGTTGACAGCCGCACAAGCCGCGGCCAATGCCGACACTTATGAGATGTATGCCGGAAGCGTGAGACTCGGTGGCTGCAGTAGCTAGAAGATGATTAAATGAGAGTATAGACGGCAGTTAAGTGGAAAGGGGCATGAGTACGTGGTTTAGGAAACATGAATGCATATTGCCTCCGTTCTCTGCTTCAACTTCTCTTCCATAAGGCCGGCCTAGAGGTATTAACTGTCGTTGATTTGATCTTTGAGCATAAAAAATAGGAAAGCTATATCTTTCTCATGAGACATAGCAGTACTATAATAAGACTAAGCATATTGATCCGCTTCCCACGTTCCGGATACTCTGATGTATTTTATGTAAGTAGAGCCTTTCCCTTGAAATTGCCAGGGAGCATGCTGACATGATGCATCATTCGCGACGTTTCCCGAAACTCACATCACATACACCGCTGATGACAAGCTAGACATTAACTAAAAATCCAAAGGCATGGTTCGGGCATCGTAGGCAACAAAATAACTTCCTCTTCCAAGCCACGTACCTCAGAAGTTGGTCTGCGAGGCAAGTCGCACAAGTTGGCATGGTTCTTGCGTCTCTCACCAATGAAAGCACAGGCTTCTTTCATATTCCAGCATCATCCAACGTATTCCAACAGGTCATCGTAATGTGCTGACTGCGATCACATGACCCGTGTGTCCTCGTGGCCTTTCAGGCACCAACTTTCTTGGACATGTCATTGATCCATTAGTATCCGATTCGGAGAGGGTTATATTATTGCGTGCAAAAACCGGTCGCATATTTATCGGGAAATTATGAAATAATTGTTAAGTCCAAAGGCTGATTTGGCAGCATGTTATGGCGAATTGGCTGTTCCAGATGTGTTTTTGCACGCTTGTGCTAGCCGAGATTCCCCTTTTCGGAATATCTCTGAGGCTAAGCCATCTTCGTCAGATGCGCATTTACCACCATTTGATACTGACTGCTTCTCTTTTGCAAGGTTTCAAGATTATCCCACGCTTTTCTTTAAGAGAAACGGCACGGTCTGCATTTTGTCATTGGACAACCGAGACCTCTATGGGTGGGGAGAGCATGGCCGGTCGCCTAATTCGGAGGGAGTTGTGAATGCTAAAACAGTACATAGAATGTCGCATCTCACAACTTCCATGGTTTTGAGAACCCTCTGGTATGTCATAGATTCTATCAATGTTAAAATATTTGGCAAGACGACCAAAACCAGAATGTCCACCTCCAATTGTGTTCAATCTCTTCTCAGATTTGCCTATTGAGATTAGACTTTTGGTTTGGGAGGAAGCATGTCATTACCCAAGAGTCCTTGGAATTCGACCCACATCTCTGAAATCTTGCCCCCATGGCGCAAGGTGTTCCTTGTGCTATGCTTGTAAGTCTTCTCGTTTCCCCTAGCTCAAACTCTGGCTGTTTGTCAACGTGTCTCAGCTTCGCTAACTATATATACAGATTACCGTTACGTCACCAGCACCTCACCACCAGCTCTTCTGTCCGCAACCCGTGAGTCTCGATCGGTAGCTTTAAAGGTATATAGTCTTGAGTTTGGCACCGTGTCCAAGTGGGATGGATGGAAAAGGGTTCTGGTCAGCCCACCGCGGATATATATCAACTGGGCGGTGGACCGTGTGGTTGTGCTTGACCTTCAGGGGAAAGAAAAGCAGAAACCTACCAAGGGAGACGAGGAGGGGGCACAAATGGATGACTTCGAGACGGAGGGAAGTCCGGTAAGATTGCTTTCAAGGCCGGAGACCTGGCGAGGCATGAGTGGCATGGCGTTGAGATTGGGCATGTACGAGAACCTAGGGTTAGATGGAAAGGAAGAGAGGCACGATATACCGTTTTATCAAGGTTAGCTTTCCAATTATCGAGGTATCCTGAAGGAGAAATTATTGATTCTGGTGCCAATACTTCATGTTTGTTCTCCTGCCAGGTTGAGCGGGCGCCGTAGTAGAAGCCAAAGCTTCTCGTTCCCGACTCAATACATTTTAAATTTCGAACTTTTGGGCTCAATCTGGTATGTTACAGTTCTTTTTTTTATTTGATCCCCGAACTTTTATGATGCGTTCTGTAGGGTTGGCATATCAACAATTAAAGACCTGCTTAATTCCAGCCATAACGCCAGTATCTGCTTCAGCGGAATCCTGCCTACTATGTTCAACAGCTTGAGCACTTTCCTAAACATCTTATCTTCTTCCACTTCTGAACTTGGGAGCACTATCCACATACAAAACTCCATTCCGGTCTTTAGTCCATGTTCTCTTATCAACTTCTAAACCAAGAAAGCACGGAAAACGACCGTTTAACTTCCAAGATTTGGTAGCGTGCATAGAGGGTCCCACTTAACATTCCTCTTCTCCTAACACTGAACCGCGTTAAGAAATGTTGCGGGTTGGTTCATCTTGTAGGCTTCCCACATATCTGTTAGGTCGTTTGCTATACCCAACTCCTCATGTCAATAGCACGGATTGCTTCAGAGTGCCACGCATTATTGATCACTTTATCTTGCTTAACATCGTCTTACATGATGACATACGTTTTCTTGACATCCACGCCATCTGTCACGCTAAAGATTCTTCTGGCGTTACAATATAATTTCAATATCTAATGGAATAGTTGAGGGATATACTGGGCTTGCCATTCTGGTCCCAACTTTGTCAAAAATTCTCTTCTAGGTTGACATGGGGTGATCCATGAACCGCCTTTCGTAATTAGATACTTTAACACGGGAAACTATCCCTAAGGCTTTGAGGCAGCCTATTTTTCAAGAAATAATAATTAGCAAACGATTTCAGGGATAAAAAGGGTAAGCCATAGTTTGGTTTCCTTCTCAAGTTGTTACTTGAGGCTTTCTGTGGCGTCTAAGTAGCGAATAACGCGTGAGAATTTTTGGCACTGACTTTGTTATTAGCCACTTAGTTAAGGATCCACTAGTCAAAACAAGGCAGCAATAGATGTAATAGCACTACCTATTCCAAAAGTAGAGCTTAGCATACCAAAAACATTGAACGGTTCTTTTAATTCGCCATTCATCTTGAGTTCTTATTATCTCTTGTCCGCTTTCGAACTACTAACAAAACTCTGCACGTAAACGGGTGCGTAGCTCGCCCACAATTAGCAAAACTTCATCATTAACATGCGGAAGTATAATTATCCATTTTTTCTAACCTTTTCAAAATCGCCTAAAACAGCCGCTAATGAAAACTTCCAATTTTAAACAATACAACTTAAGCAGAAACTTACTACATTCTTTCTTAATATCACATGGTAAGCCAAAAGTGACGCAACTAAAGTGTGGGTGGCCTATATTTTTCAAGGTACAGCTCCACATAAAGGTTCTGTGCATAATGGCACAGTCCCTGCAGGGGCGGCTGGTATATTCATGCGCTACTGTCCGACTCTGCCCCCTTACCAGAATTTAGCCATATCTTTTATCTCACCACAATTCTACTCTGTTTTGCAGTTCGTACATTTCTTGTTTGTAAAAGTGTCTGATGCATTTGATAATATGGCGGTCTTGTTCACCCCTAACAATATTGTGCAACCTTTCTCTCATGTTACGACCGTGAAATGATAACCACTTGCAATACGACCTGTAATTGTTTCGATCTGGTAAGTCTGGCATATTTGAGTTTCCTTTGATTGGAAATTTGCTAGTACTAGATGCTGGCTAAGCTGTCAACCTGGAGCAGTTTCTTGACTGGAGTTGATGTTTATACCACCGGTGCGTTTCTAAGTGGTAATGTCGATGATTTCAAGGACTTCATGATCTGTAAATGAGATACTTGTTGAGTTGCTAAATGCCGCTATAGTTCGTCTCCTAGGCTGTGGGAAGTAGTGCTATAGCATTTGACCCAACCACAGCTGCATTGAAGCAATTGGCATTCCTAACTAGGATATGCATTCTTTTTTCTACCAACTGCAGCGTACAGTTGTGACTTTGGGAGACGGTAGCCGGCTGGGGCAGACTTCGAGTAATTTGACTACAGGTGGCTGAAACATACTTATGTCTCCCTTAAGATTCAGGATAGAATTGTGTGCCGGTTTAGTAGGGTGGTCCCCAATGATTTTATATCCAAGGCCGCACGCAACCCACGGCATTGACGGAGTGCTTTCGACTATCCTTGGCAAACATGCTAGGGGGAGTGGTTTTATGGGGAGTGGGTTGGTTATCACATGATTCATCCGTAACAACGCATTTCATTATAGGCCCAGAACAGAACAAATGACGTTTATGTCCTTTTGCTCCTTATTAATAAAACGAAAAAGGTTATCCCCGCCCGATTGGCCCGGACCTTACTGTATGTCCTCTTCGGTGCATACTGCCGGCCTGTATAAACCTTACGTCACGAGATCCCAGGCAAGCCACTCTCTTGGCATCGGAACAACTTCGGTCTCGGCGGTTCCCCCAGGGCGCCACATCCGTCGTACAAACGGCTTTTCCTCTTGTGTGCTTACTTGTTGTTGGCAACTGACTGACCCATTACTCATTACTCATCTACAGTACTTACCAATAATAATTATCATCAGCGACTAAGATACCACGTTACTTGGAGGGGCGTATGCAGGTACAAAAGCATATACACTGGCTACGGATTTCCCATCCGCGTATTCTCGTACTTAGTGTGCTGTCTTTCTGGTTCTCGAGCCATCATTCCATCACAGCTCCATTCAGCGCGACAATGCCATAGGCTACCGATTTCCCGACGTGCACATACATCATCATCAAAATCAGCAACTTTCCTTGCCCACCTTTGCTATTTACACAGGCCAGCAGAGCCCCGCCAAAAGTGAGGGGAAATGCGTGCACGATGCCGAACAACAGCATTTCACTGCATCACAGGGACTGCAGAGCCCATCACTCTACATACACGATGCCAGGGGCGCAGTGATACCAATGATGCCAATTATCGTCCAATTGTCGGTCCGATTGTAGGGCATTTAGTTCAACTTGGCAGATGAGGTTGATATTGTTGACCCTACGGCACGCCGGAGAGTATTTTCACTTGGTAGCTTATACAAAGGGAAGTTTCGCGCTCATTTCTACCCCGGACCCCAGAGCTCTTCATGGGTGGTGATATGGTACCAAGCATCCAAATGTTGTTGTGCAGGGATTCTCGTCCGATCTGGGGGATGATGAACACAGCGACAGGGGTTGCCGGGGAGCTTAGGTGCAGCTCACTGCCCTGGAATGCTACATCGTCGAATTTCGCGTAGGACGAGCGTTGAACTATATTGCATATCCTTACCTAAAAAGAATGCTGGCCATGTTTTCCACTGCGGACTATTTAGTCCCGAGGATTCCTCGTTGGGTTTCCTCTCCCTTACCTCGCGTCCTTTGTTCAATTGTCTACTGCTTCTTGTACATCAATTGATCTCGGCCACCTGTCAAAATGTGGTTCACGAGCTCGACCGCCGTCGCCAGTGTTGCTGTGCTGGCGGCTGTTGCCAATGCGCAGAATAGTGGTGACTACTCGCCACCAAAATACCCTTCTCCTTGGATGAGAGGTGGTAATGGCTGGCAAGACGCCTATGCCAAGGCTCAAGCTTTCGTGAGCCAGCTTACTCTTTTAGAGAAGATCAATTTAACGACTGGTGTCGGATGGGAAGGCGAGGCTTGTGTGGGCAATACGGGCTCAATTCCAAGATTGGGGTTCCGCGGTTGGTGGCAATATGTTCTCAATGCCGGAATACTTAATTAACATCTCACAGGACTCTGTTTACAAGATTCACCACTTGGAATTCGATTCGGTATGTGTATCTTCGCCGTACTTTTCTACGTGAGACTGATCTTGAACAGCCGATCTCAACTCTGCTTTCCCTGCAGGAATAAATGCCGCTGCGACATGGAGCACGCGACTAATCAAAGATCGCGGACGAGCAATGGGTGAAGAGATGAACGGGAAGGGAATTGATATGCAACTCGGGCCTGTTGCCGGCCCACTTGGAAGAGCCCCTGCTGGAGGACGCAACTGGGAAGGTTCGTACCGAATGTTTCAAAAGCAAGACCAACAATCTAATTAAACCTAGGCTTCAGCCCTGATCCTGTCTTGACCGGTCGTGCGATAGCAGAATCTGTAAAAGGAATCCAAGATGCAGGTGTCATTGCTTGTGCAAAGCATTTCATCATGAACGAACAAGAGCGGTACCGAGAACCTAACAACGAAGGCACGAACAAGTTTGCGTACTCTGCCAACTTAGATGACAAGACCATGCACGAGCTATATCTGTGGCCTTTCGCTGATGCAGTTCGTGCCGGAGCCGCCGCAATCATGTCATCCTACAACCAGATAAATAACAGTTACGGATCGCAAAACAGTTACACTGTCAACTACCTTCTTAAGAACGAATTGGACTTCCAAGGTGCTGTTGTTTCTGATTGGTGGGCACAACATACTGGCGTTGCATCAGCATTGGCAGGTCTCGACATAACCATGGCGGGCGATCAAGGCTTGGCATCAGGAAATACTTACTGGGGCTCCAATCTCACTGCAGCTGTTCTGAATGGTACTCTTCCACAATGGCGATTAGACGACATGGTTGTGCGAATCATGTCCGCCTACTACAAGGTAGGCAGAGATACTCACAGAGTACCTGTCAACTTCAACTCATGGAATTCGAGCACATTTGGATATCGTCATCCGCTGGCCCAAGAGGGCTTCGAGCAGATAAATTTCCACGTAGACGTGCAAGCGGATCATGCCAGACTCATCCGTGAAATTGGAGGCGCATCCACAGTCTTGCTGAAGAATACTAGAAATGTTCTTCCACTGAAGAAGCCAAAGAGTCTTGCCGTGATTGGGGAGGATGCCCATGACAATCCTGGAGGGCCAAACGCATGCAGTGATCGAGGCTGCAACATTGGCACTCTCGCCATGGGATGGGGCAGCGGAACGGCAAACTACCCATATCTGATCGCGCCGGTTACGGCCCTGAAGGCGCAGGCTGCAAAGGACAATACTGCTTTCACCAATGTAAGCAATAACTATGACCTCGCGGCCATCAAGGCTGCTGTTACTGGTGCCGAGGCAGCAATTGTCTTCGTCAATGCCAATAGTGGTGAGCGATACATTACTGTTGATGGTAATGGAGGAGACCGCAACAACTTGACCTTGTGGGGTAATGGTGATGCACTCGTGGAATATGTCGCATCAATCCATCCGAACACAATTGTTGTTTTGCACACAGTCGGCGCTGTTATTGTCGAGGATTTCAAGAACCATCCTAACATCACCGCTATTCTCTGGGCTGGTCTTCCAGGCCAAGAATCTGGCAATGCTATCACCGATGTTCTCTACGGCGTCGTCAATCCACAAGCAAAGTCCGTGTTCACGTGGGGCAAAAAGCGCGAGGACTGGGGAGTTGATGTTGTCTACCACTTTGAGGAAGATCCACCACAGTTGAACTTCAAGGAAGGTAATTTCATTGACTACCGTTATTTCGATGCCAACAACATTGCGCCGTCATACGAGTTTGGGTTTGGTTTGTCTTATACAACATACGCTTACTCCGATCTCAAGATCACCAAGCTCAACCCAGGCCCGTATGAGCCAACTACTGGATTTACCAAGGCTGCCCCAACATTTGGCACAATCGATTATAATCCAGCCAATGCTCAATTCCCACCAGGGTTTCACGAAGTGCCGCTCTATGTTTATCCATTTTTGAATGGTTCTATTCCCACAGGTCAACCTCAAAACTGGCCTGAGAAATCATTCGACTCCAGCCCACAGCCAAGAGTCCCAGCTGGAGGTAGCGCTGGAGGCAACAGACAGCTCTATGATGTTCTTTACACTGTGTCTGTAACTATCAAAAACACTGGTACCCGCCGTGGGACCGAGATTGCGCAACTGGTATGTCTACATTCCCAAAGCCCCAAAGCTTGTAACGTCTTAAGTATAACGGTATTCCATTCTAACCCTCGCAACAGTATCTTTCTCTTGGTGCCCCATCCGACCCAATCCGTGTCCTCCGCGGCTTCAATGACGTTCCGCTGTCAGCCGGAGAGTCAAGAACAATCACGTTTGAGCTGACAAGGAGAGATGTCTCGAACTGGGATACAGCGTCGCAGAATTGGGTTATATCCAGTTATCCTAAGAAAGTATTTGTTGGCGCCAGTTCCAGGAATCTGCCACTGCAGGCACCATTACCATGAAGTGATTAATAGGGCTTTATTATGGATGTGGCGTGAAGGCAATTAAAAAAGGGTATTAAAATAACACACAATATAATATTGTAATAGTTGAGTGGGGGATGACACTACTCAATTCCAACTTGACTAGCCAGTTCCATTTCACCTACATTTTTCAAGTTCACAATTTAATGAAAGAATGCTCTGTCCTGTGCCTAGACTTCAAATACCGCAAACCCTAATCTGCTAAATTGCCCTATGAAGTAGGATGCCTTTAACAAAAAACAAAAACGTCAATAGGCACTCCGCCTTACGTAAAAGGAGGGGGAGAGGGGGGTTGTGGCGATTTTGATTAGGAAATAGGTAGTGGGACGAAGATGAAGTAGCCTGATCTTCTTATGCTTATTAGAATAGGGGTCGAAATGAGCTATAACTTTTGATGACGTTGGAGTAAGCAAGTCGGCTAGTTGGCTGGGTCATGCGGTTCGGATCGAGGTTGGTGCACTCTGCTTCTTGCTTGGCAGTTTGTAGATGAATTCAGCGCAGCTGGGGATCGAATAGCTAGTAGTATGCGCATTAGACGCTCTGTGCTTGAAGAGACCAACCCGATAGGGGCAATATATTAATGAGAGGCTGGACTCTCCCCCGCTTCCCCCGCTCGCCCGGGCACCTCCCCACGGTATCTAAACACTAGCCAAATTATTGAAGACCCAGTCACTGAGTAGTCATACTCAAAATCCTAGACATGAACATAGCATCTATATCTCCAGCGCCCCCTCAATAATCTTCCAAATCCTGTACCTATTCCGCAACCCAATCGGAGCACCCGCCATTCTCCCCTCAATCTTCATCTCCTCATTTTTCCTGCACAGCAGCCTCGCCAATGCCTTCCAATCCCATTCCGCCTCAAGATATTTTCCGTAGCAGATTTTGGCATTGAGGTCCCATAGGTAGGGTATCAGGGATCCGGAAACTAGGCTCTGGAACCAGAATTGATTATCTGGGTACAGGTACGCGGCTAGAGTTTTGGAGGAGAGGCGGAGGGCGAAGAGGGAGGGGATTGGGAGGATTGAGGATATGTGGTGGAGGATTTCTACAGGGAGGCCTTCGAGGCGCGGTGCTGCTGGAGTTGAGTCTGCTCTGGACACTGGATGCTGCTGATTCTTTGAGGTTTCTGAGGAGCTCGAGGTTTTGGTAAGAAGACTAAGGATGAAGGGGGTGAGATCGGGGATGGGGATGGGGTTGGCGCAGTACCACTGCGGGTTGTCAATAATGATAGAGAGCCCCAAGCGAACTACCTACCTCATCCCCATGACCAGCCTCCCAATCGTAGTAGCCTTGAAATTCGAGAGCACCATAATAGTCATGATCCCACTCCAGTCCTCCCAAATAGCTATTTACCCGTGGCGGTTTCATTGCGTTCCTAGCGTATTGCTTGCAAAGTGAATAGTAGAATGTTTTGAGAGTCGCATGAGGCATGTCCGGGGTCAGGACCTCATTCTGACTCTCAAGGACATGCTCGATGACTTCCAGACAGGCGTCATGGATCGGAAACATGATATTACCACTTTTGTCGGGAGAGAACGTGTAATAATCGTGGTTATTAAGAATGAATACGTAGCCCTCTTGCCATACGTGGCTTGCATGGTCCGAAACGAAGAGTCCATCTATGTTCGAGGAGTTGTTGGGCCTGCGATAGATTAGTGAATGAAAACCTTTGTGAACGCATCATACAAGCTGAAAGGTGTATTCGATCTTCTAAAGGCTTCTAGGGCTCTCGTTCGGACTATGAGCCGGTATTTCTCAACCCACTTCGTGCTTATTAGCGAAGAAAAGGAGAGCGCAAACAGGAAGACTGACTTCAATATCCTCGTCAGAGAGTACGGAGGCCCAGCAGCTATCCTCATCTCCTACGCCGGTACTGTCATCATAGATATCAAAACCCTCAAATGGTCCACCGCATGCTGGGCAAAACTGGCTTGGGAGCCCCATTTTGCCTCGTCACAATGTTAATCGGAATCCCAACTTGGCAGGACAAGGCAGGCCCGACTCTCTCAGCAAACCCGATTAGGAAACCCAACTCGGAGAAGACGAAATTTGTACTGAGGTAACCAAATCTTACTCGAGTCTAAATCTAGGTTTGTCAGAAAGTTGCAGAGTTGAGATAGCCTTGTTAGGGAGACGAGTACTCGTATTGTATGAGAGGCGTATTAAGATGGGATGTTCGTAAAGTAAAATGGCGTCGCTCAGTCCTTTCACGGCCCTTTTTACTAATTTGAGAGGCACTGTACTGGTAGTAGGTACGGTATGGGATGAGAGGATCGTCAGCCCAGCGTTGTGGCACCGCCCCAATTATTACTACTGAATTCGTGGTTCAACGACCACGTAGTTTTACTTGTAGCCAGTCCGCCGGTATCGACATACGAATCCGGCCAGGTCTGACAAGAACGGACGGCGGTTAAGGGGCTGGTTGATCTTCCGTACAAAATCTACCTACTACCTTAATGAAGAAACATTCCGTGGGTAGCGCCTAACAAGAATAATACAATAATAAATCAGCCAGTTAGCCTTGGCGCGCAGGAAACGCCATTCTAATATCACGCCCTATGATCGGATAAACAACCCCCAAACAGCCTCTCTCTCTTCTAAAACACCCAATCAGACTTCGCATTTAAGCACAGCAATCCCGCTGGTCCCCGCACTCGCAATGGCCCGCTCCACACACCCCCCTGCAATCGTCAGCGGCAGCGTAAACGAGTACCGCTCTGTAGCCACCCACTTCCCATCCTCACTCGGGATATCAATACTATCCACACTCCAGCTCAGTAAACCGCCACAACCCTTCTCCTCACTCTTCAACTTGGCTCCGCCGTCGGTTATCCACGCATTAGTGACGATAATCACGTCGTACCATAAAGGTATGATCTCGCCGTCTTCGACGACTAGACAAGCTGCTTTAGGGGTAACAGGTCCTCCTTCCTGGCAATGCGCATCGTTGCTGCAGGGGTACAGTGTACAGACTGTGCCGTCTTCGCTAGTGGTTATGGTGGGGGGGGCCAGAACAGGCATCCGGTATGCAGGGGATCTGATCCTGGGTTAGATATATATCGAGAAAATGGAGGGAGAGGGGTTACACCACTGCTGTGTGCTACAACACCAAAGGGGTTAGCAGTTAGGTTTGTCCCCTCGGCAAGGAATAATTCCACATAAGTGTTGTCTATCCAAGTTAGCATCTTTGTATTTCTTCTCTAGAAGACTGATATCAACATACGTCCTCCCGCCGGCGTCCGCCAGCTAATAGTCAGTTTTTCGCTCCCGTTGCCAGTCTTGATCGGCGGCTCAGTCGAGTTTATCCCTATCTGGTAACTACTTACCACATCCTTACCCGGATCACTGTCCTTGCCGGGTAGAAATTGGAGTTCCCAATCGGAATCGATGACACCGGCTCCGGGGATGATAAGCTTCACGGAGGCGGCGTTGGCAGGTGTAGATACTACGGCGCGTATACTGTATGTTTGCAAACCATGGACACAACCGGGTGTTGCGGGTGGTGTGGTGATCGTGATATCTGGTACTGCGGCTCGTTTAGTCAAGCTTGAAGTCGTAGCGCCAAAACTCGAAGAAGATTTTGTGCTGGAGGTGGCTCTTGTTGGAGAACTTCCCCTTGTTTTTGGCGATGTTGTTGGTTGAGAGTTTGATGTTGTATGTAATGGGCTGGAAGAACTGGTTGTAGTAGATGTCGGTAGTGATTGTGTGGAGTTTTTCCACGTTGTCAGCAAATTTGTGGACCTGGAACGCGATCCAGAACTAACTGACGATATGGATCCGGTTTGAGAGTCTGTATTGCTAGACGAGGATGATTGGACTACCGAACAGGCGCTACCTCTCTTTGAAAGTGAGCGTTTGAATCCTATTGGACTTCCGCCAGCCAAAGCAAGGTTGGTATTGAACGAGAACGAATAGTGCGAGGCTTTACCGTATGGGCCATTCTGGAAGTTAGTGAGCTGCGTCTGGAGTGTCGCCTTGCTTGCATCACTATTATCTAGTGCATCTATTTTGGTTTTGAGATTAGTCATTGTTGTTTGAATGAAAGTCCACGTAGCGGCCGCTTGTTGAGAAAGCATGGTCGAAAGCCAAGATTCATAAGCCGCAGCGAAGCTGAAACTTGTGTCTTGAAGAACTATCTTCTTCGTGCTAACTATATTATCGATTCCTTGACTATAGAGAGGTTATTATAGACTCGTGAAGGGTATAACTAGTGTCTAGAAGCTAGATATGCAGTCGCTTTGATATTCTCCAACTGTAGAGAAATTGTGATTCATATTAATGACGGCTTTCGACTTCCGCCAGATGTGATGTCAGATACTTCTGATCGAGAGCGACTGAATCGGCTTGAGATATTTCCAAACTTACAATGCGTTGTATATACGAAGACTGGTTTTATCAAAGAGTGGTACAACAGCCGAATCTTGGCAAATAGCCATTGCAATTGCGACATCCTGCAAAGTGACTATCCATTGCGGGAGATTGCTTGGAGGAAGGTTCTCGGCCTTGTCCAGCCACGCCGGTTCGATAAACTCACCTGGCTTGAAGATCTTATCACGAATAAGCCAAGAATAAGATTGGCAGTGCATTTACAGCAACTTACCACACCCTTCTTGTTGTTCAGATCCCTCTGCATGGCGATAAACTTGATTTGATTCCCGTTTGCCTCATCCACATTGGTTGCTACTTGGTTATATAATTTCTGCATGATGTTGTTACAGTTGTTTGCGGGTAAAGGAAAGAAGACCTCCTCAAAGTTTGTGCAGTCCTTAAAAACGTTTGTTACTGGTGGGGTAATAGTTAAGAAGAATTGTAGAAGGAACTTGAGCTCCTCCCCTAATGTGCTGTTAGCAACTACCTTTCCGTGAGGTATGAATGACTAACAAATATGGTTTATTGAGTAATCAGTCCCTTTAAGGGTGCTAGCCCAATCAAGCTTCATATAATTAGTATTACCGTTACAGTCCACATCTCGATTATAGTATCGAAGGATACCATTCATTAGTGGCAGGTCTAAAGGCTTTGGCCAGCCGGCAAATTTGCATTTTTTTTGGTCAATCGCGGCTATTTGCTTAACTTTAGGATAGCTGGGGAAGTTAATTTTGTTACTACTCGAATATCCAACAGGTATGGGACAACTCCCAAATCTGTGCACAAATCGCAACCCTGCTCTACGCTCGAGCATGACATGTCCAGCCACAGAGCGTTTTCTGGCGTTGCGTCTACATCAGAATCAGAGTCTTCATCATCTTCATCCGAATCGTCTGGGATATTGTCCGCCGGAACATCAAAACCTGTACAACTGGGTCCCGAAGTTGAGGTTGTTGTGGTCACTGTTGTACCAGACCCGGTACACCCAGCGATAGTGGCCGCTGAGCAAGAAAATTTTGTGATTGTGGCAACCGTAAAACTGCTTGTAGCTCCAGACATAAACTATGTTGAGATAGAAAGAGTGTGTGTGCACACCGGAACAGCCGTGCTGACTGTACACGAAGAAGAGGAAGAACTAGTAGTTGAAGACTCTGTAGTCGAAGATGTCTTTGTATCGTTATCTTCATCCTCTAGATCCTTGCCAATTTCTGCCAGAGTATCGGTCAAGTTCTTAATCAGGCCAATATCAATCACACCCGCCTCTACAGGATCAACTAAATTGTTAACAACATTCAGAGCGCAGCTGACAAGCTTTGTGAGGTGGCCAATCGCATCCCTAATTCCACCGGCAATGCTTGATATTATGCTCCTATTACGAAGCAAGTCTCTTAGCTGCCTCTCGGATAGCGCGTTTCTTCTTCTCTCTGTATTTGAACATGCCGGGTTAGGAGGCTTCACATCTAAACCGCTAAACAGAGCAAGTGCCTCGTCTTTGGTCTCTTTAATATCATCAATATACTGAGATCTTAGCTTTGGATCCGAGAGCCATTGTCAATTTGCCTGGAGCACAAAGAACAAACCCCCAAGTAATACTGCTTCGGTAATAGCAACTGGTTTTGATATTGTGCCAGTTGGAATATCAAACCACGTAAGAGACACGGGTGATGGTGTCAAAGTACCAATCCAAGTACCACTCAAACTGAAAGAGCTTCCTAAAACCCCTATGGGGATGGCGAGGAAGTAGAAGTTGAAAATGTTAAGACGCCGCTGCCGGATATCGAAATTGAGGTGCTAGGAAGATTCGACTGGTTTAGGGACATCGCTGTAGAACTTGAGCTTTATATGGGAGAGGTGAAGCTTCTAGAGTTATTTGAAGCTATTGGGCTGAAGGTGTGCGGCCCCAATATGGTGGGATTAGGGAGAGTTGTCCCGGAATTGCTGCTGGTGTCGCTCAAGCCTGTGCTGGTAGAGCTCCCGCTTTGAGAAATTGATGTGCTAGTATTGAATGCTCCAGTTGTTTTAGCAGAACTGAAACGGGTGTTGGAACTGCTGGTGGATAATGACGATGTTGAAATTGCACCGTTGGGAAACTTGGGAACGGTACATTTGAAGGAAGAGCAAGAGGGTGCGGGACACCCGAAGTAACCCATACGTATCCGTGAGGGTAAACAATTTCGCCGTCAACAAGAGTGGTAGGTGAGGCGATAATCCATAAAGCAGTATCTGATACTCGACTTGGGAAAAATGTAATAAGTGAAGGAGCGCCTGTAGTGGCAGTTACCACAAGTTCAGATGCATAACTGCTAGCGGCTTGCCGTTTTTCTTTGGACGCTAAAACGCAAGGGAGCAAAAACAAGAAAGTTGATAAGTATTTCATATTTAAAAAGAGGACGGTTGCAAGGACAGCAACCACAAAAATGGAGAAGTAAGAGTTCTATCGGAGAAAGAAACTTCTAACTGGAAACATTTAATGGTAAGGAAATGAAGGTAACCTCCCCTTTTTATCTCGCCTGTTGCCCCATCATGCACATCGACACCAAAGCTGAGGCCGCCATGTCTCCAATTAGTACAGCCGGAAATGAGGCGTGTTCTTCAGCCCAGCCCCAACTTCTTGCTTCTCACTACTCTTGACGCCCGAAGCTCCTAAGGCTGAAACATCATTGTCTAACTATGTGGTCTTACACTATAGGGGAACTGTAACTCAGATCCTTTTATGCTGCATTGTGGTAGATAAGACACATAAGAAGGGCTGATGGGCGCATTTTGTTTGGTCTAGATGACTGAGTATGATTACCAGTAATATTGGCTGGACTGATCGACTAAAGCACCAATAAGCAGGACTTTGCCAATGACACGCTTCCTATCGCCTCAGCTGGCCGGCCAGGATGGCCGTTTTAGATGAGGCATGCATAGAGGCGGCCATGAATATAGCCAGAGGTTTACTGATTGGGGGATGGAAGGATGAGAAAGACTGAATGCAGCTCAATGGTACGGAGCTATTGAAGGAAATAGTTCAAATGGCTTACGGAGACGTGATATCCTCGCTAAGAGGCTTTAAGTGTGGGGCAATTTAATTGGTTATTGCGGGTTTCATAGTTAACAACCAAATCGCATATATGGGACACTCGCTTATAAAGTACACCACGGGACATACGCTCTGTATCTGGTAAGCGCCGATGAATCTGGTACACAAGTTTCTTCTTCAGCCCATCCGTAACTACCTCCCTATTACTATTTCTTATAACTTGGTGGAAGTACCTCACCCCTAACCTCCAACACCATCGCAAGCCGCGCCTTCTTCCATCGAAAATAGAAATAAGCAACTGCGACAGCCGCAACGAGGACCGCTATAATAGGGATCACAATTGCAACCGTCTGCACTCTGGTGCCATTGCTATTATTAGACGGATCGCCTGTAGCGGGAGACAATGGCCCTCCTGGAGACGATCCTGCTGGGGGTGGTGAAGTGACCAGAGACGTGGGCGAGGACGGCCCTGAATATCCAGGCGTAGGCAACAGGGACGGGGCTGCCAGCGTCGAGATAGGAACAGTAGATACCACGGTGGCAGTCCCGGCGCTATCAATATTGCTGCTCCCTTTTGAATCTGCCTGTGTCGTTATTACAATATTTGTTTGTGGTGCATTTGTCCTTCCCGGCGCACAATAATTGTCAAACATCGATACCGCTATTTGAATCTCTGCAGTATTAGATTGACATCTGTAGTTGACACAGTCGGTAATCCAAGAGTGTGCGTATGTGGCAAGATCATTGCGACAGAAGCAGACATTGCGGCCCCAGCCATTCGGGGCGGGACAGCCCATATGTGCTCGTACATCGTCTCCCCCGGGATTCCAAAGACAGTACTGAACGCATACTCGTTGATCGGTAAAACCGGCCACTTCGTTGATTGTAACCACAGCCCCTAATCCATCGATTGGGCCTATGGAATGTGATACGGGACAAAAAAGCGTGCAGCTAAGCGCGAGAAAGATAATATGGGACACTATGTCCAATGGAATTCGATGCCTAGCATGTCATCAATAGGGGTAGATATCGATTATGTAAATGACTTACATATTTAACTGTGGATAAAGAAAGCTTTTTCGTTGAGTGTCCAGTGCCAAACAGTAAGACCTGCCATAGGTAAGAAGGGGAGATGGAGGGAGTTTTCTCGACCTAGGACAAAATGTCGAGGCTGGGACAGCCAACGCTACAAAACGCCAGTGGTGGCTGTGTTTTTAGTATCGCGGAAATCACCGCAAAATAGATGATGATGAAATAGTTTATTTGCCCGGTTGTAAACAGAAATGCCTCTTCCAATAATTTCCACTTTCACTGCCTTAATCAAACGGGGGTCTCGTGTGGGGTTAGTAGCAAGTGAGCTTGAAGATTATTTCCTCCAAGTGTTCAATGTCCTATTGTCAGCGACTGAAGCAAGACCCGCTAAAAACACGAGAGTGCTGATGGTTAGTCGAGGTAAGAGAATAAAATAGGATTTATTGTTGTGAAGTGTTGACTGCTTGTTTTATTTTCATGTTTAAGCGTTTTGTAGCAATAGCAAACTTGATCGCTGTTCGAACCGCGTTTATATTTAGAGTTTATTTCTCCGGGTCAAATAAAGCTTTTTTTTAAAAATAGAAAGAAAAGTTACTTTTCTTGTATTTGTGTGCGCTAGAATTTGCGTTCGGTATGCGTTTTATTTCATGCATCTGAAAAAAAGTGCTTTAACAGTTTCTGTTGCTTGTCTGTAAGCACATTAGTGTCATGGCCCTACCTCGCTTAGAGCCCCTTGGGGCTCGGCCTTTTATGGCTCGGCCCCTGACACTACAGCGCTCGCTTACACTCGCCCCTGGCCAGTGTTTTGCATATAAAGTACAGGTTTTTTTTTTTTTTTGGTAGCTTGTTTTTCCCGTGATAACAATTAATAGTCGTTTACACCTTTTTTTTTTTTAAAGTTTATAAATCGAAATTTTTGTTCGCTTTAAATTGTTATGTTAAAACAAATTTTAAAAATTTTCCGAGAACGATTTTTTTTTTTGGGGGGGGGGGGGGTATTAAATTAAAACTGTAACAACAATTTTACAACACTATAAACGAAATTTATAAAAATATAAGTCAAAATCAAAATTTGTGTATACTATTACGTTTCAAGTATTTCTACTGGGTCGCGCAGTATGGGTACTGAAACACAGCGTGCCCAGACCAATCAGTTGAAGCCCAAGTAGCCCGCAGGAGCCGCCGACTTTACGGCCAGGTAGAACTTGTGAAATATTAATTGAAGCTTTGGTGTCCCGGATTGTCTTCCTGAAAGACTGAAACGCATACAGCCGCTGTCAAAAATGCCTACTCCAATCCTTGTGTAAAGTCCCGGTTTATACACCCAAATTAGCAGCAGCGCTACAATGGAGTCGGACCCACTTACTTAAGGCCCCAACGTTGATTATTCAGGCTGCCCAGCCGGTTGTCACGTGGTGCATATTAGAGAGAGATTCAGCCAAAAGGAACATGCCAAAAAGCGCACAAAACTATGGTAAAGTGGGTAGAGTAGTGTGGCACAAATCAGGTCTTATTGATACAAAGACTAATCTCTACCTTATTTATTACACTCCGAGTTTTCTATTTATACTCTCCGTATTTCTAGCAACTTTTTACGTGCCGAAACTTAAAGCTTTTGCCGAACCCTTTTATTGCTCTGTAGAATGTAACTGTCACATCTACCGCATGATCACTAGGATATGCTTTCCTATTCAAAACCAATGGCACGTGTTCCCCATGCCTAACTTGGTTGACAATCTTTCGAACTTTACTTTTTTTTCTTTAGTTTAGAATACTTGCAATAAAGCCCTTTCATCAGCTTTAATAGCGCTGAAATTTGGGTTTGTAATATTATTTTAAACGTGGAGGTGTCAGCTGGAGCATGTCCTCCTTGAACACCCAGCGCCAAACTGACTTACATGCAGAAAAGGGCTAGACCGAGACAGAATTACTTTTTTTATCAAAGCTTGAGTGACAATATATTCTGGCTTTTGATTCTCAGACCGCCGAACTCAACATTGCAAAGAACTATCATTCATATATACAATTCATTTTGCATATCTACTACCTTGACAATTTATTGAACCACCAGGTGCATATCCTTCAAGCCAAGACTTTGGAAAGCTCTGTCATGGCGTGGTAACATTGGTGAGTGGCCAATTGATCCCTTTGTCCGCTGCTCCTATATTGTTGAGTCCCTGACAGGTATACAATCCAACAGGGTTATTAGGCGTAGCCCTCATATACTGAAGATCAATACATTCCTCTATATCGCCAACATATCAGCACTCACTCGTTTCTTGACTTATTTTGACCTTTCCCATCTTTACCTAAATAGCTATCATGGAGAAAAGGCGACTTACGTGGGTTTGAGGATGCAGCCAACGCGATCCTTCCATCAGCCAATGCCGTCCAGTTCTGGGCTACTTCGGTCGCGAGGCATTCTTTCACGTATATCGGGGCCATATCTTTCCAGTTCGCTTTTCATAACAACATTAGCATCTGCTACTTTGTGCACTTGTCCTTCTCTAAATTCCCTTTCTAATTGCAAACGAAAGATTGGAACAAGAACACACTTTTAGGACCAGCATCCAAGCACAACGTCGTATTTGCCAATTGAATCTTGGTTGAGTTTGCCTTGATATACCATTGTTGCTCTACGGCATTCTTCGCTTTCTGTCTATACACCACGATTATCAGACCAGTGAGCCTCAAGAAGCGAGTAAAGGACATACACAACTATAGTGCTACCGTTTTTTGGCGAGGTAGGAACGATGCGGAAAGTTGTGTCGACTGCGGAGGTGATATATACCGTCCTGTAACCTTCTGGAGGCTGGGTAAGCCCGGAAGCTGCAAAGGCGAGTAAGAGAAGTGAGGTTAACATTTTGATGGAGCGTTTAGTGGTTATTGTTTGGGTTCAAGAATCGTATTTTGAGGATTCGGCAAGTGTTTATACTTATGTTGATCTATTTAAGTAGCTGACGCAGATCTGGGGTACATATTTGTTCAATTTACGGATAATCACGAGTAAAACTAGAGCTCGGCAGTTTTCTGTTGGGCATTGTCGATGTTAGGAGCCACAGAGTTGCCGATGTTGTAGTTGAACATTTCCTTCCATGTTACCGTCAGTTAATTTGTGGCGATCAGGCTGGATAGGATAAAGTCGCCGCCTCCGCCTTCTAGGGGAGTTCTATGTCACGAGTGCAAGTCAATTCAATCCGATCCGATGTATCCTAAATAGTATGATAGAATTATCGTGTTCTGTATGTGCGACCTTTTGAAGATATATTGCAGACGGGAAGTCACGTGAGATGTTCAATGTTGTTTCCGGAAGTAGCCTCGAGAGGATTGAAGCGAGATCTTTCAGGAATATCCGTGAATGATTGACATTGTATACTTATATGGATAAGAGGTCATCTAAATAGCGTCAGTTCGGGAGATTAAGACGAGCTTCTGGGTTCATCAGGGTTGTGACAATCGAATATGTTCTGGGGATCTTAACAGTTATGGAAACTAGACTCCAGCCAATCTTCGCGTTGAGCCATTTTATGTGGTCAACCCTGCACTAGAATATCGTCCTCGCCAACAATACTAACGGTATATCCGTTCCATGTCACGCCACTTGCTATCAATGGCGACTAGTAGTGGAATAGCCGGGCGGGTTCATTCAACTATGTTACGACGACTACAAATATGACCGCCTATTATTATGGAAGTACAAAAGAGAGTATACAAACTATCTAGCTACTTATTTATGACTTTTTATTATGCCGCGGATATATGAAACCGTCTAGTTTCTACTGTAATGGCCGTTTTCAGACATTTTTCTGCAAACTTAAATAGTACTTTTAGGTCGCACATCTAGAAATTTATCTATAGAATTAGGTTTGGATCATTGGACTTAGTCCTTCTAACAAAACAATATAATACGCGAGCTATGTTCCAAGCGTAAATAATAACAAATATTGCTCTAAGATGCTTGCTTAAAAATGGCTCAGGGCAAAATTGTGCAGATACCTTCACTAATGGAATTCAATTTGGTCTAAAAATTTCCAAATCTTGGCTTTGGCCTCGAGGACATCCTGCTCCTCACCAACATCCCAGAAATGATCTCTACCCTCAGGCAAGTAAAGTTCATTGTCAAGGCCCTTAGGGGTCAGGTTCTTTGAAAAGCTCTAGAGAGTCAATACCGAAAGTGCGCTTAAGAACTAGACCAAGTAATTAGTAACACGAAAATAAAGTCAAGGGGGGGGGATAAATTCTCCTCTAAGGTAGTGGTAGAACATTGAATGAACTTCCGTTCGGTTCTTGAAAGGCCCGCCTGCGACAGCCTTCCTATTACTATTAAAGAACTTTTCTATTTCAACGGAATGCTATTCAACGTCACCAAGTCGTGTACCACCAACGAGAGCGTCCGCTGTATTCGGCTTACTGTACCACTCTCCAACAAAAACATCACCATACATTGCAACGAGACCAGCGGGTCGAGGAGTGACCATGTGGCCAGACCGGAACGTTAAGTATCCTCCAGCGCTTCCCCTGCTGACGAATACTATTTCGAGATTGACAAGGGTGAGGACCCGCCGCTTGAGCTCACTATTGAGATTGTTGTGGGCACTTAGTGGACAGAGTCAGCTTCAGAACGCCTCCAAAAATCGATGTGAGTTACTATGTTCACATATCCTTCAAACCCTCCATTATATCAGTAATCGAGCTTTCCGGTAGTAATCAATAATCCACGGAAACAACCGTCCATCCTCGCTCACTGCAACCCTCCCGCAACGAAGCTGGAAATCCGAACTTCTTAGAGCCCAAGTAGGTAGTTCCTGCATGATAGTACGCGATGACGGCGCCTGGCTTTTCGGACGTCGCATCAGGACTGTAGAGATCAAAACCAATTGGAATAGGATCGTGTTTATGTGCGATGGTGGCCGTGGGTTCAAGTGAAGTATGAGGTATCAGTTGGGCTCTGGAAGAGAAAAGACACTTAGTTTTGACCAGACCAAGGAAACCAGTAGACTTACCCACATTGCGATTAGATATCAAGCAGCAAAATATGAAGAATTACCTGGTTGTATATGAGTTATATAGCGTGGACAAAAGTTACTTTTTATAGGCGCAAAACAGTTGTAAGTGGGGTGTTTGTGCCTGTAGCCTGCTAAGGGCAAATACTCTACACTTATTGGTGATTCAGGGATTATCTACTCCTTGATGAATATTCTTCCTTGGATAATTGTTTGGGCTTGTACGAAAGTGATCAATTTTCGACTTAACCGATGACACAAGTTTCAACAGTCTGATGCCGCAATGTTGTCCGACGAGCCATTCCGGGATGACTTATCACCTATCAAGGCGTTAGGTAGCATCACTATCAGCTGGGCAAAGCTGAAATAAACGACCATGTAGGACGCCTTTGAATATGATAAAAAATTTAAGCTACTACCGGGTCTTGATTGATTGATTTCCATTCTACTGGTATAAAGTTAGGAAGTGGAATCGTCCGTAAACTAGAAGTTGACGTGATAGAGTTTAGTGACTTGAAATGTGTAGAGAAATCATGCGATCTCAGAGGACATGCCAAGGCATTTTAAACGCTGCATATAGACTTGAATCAATCGCCAATTTATCGTATCTTTTTGAGGTCTGAAAAAAAAGTATGTCGCCTGGATGAAGAAAAGGGGCCGAACACAGGTTCCGAGTCACGGTTCCGAACACACCTTTTTTTTTCTAGCGTCGGTTCCGATCTCCGAGCCGTACTATACCAAGTAAGGTACCAGATCACACACTACCATGTTCTTAAAGTTAAGACATTGTGGGATAATAGTCAAATTGAATCACTCTTGCCTTGAATTTTCCGATTCACCAAGTTCTATCTTCAGGTGAGATACATTCGACGACAATAGGGAACGTAAGATGCCTACCACAATTGTACCCCCCGAGAAACTCTCGCCTGCAATAATCAAAACGAACGGTCATGGTACGGATCTGCACGTTTCTGAGGTGCGTTGAGATATCACCTCGAAGGCTCGGAGCTAACATCCACAAAGCAAAATCAGGTCTTCGTGCTAAGAAAACAAGGAGAATTCTTCTACGAGACCAGGAAAACTCCTCAATTACCCTCGACCAAACATGTACTCATACAAGTGATAGCCACAGGCATATGCGGAAGCGATGTATGAACCATTTCTTGCGTTCAATGCCCTTTAAATCGAGCATGGGCTGATAGCGCTGTCCAGGTCCATTATTGGAAACACGGCTGTATCGGGTCATTCACTGTCAAAGAGCCGCTCATCCTCGGGCACGAATCTGCAGGAATAGTTGTGCGACTTGGGTCCGATATAAAAAGCCTACGAATCGGTGACAGAGTGGCCATCGAGCCCGGCATGCCCTGTCGAACATGCACCTTCTGCCGTAGTGGGAAGTATAATCTCTGTGACGAGATACATTTTGCAGCTACGCCTCCTGTCGATGGCACGCTCACAGCATACTATACAGTGCCGGAAGACTTTTGCTACATACTTCCGAAGCATATCTCTATTGAGGAGGGAGCATTAGTAGAGCCCCTTAGCATTGCTGTACATTGCACAAAATTAGCGAACATTGGCATTGGAAATAATGTGCTGATTATGGGTGCGGGCCCCATTGGTTTGTTGTGTTGTGCCGTGGCGAAATCATTCGGAGCTTCGGCCGTGGTGGTGACAGATATCGTTGATTCCAGACTGAAATTCGCACTGAAATACGCGGCGACGCACACATACAAGATGAGACCCACTTCACCAGCAGAGAATGCGCAAAACATCTTGATAGAGTCAGGGCTGCCCTCTGGTGCAGATGTAGTTATTGATGCTACAGGGGTGCAGAGCTGCATCGCAGCGGGTATATTTGCGCTGAAGAAGGGTGGTACATTCATCCAAGCTGGTCTTGGGGCTACAGATATTTCCTTCCCAGTGGGAGAACTATGTTCAAAGGAGGGATTGTACAAGACGAGCTTCCGGTATGGGCCTGGAGATTATGCGCTCGCGATCGAGTTGCTTGCATCAAAGAGAATAAATCTGGGGCCACTAATCACCAATTCGTATGAATTCGATTCTGCTGAGCAAGCGTTTGTTGAGACAGGCAAGAACGGTGGGATCAAAAGTATCATTTATGGTCCTCGAGGAATTGTACCGGGTCAAGTTTGATCACCATGGCGGGATATATGGAAACCACACAACGAGTTTAATCTAGTAATTAAATTCGTCCATATTCCAAAGCCAGAACTGACCAAGATCCTCAACTCTGGTGTAACTAAGGCCATTGAATCCAAGATCGGTCGAGCCAAATCCAACAGGATTGTTGCCTGTATCAGCTGGCATATATTCTTGGTAACATTGACGAGTTGTTGGATCGCTCTCTCGACCACTTTGGTATCGTAGCATGCTGTTATCATGGAAAACTGCCAGTAATCAATATCTATAAAGAATTTAAATACGAGATAGCAGAGGTACTTACCTTGTTGAAGCGTCCGAAGACTCTGCTTGAATTGAGAGCCAGCAGGTTGCATAGAATCTTCAGCAACACTAATTGGGTATGAGTCATGGTGCTCTACATGTAATGCTTCAGCCTCGCCTTGTAATCTCCGACTCTGAAGCTCTTCATGTTCTGGAGACATGCCCTCCTCTCCAGCAGCGTTTTCTTGTAGCATTTCCTCCATTTCTTTCTTTAGAATAAGCTGCACAAGGTCTTCGAGAATAGTGGCACACTGCATCGACAACGATGCGTAGTTTGACAACGACTTTTGCATCTGAAGGGTCCTCCTTAGACCACGCTTAGCTTCCTGGGCAGTATCAGATAGAGTGTCTGAAAGTGCGCAGATAAACAGGACAACCGAGGCTGTGAATAAATTCATGCCTAAGAATGATACTAGGTGAGTTGCCCGAGCCAGTGTAAATAGGTTTGGCTTTCGTTGTTGAATGTTGGATATCCGCAGTGCTGATCTCAAACATCGGTTAAAGCTAACTTCTCGGAAATCTTCAGGAGAGTGAGACGCTGGAGAAATTGCCCCCAGTGTCTCAGAGTGTCCAGCATGTCCTTGACCAGCTAGCATGGGACGATGTAGCACTATCATAATGTTGTCGTAAGTCAATTGTAGCGATAAAGCCTGGAGCTTGTGCATCTTCTCCTCTGCCGGCGAGTTCGTTGTAAGATCATTGAGGCGATCGATCGACAAGTGGTGCGGCAAGTCGTTCTGCCAGCTGAGTAGCGCTTGGTTTGCTGTTGCCACAATGCTTGGCAGCTTTGAGGAGAGCTCCATATCATAGGCGCTGCGCATACCATATATGTCCTCCAAAAGCGGAGAGGCGATCCGATATACCAGATTCAGTTGAAATTGGTAGGATGATAATGAGGTCTGCGTTGGCTGGAAGCGGGTATCAAAATGGACATTTTCAATGATTTCTGCCGGCATCTGCACGTTGCAGTCTTTTTCGTTAATGCCAAGAGGTCGTCCATACGTTATGGTAGCAAATCTATGTCTCTGTTAGGTGTGTGAAAGAGTGAAGGCAGTAGTACTGACCTGTCCCATGTATATATGGTCCACCAAACTCGTTTTCGCTCTTCCCGGTCATCAAAAGGCCACTTCGCTTCAGAATCTCGATGCAAGTCCATCGCCTGGGCAGTCTTTGTAGCTGCGCCTAATATTGAAAATGATGAACGTGGTTTTCCGTGATAGAGATAGAAAGAGCCTAGGAGTGCACAGAGTTGGACAAACTCTAAACAGTCCTCGTCCATTAGGTCCATAAAGTCTCGCTGCACTGTTTTCAGTAAGTCTTTACGAAAAGCATCCATGTCTTGACTAGATAGACCGAGATCTTTGGTGCTATTTTTAGGTGTATACCAGCAGCCCATGACCAACACCATGAGGAGCAATAGCAGATATCCGTGATCGTTCCGACCAGCTAAACCGCTACCGATGATTGCATTATACCGACTCCTAAACTTGGGCTCATACACCACCAAAGAAAACCAGTGCACCGTGGAGAAGTACGTTTCCAATAATTTGTTACAAACTTCGTAGTTCGGTAATTGCATACCGATGATCTGTGAAACCGGAATCAGCGGAGCAGGTGCACTGCTGGCACTGTTGATTCCATTCGTGGATTGGCGGCCACCACCAGGAATCGCGGATGTGACTCGTTCCTTAAACCCTGGTGAGCTCTGCGTTCTAAAAATCTGTTTCTTGTCAGCCTTAGTTCCAATCAAGAAGTCAGTCAGGCGGCAACACCTTCCTAGTGATGGCCAATGCGGAGTCGGCCTCGAACTCGAGAAAATTTGAGTTTGCTCTTCTCAGTTGCGGAGTTGTACAGTGATCGCCACTCACACTCGAAGTGTTCGGAGAAGTCCAGCTAGGGCCAGGCTGATTGACCGGACTGGCTTGACGAAATAAATTCGAAGCAGAATCATGCATGCGAAACCTTGGGAGATGGGATTGCTCGAAAGTTTGCGAGTGTCCGAACGGTGGATTGGTGGACTGTTCTGGAGTAGGAGCTTCATCAAGGACAATCTTTCGCAGCCTTGGCCTTCTAATCGCACGCGGGAATCAGTTTTTGAAATAAACCACAAGTCGACGGATTATTACTTCGGAGGTGGTAAATTATCTGTTATACATTCAGTCCCAGCATGGACACAATGCCGGCAAGGGCGTTCCAGGTCACACTGGGCAGCGTCAAATGCGGCTCTCGTGCTGTAAAAGATATCACTCACTCTTTGCTTCTGTTTCTTACATCTATTACAAGCTTTGCTTACGCGCGTAGGAAGTCTTGTGTCTCGATTCATGGTCTTGGCGGGAGTTGACAGACAATCTACGATGGAATGTCGTCGTAGTCCAACGACTATATGTGCGTTACCGAAATGTCCGAGTGGGGTATATGACACGTGATGTGGGAAGAGCGCTTCAACTTCAAACGTCTTCTTGCACTCTTTACGCGCGTGCTTTGGGTGAGTTGGGCTCGTTTCTCAGCGACTTATTTGTGATTTCTCAGATACATGGTTTTAGTTGCACTAGGATGCTAGAGCAAATATTCGAAGTGCAGAAACTTTATCTTGCTATATATACAAAACAATAATTGAACAAACAGTGATCGGATCCGACTATAAAGCTGAATACGCCATGTATCGCATCAACTCCCTTCTCCACGCCTTTATTTTTAGAGTCAATACTTCAACACAGTTGCCTAGACTTTGTCGTTTCTCCCATGTGAGACACGTCTCTCTAAGTGTGCAGAAGCAATAACTTCGTCATCCTCATGCAAGAAAGCTTTATCTCCAAAAGCTACCGCAATCTCCTCCAGTGTATGGCTTGCAGTTTCCACATAGTAGAACTTAGCCAAACCGACAGAGAAGAGACAGAAACCGGCAATGATCACATAGTAATATCCGCCGATACCAGCGAATGCATCCGGTGACGACATTCCAATAATGAAGTTGAATAACCTGCACACAATTAGTGGTATGTTTCGAGTAGAGCTCCTACAGCGATGCAAGCATACCAATTGGAACACGTCGCAAGAGCCATCCCCTTGCTTCTCACCCTCAGTGGAAAGATCTCAGCCGGAAGCAACCAAGGCATCGGGCCCCATGTTGCACCATATAGCGCATTATAAATTACCACAAAGCTATAGATTCCATTCGCCCTCATATTCGCACTCAGGCCATTAGCCTCATTGAAAACACACATAATGCTCAGCGCTACCGCCATGGCAATGCCACCAGTTATCAGGAGAGGGCGCCGGCCCCAGCGGTCGGCGAGCCACCATACAGGAACGGTGGCTGCGGTGTAGATAACGGCGTTGGCGGCGGTGAAGAGAAGGGATTTGCGGTTGGGGAAGCCGGCTGCTGCGAGCGAGGAGGGCAGATAGAAGGAGATAACGTTTATGCCGTTTAGTTGGGCGAACATTTGAGCGGTAATGCCTACTATGGTGCGTTTGCGATATCTGGTGAACATTTCCTGTGCGAGGCTTAGCTGCGGTGGGAGTATGGGAAGCCTGATGCTCTTACTAAGTAGGTCCCTTTACCCATGGTAGCCTCATAGCGAACGGCTTCCTGAATCTCCAAGAAGACATGTTGCACATCTTTATCCTGGGTGTTTCCTCTAGAGTGTAAATCCGCGACTGTCTGTAGAGATTCTTGCGTGAAGCCGTTGCGTGCGAGCCAACGAGGGGTTTCTGGGAGGAAGAAGGACATCGAAAACAAGATAAACGATAAGCCCATTTGAACAAAGTAGGGTCCCTGCCACGAAGTATTGTCGGGAAGGAGGAAGTTGAAGCCGTAGTCAACCCAGCATGAAAGCATATAACCCCCGATCAAGAAAGTGTATTCAACACCAACCATGAGACCACGCTACAGATATATTAGGTCTACACTAATGCAAAGAGAGCTAAATGACTCACTCTGTGAGGTGCAGCGATCTCGGTTTGGATGACAGGCACAGTCATAGAGAGGAACCCAACACCAAGACCCTGAATTGTTCGACCAGCGATGAAACAAGCGAGATTCGGCGCAAAACCTTGAAGGAATGCCATCGCAAGATAGATGAAACTACCGAACCTGACACATCTCTTCCTCCCCATAACGTCGCCAAGGTAGCCGGCAAGAAGAGAACCGATGGCTGCGGACAGCTGGAGACAAGCGACTGTAATGCCAATGAGTGATGGGTTGACATTATCAGTGGTCCCGTCGAGTCCTCCATGATTTGCATAGAAGCGACTGATGAAGACGTTGTTGACCAAAAGACCGGACATAATACCTCTATCTGTAAGTGAGGGGATCTAACCCTTCCTTGAAATCTCTTACCTTGATCATAACCAAAGAGGGCATCTCCAAGTGATCCAAAGAAACATGTTGCCCAGAGCAGAGGTGCTCCAATCATCCACTTTGGATACCGGGGAGTATAGGCTTTTGGCTTAAGAGCTCGTTCTATGAAATTGAGCGGCTGCTGGAGGATGACCGTAGGCGGGCCATCACTTAATGAGGGCTTGCTCTCATGACAACTGAGACTATGGTTGTCTGCGTTGGACATGGTGGATATGTTGATCAAAATATTGAATTGCGAAGATGGAAGTGCGCTTCCTTTGGGAATAGAAACGGTGGAAGAAAGGAGATGACTGTCACTGCGATCTAGAGTGGGAAAAGAGGTCGAGAGGATGCCATTTATAGAGATCGGGTTCCCCAGAAAAAGGAGATCGATAGTTGGAGATAATTAGAGTTTCCCCTCTCGGGAAATTCCCCTGTCGTTGCGGAGAACATGGAGTCTCCAAGAGAAGGATGTATGAAGCAAGCATCATTATGGTTGACGATGTATACCCAGGATGGCCAATCCCAAATGTACGTATACCTTTCAATAAATTTCAATCGAGCCTGGAGGTTGGCTTCGCCCCACAATCGGTTCCGATCGGAACCGCAACCTCCAAAAAGACCAGAAGTAAATGCCGCCCCTGCAGAATTGTAGGCATTTCCGCTACTAGGTGAAGAAATTGGTAGGCTTACGGTTAAGCCCATTCCGCACGGCATCAAACCTAGACTCGCACTGGTCCACCCAGGCATCTCGCAAAAGAGGCACTTGTGTCCCCGACCCGAGGTGGCAACTCGGATGTCATTCTCGTTGCTCATGTATATAGGGTCAATGGGTTAGCCAACTAGTAGATGGACAAGGGTACGAGAGAATCCAGCCGTCAAGGTAGTGCAGTTTTGGGTGGTTCGCCACCTGAAATATATATTAATCCGTGCTTTCAAAAATGGCAATACGGATCATGATCAAAGTTTCAACCGAACTAAACAGCCCCTAAATATATAACGAGCTCCCCATGAAGTCACCAGCTTCGGAATGCTCTCAGAAGAGTCATCATACAAATCGATATGCCCCTTGCCATTAATCACGGAAAGTTCCTTCGGCTCCTCAGTGCGCTCAATCGCCGCCCTGCTGTAAGGCTCTGTATCTGCTGCATCCCCTGTGCCCTTGTCTGCTTCACTTCCAATAATCATCAGTAACGGCCGCGGCGAGATCCAGTCGATGAACGCATAGGAATTGTATGTGGCCAGTATGTCCAAGCTCCTCGCGAGCTGCAGATTGTTACATCCGGGATGCTGCCCACGAGAAGTCTTGTAGCATGCCCTCGCTTCCTCAAAAACCTGCAGGATATCGACCGCCTTTGGAGATTAAGCTTTACCAAATTTGACTGCTATTACGGTGGATGCAGACCATTGTTGTATGCTAGCGATTCCCGAAGACTTCGGCAAAAAAGTCATGACCTGGATGAGGAACATGTAAAGCAGCACAAAAAGAGAATAGGTAGATAGTTCTGAACCGATAAAAGATCCAACTAAACACAAAGAATAGCCCGTGCATCCCTTTAGTGTTTGACAAATTCACAAATCGCAGCTGTACTCCAGAGGATGTGAGACCAACGTTCATACAAGGAGCAGGATAGCAGCCACAGGTGTCACAAAAAGGTCAAAAATTCTAAGCAAATCATAATTAGAGAAAGTTGGTCTCCGGGCGTGCAAGTAGCTAGAGTGTAGGGCTGTGAATATAGAGCGAACAAAAGCCTGTAACAGCGCGCTTTCGAATTGGGTCCAATTTGAACAATAGACTCTACGAGATCGGAATAGAAGGTTGAGAAGGATCCTTTAAAAACATATGGAGTACGAAGAGCATGGTGAAGTTGTAGCGACTAAGCAGAAGATCTATTTATGTCACATGTCTCTTTCAGGTCCTCATCAATAATTTATATTTATCAGTCTAAGAAATATTGAATAATTCTTTTTGCCGTAGTTTTCAGAGCAGCGAGGTCGCTGTTGAGTTATTCTTGTTTGCATGTTGAGTGTGGCAGGTATTAGAATATGTAGGGCTTTTAGCGAGTTTTCCGGTTTGGTATAAGTCTTTACACAAGGGCCTAACCCCAATCGCTCTTAATAATTTCTCGTATGTTGCCTATTATCCTTTCTGATAGACAGGTTTAAATGGTTGTTCTATAATAGCTATATCTGTAATAAGTCTTACAGGAAACCTTTTTTCTTTACCTTTTTGTTACGCTTTGGGACCTGAAGTTTAGGCGTCTCAGGACCCAAGGGGCTCTCAAGACCAGCAAGCCTAGGGAAAAAGATTAGGAAAAGAAAACGGTTAAAAACAAAAGAACTTTTAAGATTTGTCACATAGTGTCCTTACGATTACTACGCTCTGACTTTGGTTAGTCGGCATTGCTAGTAGCTTGGCAGATTATTTCTTACTTTACAAGTACAGCTCTCGGAGAATCTGACGAAGGCGGTGAGGATTGTGGGAGGTTGGTGGGGTGGCAGTACTGATCATCCCTAAGCCCTCTCCGAAAAAAAAAAGCCAAAGTCAAGACTAGTAAGGGATATCAGCTCTGCACTGAGCTTTTGAACAACGATTACGACGATGGAGAAAGTCGTCGGTCTTCTTGGGGGCGGCCAACTGGGTCAGATGCTCTGCGAAGCCGCTAATCCCCTCGGTATCCAGGTCATCATCCTCGACGCCGAGAACTCCCCCGCAAAGCAGGTCAATGCTAAACAAGATCACATCAATGGCTCATTCATTGCCTCCGATAAAATCAAAGAGCTTGCGCGGCGAGTGGATGTGCTTACTGTGGAGATTGAGCATGTAGATACTCAGGTTTTGGAGGAGATTGCTGAGAAGGGTGTTGAGCTGATCGGGGAGGACGGGACAAAGCATATCAAGAGAGTGGAGGTTCAGCCGAGTTGGAGGACGATACGGACGATACAGGATAAATACTTGCAAAAGGGGCATTTGGAGAAGAATGGCGTACCGACCGCTCTATCTAGAGCGCTGGATTCGACAAACGAGTCACTTGAGCAGTTTGGTAAAGAGCACGGTTTCCCATTCATGTTGAAGGCACGGAAAGATGCCTATGATGGGCGAGGGAACTACCCCGTGAAGTCAGCCTCGGATATCAAGGGTGCTCTGGATGCTCTGAAAGGCAGAACGCTTTATGGCGAGAAATGGGCTACGTTTAAGAAGGAGCTAGCTGTGATGGTAGTCAAGACCATTGACGATCCCACCACAAATACCAGTTCTACGATCGCGTATCCCACCGTGGAAACAGTACACGAAGACAGTATCTGCAAATTAGTATATGCCCCAGCACGAGGAATATCACGCGTACTACAAAAAGAGGCTCAAAATATTGCTCGGAAAGCTGTTAGTAGTCTATGGGGCAAAGGAGTATTTGGCGTAGAGCTCTTCCTCATGGACGACGATAGCATCGTGGTCAACGAGATTGCTCCTCGACCACACAACTCTGGGCATTACACTATTGAAGCCTGTCCAACAATGTCGCAATATAAATCCCAACTCCTTTCCATCCTCGGCATCATGCCCTCATTCTCTGCAAACACCATCCCGTCCAAATTCCCGGCAACGATAATGCTAAACATCCTCGGGGGCGCCACGAAGACCGCACATAACGAGCTCATGAAAGCTACCATCGCGCTTCCTGATGCTGCGCTGCACATGTACGGCAAAGAGTCCAAGCCCGCACGAAAAATTGGACATATCACACTCGTAGCCCCTTCAATGAGCGCTGCCGAGTCCACCATCGGCCCCCTCATCTCACAAGTTGATAGTATCCGCTCAGAACGCACCAAGACCACAGGCGTACTGACCTCCATTTCCTCTCCACAAAAGTTGGTCCTCGTAACAATGGGTTCCGATTCCGATCTCCCGGTGCTGAAGCCTGGATTAGCATTGCTTGACAAGTTCGAGATCCCGTACAAATGCACCATCACATCCGCGCATCGAACACCCGAACGTATGACTCTCTTCGCGAAGAGCGCCGCATCGAGTGGCTTCCGGGTGATCATCGCCGCAGCTGGTGGTGCTGCGCATTTACCGGGGATGATGGCGAGCGAGACAGCATTGCCTGTGATTGGAGTCCCCGTGAAAGGTAGCAAATTGGACGGAGTGGACTCTCTATATAGCATCGTGCAGATGCCGCGAGGAGTACCTGTTGCAACAGTAGGAATAGATAATAGTGTTAATGCAGCATTGCTGGCAGCCAGGATATTAGGGACGAGCGACGATAGAATCCATACTCTGATGGAAGATTACGCACAAGGCATGAAAGAGGAAGTTTTGAAGAAAGCGGAGAGATTAGAGGAAGTAGGGTGGAAAGAGTATTAGTATCGTAAAACTAAAGGAAAAATGCCAATATCTTATAGCGCATTACTTCGATTTCGCTCGTCTACAGATACTCATCTGCATCTTCATAAAGCATAATCACATGCTAAGTTCCGCTAAAAAGAACGATATGCAACAAAATCACCTGAAGACCTTTTAATTTCACTCCAAAAAAAGTCACGCTCAAGCCATGGCTCGAAAGTTGTGAAGCTGAAAGCGATGGCGCTTTTGTTGGCGTGTTGGGGCTGGCATCAGGCTTGAATTGGGCAAGTGTTGGCAATTTTTCCACTACTCATCTGAAGGCGGGCATGTGATTCGCGACATCACTTGGTATATAACAGGCCTTGATGGACTTATTATAGGATTCAACGCAGAAATAGACAAAAAGAACTTCTTCAAGAACTAATAGACGCAGAAGGAGGTCTAACTACGCGGCAAGGAGTAACAAATAAGGTTACAACCACGTGATACAGAACTGAATATACTGTGTTAGGTTGAAAACTATCGCGCCATCTGAGTGAGCGGAGAAGCGTGCTGGGATTGAACTTCTTGAATCAACATATCTAGAAAGTATAATTCAATAACAATCCCAAGTCTATGCAAAAGCAATTTCAAAATACATAATATAATGCAGTAAAATATAAAAGGAACTGGAGGATTGTGACTTGCATCATTTGAAACCCATCTGAGTCTGAGCGATGGAAACATGCAAGCGCCGCTGAGAGTATAACGTGCATTTATGTAGCTGGATGTCAGATCTACTACTGTGACCGCGAAAAACGCGCAAGAACTTGTCAAACCCCTTACCAGCCGAGAATATTGTTACAAAGCCCACCATGCCTTTTGTATTTTTAGATACCCGTTCCTATCCCATCATGGAGAACCTATCGTCCGTACTGGCTTCTAAATGCCATCAACTGAGCCCTCTCTGCCGGCGGCAACTGATCAATGACATCCTGGGGCATGGATAACAATTGCTGGATCAAAGCCGCATTGTCATCAACTGGCGCTGGTGCCTGAGGTTCGGGTTGTGGGACACGCTGTGGTGGTGGGGGTGGGTACAGATGCTGGCTCTGCGTTGGAGGTGTCCCGATTTGAAGACCCAACTGCCCGCTCATATGTGGTGGTGGAGGGGGGAAACCAGGAGGGTATGAGCCAGGTGCAGCCTGCACGTAATGCTCTAACTGAGGAGGAACTGTTGGCTTGGATGCTGATTCGACAACGGAGGCGAGCGCATCAGTGGACACGAGACCCATAAGTAACAGAGCTTGAAATATCGCGTAAGAGAGCTGCGGAGCTTGATGGAGCAGCTCGGTGGCCTTTTGGGGGTCGGTAGACGTGAGTGTCTTCATTTGGGACAGGACATCAAGGAGTTGGCGGGGTGGTAGAGTATGGAGAGTGCGAGAAATAGCATCGGGGCAAGACAGCCCTTCTGGTAGGTCTTGACCTACAGGTAATGGTGGAAGCGAGGATGCAGATTGTGCGACTGGATGAGGAACGCCATATCCGCCATTCACTGGGGGTGGTGGTGGAGGAAGTTGGTAGTTGGGTTGGGCAGTCTGTTGCACACGCTGGTCAGTGGGAGGCAAAGATGCCGCGCAAGATCACCCTCACATTGTTATTCGAGTTATCATCACCATCCCCATCATTTGAGAAGTCCACGCGTAACTTGCGATTCATGATTTCGTAATCATTGAGGTTTCTTACTGCGGAGGAGGCAGAGTCTAGAGCAAGAAAGTGTCAGTAAGGGGGCTATCTGGCAAGGCTGAAGCTGGGAATGGGAATAAGAGCATAGAACATACCGGAATCAGGGTACTCCGCAAATCCAAAGCCTTTTGGCCTGCCCGTCTCGCGATCATAGACCAACCGAAAACTCAGTACCTTGCCCGCGCTGCTGAAGATGTCGACGATTTGTTCTTCGGTCAGGCCTGCAGAGCTGTAAGCCTTTGTTCTATATTGTTAAGTCGGAGACGGGAGTATGTACCATAGGGGATGTTCCCTATAAAGACCGATTTGGACGGTGGTTTGTTGGAGATGGACATCTTCAATGCACAGGTTCTGCACAGACAAGAGCGACAGCAACGTGGGAGAAAGCAGGCAAAATCACAACAAACTGAGGAATGAGGAAAGAATCACTCTCAACTTCACCTCAAAGATGATAATACGGATATTGATATTGAGAAGAAGGAGAAAAGGCACAGAAGTCTTTGTGAAATGATTTCTGGCTATTCTAATGCCGGAGCTGCAGCTCACTTCACTTCAATATGCCCCACGATTTCTCTCCTGGTTATTGCTCTGCAATTGACTTGATATTGGTCTGTGACGAAGACGTATACCAGAGCGCGGTGATAATACTACAAGGGTGATTGTGATTGCGCAGATTGATGAAGCCTGTGTGAAGAACGAAGGGGGAAGTAGTAAGGATGTTGGAGAAGTCGAGGTTGAAAGTGACAATGAACAAAAATGCCAAGATCAAAGAAATGGAGGCTCCGTCGGGATTAAGCTGTTTACAGAATAAGGGGAGTTAAAGCCGATAGTACCAAGCTAAGCCGTTTATGGTAGTTTGCTCTGATATCCTTGTCAACCATAGTTGTAGACATTTTCCGGAACTTCAATCAACATAGCATCCAAACACGCACACGTCCTTCCAATATCTCCCAATCTCGCCCACTTAGATCTCCATCTTCCGTTCCAAAAAAGATGGCGAATCCTCAAGATGCATGGAAGCAGCTACAACGAATGGCTGCCAAAGCTCAATCTGGCGGCGGCGGTGGACCTGGACCAAGAGGTGTTTCTGGGGGTGTCGCAGGCCTTTTCCTTCTTGGTGGACTTGCCGTCGTAGCGAATAATGCCCTGTTCAATGTCGATGGTGGTCATAGGGCAATCAAGTACACGAGAGTGGGTGGTGTTGGCAAGGAAATCTACAACGAAGGTACGACCTCCACTTCACACTCGTCTTAGCCGTTGACCAACAAGCATGCAGGCACACATTTCAAGATCCCATGGTTCGAAACTCCCATAGATTATGATGTTCGAGCGAAGCCACGCAACGTTGCCTCCCTTACCGGCACAAAGGATTTGCAGATGGTCAACATCACTTGCCGTGTGCTCTCCCGGCCACGAGTAGATGCGCTCCCAACCATTTACCGAACACTAGGCACAGATTATGATGAGCGGGTTCTTCCTTCCATTGTGAATGAGGTCTTGAAGAGTGTGGTGGCACAGTTCAACGCTAGTCAGTTGATTACACAGCGTGAGAATGTTGCCAGATTAGTACGGGACAATTTGTCCAAGCGAGCTGCAAGATTTAACATCCTACTTGATGATGTTTCATTGACGGTACTGACTTTCCAAGCCCGCGTTTGGTATTTGCTGACATTCATAGCACCTCGCTTTCTCGCCCGAGTTTACCGCAGCCGTCGAGGCGAAGCAAGTAGCTCAGCAAGAAGCACAGAGAGCTGCATTCGTCGTTGACAAAGCCCGCCAGGAGAAGCAAGCCATGGTTGTCCGCGCCCAGGGAGAAGCCCGCTCTGCCGAGCTTATTGGAGATGCCATCAAGAAGAGCCGATCGTATGTTGATCTGAAGAGAATCGAGAATGCGAGGGCAATTGCACAGATCTTGCAAGAAAATGGTGGAAGAAATAAACTGTACCTGGATTCGGAGGGCCTAGGCTTGAATGTGACGGAAAGCTACGAGGACAAGAACAAAAAGTAAAGGCTGTAGGACCCGAAACAAAGCGACTCTCCACTGTATTTAAAGGCATGTATTATATAATGAGAGGTGCTAATATATTTTCAGCACTTAATACTCAACAGTGGTTTAGGCTTCTTCTTACACAATTTCCCGCTCTCATTTGTTTTCTAGCATTCTATCTTCGGGCTCATCTTCACAAGTGTTGAAAGACTATGAGAACTGCATCTTTCCACTATGCTTGTGTTACTGTGTTTCGTGTGTATGCCTGCTCATGGAGACGGGGGTTGAAAATCTGCATGAATTACTGATTTGACTCGCACACGCTGTTTCCAGCTTCTACGCGTCTTCATCTGCATTCACGACTTCTATTTACGGTCGGTGGCCGCAAAATGATGCAGATTTACCTACCGGGTACCCAGTAGAATGCATTACCAGTGAAAGCATCTCTAATGACTCTTTCTGCACTTTGTTTTAGAGATCACACTGTTAAGTTATGTCGACACGGATGGGCAGCAACCGGTAACCATTTTAGTGGTGTTTGGTTGCTTCACAACTGAGAGTTTGTGAGATATGCAAATTATTCTTCCTTTCTCCTCATTCTCACTGCTTTTGGTTAGCTCCATCTTCCAAAATATCTTGATTTACGTGCCCCAGAAAGAGAGGAAGAGAGTTGTTAGGCTACAGGGTCGAGAAGATCAATCTCTCCTGTGGTTTGAGTAGATTAAATTGCAATTAGGCATGTAGATTTCTACAACCGCATCTGAATGTCTTTACTTGCCTGCGTAATTAGCAGTATTCCCAAGTCACGTAACCATACAGACGCTATACACCCAGCTTGCGCAATTCAGTGCTAACTCGTGTCAGAATACCTATTCGAAAGTGTGATGCCAAAATTATTTGACAAAACCAGGAGATCAGTCTTGCTTCGCGCTACCATCTAACCCCGTAACCTGTTTTAACGCTCGAATAAGATCAACTCCCACTTTATCACTCACACCGTCCTGTACCTGTTTGGTCCAAAATAAATCCGGATCAGCGAGACGCACCGACTTGCGTCTTTCGACTGCACCAACGTCAAGCTTTTCGCTCGCCCTATTTGCAGCTTCAAGTCCGTCTAAGTATTGCTTTCGGCGAGCATATCTCTCGTTCCTCTCTCTTCGAATCTGGTCAGAGCCTATTCGTTGTAGCGCGAAACGCACTCCGAACCGCAGGAGGAGAAAGATGTGCTCGCTTAAGAAGATCGTGATAGGTAGCGACCACCAACCCGCACTCCCTGTCTCAGTGCCAAACATATGCACGATCGCTGCCGTGGAGATACTACCAAGCCATGTCAAGGCGTCCAAGGACTCGATCCACGGCCCGATGCCATCTGTTCGTACAGGATGAGGTCTCTGATGCTCGAAACAGATTTTGAGAAAGTCCGAGCGCAATTCTATCCAGTTATTGATCAAAAAGCCAATTGATACCAACGGCCAGACGGGGGAGAACAGCGCTAGGTAGCCGAATTGAATCACCATCTCTGAGATATCGTCTTGTACGTTATATGAAGGGAGACTGGCTTGTCTACGCACGTCCTGGAGAAATGCTCTCTCGGTTGGGTCATCTGGAGTAAAGACTGAGGACGAGTTGACGGAAGTATAGGACCGATAGGCTCGGTACCACGACCTTAGCTTAATAGTCATATATGGAAGCACCATTTCCTCAAACATGTCTGAAAGTTGTCCAGTTACCGTCAATGCAATAACCTCGTTGCGTAGCCTATCAGGATCGCTATGAAATGACAATTTGCTAGTTTGTCGGGCGACATTCTCACCTAGTAAATGTGAAAGGAGAGTCTGTAGTTGGGGAACTAACATGCTACCGAAGGGAACGTAGACAAATGCCGTAAGTAGAATTGGCAAGTAATTTGCGATGAAACTCAGTACAAACAGCTTTTGTGTGATTGACATCTCGTGGTGATCTTCTGTTCGGTGATTCTCATACTGGGCTAAGTTTTGTGCAAAGTCCTCCAAATAGGAATTCATGTACGGCAGAGAAGCCGCCAGAATAATAGTTGGTAAGTATTCCTGGAATTCGTCAGAATTTGTTACTATAATTCTCCATCAACCAGTCACAACATACCAAGTACGACTTGTAAGAACCCTCATATGTCTCCGAAATCAGAACTTCTAGAGCAAAGACTAAGGTGATGATAATTCCCAATATCAGAAAGGCAAAAATGAAGAAGGGAATCTGGAGCGATTGTCGAGATATTGACTTCCATTTGGGAAAATAATGCTTTATTCTTCCTGCCTGATCCGTGATTACTCGCTCATATTGGAACTTGGCACGATTGGCCTTCAAGGATCTCACGCCCCTGACATTCCATCGGATGGCAAGGTCTGTCTGCTGGATTTTCCAATACTCTAAAAATATTGTACAACCAAACAAGGTGATTATAGCATAGATGAGAGAATATTTGGGTAAGAATACCCATGCAAGAATACCTGTTGCGGCTGGAAAGAAGAGGAAAAGCAGGTATGTTTGCATGTAAGCGAAGTAAAAGGCCACTTTTGGACCGAACAAATCTCGAATGCTATCAAGGTCCTCAGTTTTGAGAAATATTTTCTGGCTTAGGTGTCTGAGTAAAGCCTTGTTGGCTGGTGCATTATGGATGGGGAAAATGGACTTGACGTTCTGCCACTTTCCAAACCTAGGAGTTATACCTATCCCTCCAAGGTCTACCGGCCAATGAAGCAGATGATAGACAGAAAGTAGCTCTTCAGCCTCAAAGACGCCGTTCACGATGGCACCTTTCTTGCCGACTGCCGGTTGCCGCGTTGTGATGCTATATAACCAGTCCTTCACTCTAGGGGAAGGTATTAGTCCTAGAGATATTTCCTAACAATAGAATAACTTTTGACTAACCGAGATTTATATACTGCGCTTCCCAATATTTCCTTGGGAACTCTCACAAAAATGAGGAGTGATTCATCATATCCGACTCTTACCTCAGTCTGAAGACCAGCCCTTACGAGATCTTGGCACAAAGCACTGAAGTCTCGAATGGACGCTTCAATTGCTTCTATAAGTTAGCTGGGCATGCATCTCTTTAGGTGAGATTTGAGAAGACGAACTGGTATCGCTAAAGTCAAAGTATATTACATACTTGTCGTTATATGTCTCATAACTTCGGGTACCAAACTGAAGATGCCGGTCGCTAATTGTCTCTTCTAAATCCATCTCAAATCACTACCGCGAGAGTAAGCCTTATAGCTTCATATGTTATAGAGTGAAAATATTGTAAAACAACGAAAATATTCAAGTGAAAAATAAGCCCAAGAAAGATGAGGCTAAATTAAGAACACCGGATGGATCGGCAGTCGAGGATTTCGTTAGCACGGCCTGGCTCGGGAAACCGGCATGTGGATCACTTTAAGGCTGGTAGCTTTATACAGACAAGAGAATTGCAACAAGGAAATTGAACCCACTATAAAATTAAAACATTTCTGGAGTTTTGGAACGGTGGGCCTTCAAAACTCTTGCTTACGTGTCTACATAACATACTCTAGTCCTCATGGTGACGCACACCATAACCCAAGTGTAGTGCCGAGGAGCTTCCTCACACACTCTCTATATTCTGTGTAAGTACTTCGTTTTTCTTATTGTGATCTTTCAGCTCCTTAACCTCTGCATTTGTGATTTCAGCGATGTCGACGGCCTCCTCGCCATCGAAGAATTTAGCAATTTCTTCCAGCGGTGTGTACCGGGTTTCGACGATGAAGAAGTAAATAATTAGAACCTCAAACACGAGGAAGACACAGTAGAAGAGGTAGTACTTCCAAGCAAGCGCATCAAGGGCAATCGCGTTGACATATTGATTGAAGAACAGCGCAGCTGTGACACAGAAATTTAGCCACGTAAAGCCTTTCGCCCGAATGCCATATGGCAGGATCTCAGTAGTATATGATGCCAGTAGTCCGGATCTATTGAAATAGTCATCAGCCTTGTAATCAGCCAGTAGTACCATGAGTGGAGTGCTCACTTGAAGTCGTAGAAAGTCCCGTATACAAAGATCATGAACACAAATGCGGCACCAAGTCCATCTGCTGGTGCAATGGCATATCTGGCCGAGATAATGGTCCAGATTGTGAAAGCAAACAAAGTGCCGATAGTAGAAATTAAGTAAATGGGTCTCCTCCCCACCCTATCAATAAAAAAGGACATGAAGACGTTGACAAACAAGCCCCAAGTTTTCAAGCCACCATTAATTCCAAGTTGTGTCTCTGCACTCTTGATGCCCATATTGTTCATAACCTGGTATAGATAATATGAAACCAGTCCGTTTCCTAATGGAAAGAGCTGTCAGCCTTTTACTTAGAACGGATGAAGAAACATCATCTTTGTGAACACTTCCTGAAATGACTCATAAGGAAAGGGTATGTGGGCTAGCTTGGATATTGTAGATCACATACCAGACCATTGGGAGAAAAACCCAATCGCTGTAATGATTCCCATTCTCTTCCGATTGCCTTTCGTCTTAACCAGATCCAACCAAGAGTTCTTGTCAGCTTCCTTATCCAAAGAAATTGCTGTGCAGATCTCGGTGTACTCAAGCTGAACAAGCTCATCTTGATCATTACCGTCTGCGTGGTAGTATGAAATGCTTTTCAGTGCCTTTTCAGACTCATCTTTGTTGATTAGCCATCTGGGGCTTTCTGGTATCCACCACATCATAATAAGAATGATGACCGAACAAATCGATTGCAGAAGACTTGGCAATCTCCAGGACCAGTCACTCTGTCATCAGGTATATTAGCTAATGCCTCAAGATCAATATGCTTAGATCCGCGACAAAGTTGCTTACCTGGATTTGCAAGGTTCCGTATGTAGTCCAAGAAGCAATGAAAGCACCCGAATGGTAAGAAGCACCGCTCAGTGTGACAAGGATTGCACGATCTTGAGGATGAGCGATCTCAGCAATAAGAAGTGGTGCCGCACCAAGCACAATGCAGTCTCCAAGCCCAAGTAACAACCTTGCAGCAACAAACATTCCGAAGTTTCGGGCTCCAGTCTGCAGTCCAACTGCAAGCAGCATAATTAGACAACCTAGCACGACACCAGATTTTCTTCCCCATCGATCAACTAGGTAAGGGACGAAAAACAAGCCAATTAAGGAACCCAGGCTCATTGATGCATTGAAGAGACCGAGGATTGAGCCTTTAGGATTCTGGAAATACGCGCGCCAGTACTTGAGGGTCTGCAGACCATTCATCATGGATCCATCGAATCCATTTGCAGTGTTTGTAAGAATGAGCACTATAATATAAATATATAAAGTGCGTAGTCTAGGATTTGATAGGATAGGTACGCGAGCAAAGGTGCGGCCAGCAAAGAAGAAGTGGCCCTTTGGGGGGCGCACAGGCTTCAATGCTGGGTTCTGATGAACCTTGGGGAGTTTCGGAAAGAGTCCCATATCTCTGCAATCTCAAACAGATCTGTGGTTACAGCTTTGGTGCCAAAAAAGATTCCATACCTAGCTATATATCACAATACTAAGAGGTTCTGTGCTAGGCTAGCCGTGCGCGAGGCCTAGAGTCAAAGCTTAAATCAACGCGGGGATTCTGTTTAGCCTGAACAAGACAGCTTGGGACATATAACTATTTGCACATCAACTTCAACCAGCCTATGAGCGGCGAAATCACTTCCCCTTCCGTTGATATTCTACATCTGCTCTAGAGGGCTCCTATCCTCGCCATTTCTAAGCGAGCCGAAGCATTATCCGTAAAATACCCGACTTGCGCAACATCTATTTAACCGGTGCAAAGAAATACAGCCGCTTCAATCTATTTGGGCCGTCTTTGGTTTGTCGGCTCGGAGGCGGGGAAATCTTATAAGCGCGCCAGTCAGTAAGTCCTCTCCAGGGCCCGCGTTATGCCAATGCTGGCTGGACGCAGCCTACTTGCGATGAGAACGGAGGCCAAGAGATGTACTAGAGGTTTCTGATACTAAAGAAATATCGCAACCATTGTTTGTCATGTGACCAAAAACGGACGAACTCAGAATTATTAGGATTAACCATGGGTGCCTTGCTGCTTCAGATGATGGATGGTACAGAAACAGGTCCTCTATAGCGACAGGCTGGAATCAAGAATCCCCCTGTTACTCGATTACAAGATCTCTAAATACAACCTCTGAATTGATTTCTTTACCGATAGCAAAAACTCCGATTATAGGCCCCACAAAATCCGGCCCAGATAGCTCGAGTGTATCCAAAGATTCGAAAGCAATCCAACCGTCTTTATTTTGGTATGAAAAACAATAAGATCTTTCACTGTATTCAACACGGAGCCTGACCTTGGTTCCTAGTTCAAATGCATGTCTAGTTGTTCTTGAGATGTCTTTCGCTTTGTTGATAGTCTCGAACACTATTTCCTGATTATCGAAGTTGGAATAGATCTTCAAGAATCGATGCTCATCTTTGTAGTAAGCCATGCCAGCTTGAAGAGCACTACCACTGCGACTTAGAGGATTTTCCATAGTCACAGTTGCTTGCCCGATCAGTGCTCTCTGCCGCTTTCCAATGAATGTAATGGGTTGTTCCGATTGATTAAAACTTCCTTCGTCTGGTATTAATCTGATTGTCTTGCCATCATCAGAGAAGTTATAGTTCTCCAACTTAGGATCTCGAATGTAGAGATAATCAACAGAGGGAGCCGAGGCGAGAGGTGCGATACCCTCCTGGCGAGTAAGCTCTGCTCCATTGAGGAGAGCTGGATTTATTCTGACCCTCGATATATTGGGCCAGCCTCCGTCCAGCCACTCCGCGCCTGTCAGGAACGATTCTCGTCCCATGACAGTCCTCCCTTCATCGAGCCTAACACCCAAACACACAGCCCACCACTTTCCGTCGCGATCTTGAAATAGATCGCCATGACCAGTATACTGGATGTATTCATTTGTCCCCTTGGCCGTCAAGATTGGATTGCCTTCATAAGCTTCATAGGGACCCCAAATATTTTTCGACCTTGCACAAGTGATCATATGACCTTCGTGTGTTCCACCTTCAGATATGACCAGGTAATAATACCCATCTTTTTTATACAGGTGCGGGCCTTCAGGATATATCCCTCCGGTACCACCCCATATTTTCTTTTGTTCTGAAAGCTTCTTCCCTGTACTGAGATCTACCTCGAAGAGGTGGATCTCAGTTTTTGGCCCAGGTGCTCTTGAACCTTGGATATATACTAGTCCATCATCGTCAAGGAAAATGCTGGGATCGATGCCGTTGAACTCGAAATAGATGGGATCACTCCATTCCCCCGACCAGATATCCTTGGTTGAGACGATGAAATTCTCAGTTCTGTCTTCATTAGGCCCCTGTGCGCCCGCAGAGACACGAACGACGTTTGTGCAAACTATGTAGATAGTTCCGTTGTAATGTCGAATGGTAGGTGCATAGAGGCCTCCAGTTGCCAACATCACCTCCCCGCTTTCTGCTAGTGGCCAAATATCAGTGCCGGAAGCCTTCAGGCTTAATTGGCTTTTCCTATGGATTGCGTTGCCTATTCTTTGAGTTAACTTGGTCACTCTTTTTTAGCTTAGAACGAAATGACTTGCCTATATGCTTCCATGAAGTCAGATCTTTTGAGGCGTAGATAGGCAAGCCAGGAAAAACGTGAAAGCTAGATGTCACCAGAAAAAATGTGTCATCTACGAGGATAACAGATGGATCCGGAGCAAATCCAGAAATGATAGGATTGACACAATTACCAGGCGTGGGCCCCATCCTTGAAAACTCGCAGAAGAGAACGCCGAGGATTGTCTTGATTTGGGTAGGAGCAGCAACCTGTACCAATGAAACTGTAAAATTAACAAATAAAATTCGGTACTCTATTGAATATTGTTTTATAGGAAAGACTTTGTATGTGCTGAGTGATAAAAATCCGGCTAAAGTACAAACTGTTGATGAGGGGCGGCCGCCGATGGACCCCTCTTTCTGTGGAGCCTCAGCTTTTCTTATATTCCATGGTTTATCGTTTTCCAGCCTTCGAACTTGAGGGCTTGTAGTTACTAAATGGTGGTAATATGGTAAGCTTCGAATGATTTATCACATTTGAATTTACCATGTCATTAGAGATTCTAACTTGTTCCCTCAGGCCTAAGCGAGGTATTCAGGGGAATGGAGAGTTGATGGAGTGGGTGGTTTACCCTGCCCAGTTTAGGGAGTCCTTGGCAATTGCAACCCGTGTATTCAAACTTTATTTGAACATGAGTTGTGACTTGGACTTAAATTTCATAGCATGACTCTTCCTCTTGATGTTCACTATTTGAGAACCCCAGCCAATAGCCAAGACCCGATATCCTCGTGTATGCAGGCTCGGCAGGGACATTGACCTGCCAAGTTTCTAACGACCTTCCATATTTTATGCTTTAACGGATCGCAACCGCCGGCAAAGCTATTTGTTGACCCCTTGGGGCCATATAAAATCGAATGTTAAAGGCAAGAAACCTGGGACTTCTATTATAATAGATGATGGGGATTGGTACTTCAGTATGAGGATACGAGCTTTCTCGTTTGTTCTTCGCTCACAAAAAGCGCGTCTGGCGTACCATACAAAGTAGACATCAACGAGAAAGGTTAGATGCTCCGATATGCCCCAGAAAATGCCAACATCGGATCTCATCGGCTGGCGGTCTCGCAGTCGGATACGAACAGCCAATTCAATGAAGCAATGAAGCGACTGTACGGATTATAGCACTGCTCACAAACATATCTCCATGCCAAGCTTAGCCTCACTATCCTTGTGCCGATCTAATTTCATGGGTATATAACATGCTCGACATGTCCTACGATGTTTCTTCGGCTTCTGCTGGTCATCCGCTTGCTATCCCAACCCCAAAATGCGGTTCTCGACTCTGCTTGTTGGGCTGAGTGTCGTAGGCAGTTCTCTAGCCGTCCAGTAAGCAGTCCATGAAACTAGATTATTCCTTCATATCCTGGGTACCGACTTACTTAGTGGTAGCTCACGCTCACATGTCCGCCGTGATGACGACACTGTTCCAACTGAAACAGATATTAAGACCGCTGTTGAGGCAAAACGGTTTATTGTTGAGTTCTCTGAAGTGAGTTATTGGTACTAGTTTGGCTTCCTATTTCCGGGACATGAGCTGTCATATGCCTTGACCTGTGCCTTTAACCCATTTTAACAGATACTCGTTCATTGTTGCTAACAACGTTAGGGTGTTGATGTCCAAAAAGCTGCCAGTGAACTCGGCTCAAAAACTGGCACTAAAGTGCTAAAAGTGTTCGACAGCGATATCTTCAAAGGCGCTGCGGTTTCAGCTGAGAAAGAAAACTTGGACTCGCTGAGGGCTTTAGACCCAGTTTCTCAGGCATGGACCTCCAAGAAAATTATGCTTGCTCCAAATGAGCCTCATGCGATTTTCAGCCATGACGCTACGGCCATGAATTATTCGATTCACCACATGACTGGCGTCGACAAGCTACATGCTGCCGGAGTCCGAGGCAAGGGTGTCGTTGTGGCTGTTGTGGATACAGGAGTCGATTACACTCATCCCGCTCTGGGAGGTGGTTTTGGCCCGGGCTTTAAGGTTGCTGGTGGCTATGATCTTGTAGGCAATGAATGTAAGGGCACTGCAGAGTTCAAGTCACATGCCCTTTGACTAATAGTGTTTGCTAGTCTGGCCAGAGACTGCCGAGAAGACTCCTGATGCTGATCCAATCGACCAGCAAGGTCATGGAACTCACGTCTCAGGCATCATTGCAGCAGATAGTGACAAAATAGTTGGAGTGGCTCCTGACGCAACCTTATTTGTATACAAAGTATTCAGTCGATCGAGCGGCACAGACGAAGAGACTCTGATCGATGCCTTTCTCATGGCCTATAACGACGGTGCCGACATCATCACCTCTTCGATTGGTGGTTTGAATGGTTGGACTGACAACGCTTGGGCTGTCGTTGCTTCTCGACTTGTGGACCAAGGAGTTGTCGTAACCATTTCGGCTGGTAATGACGGTCAAGCAGGGCCTTATGCTGCCAGCAGCGGCTCTTCGGGAGAACATGTCCTTGCAAGTAAGTACAAAATCGTGAGAAATCGTGACAAGAGCTTTTTGGCTTTTGACCGCAATAACGCTGATTGGGTTACCTAATACGTACGGAGCAGAAGATATGCATTCTCTAGTTAAAAATGCTGACTTCGTATCTCAATAGTTGCCTCCGTGGAAGCTGATGTGATCGCTTCAGCCTCTTTTCTTGGCACCTTTAATCTCGATGAGCACTCTAACACAACATACATCGCTTACAGATCCACCCAAGAAAGCAGCTGGTCTTCATCCGAAGTCAAAGACTGGCCCATCTTTCCTCTAGGTCTCGATACTGCTGTCTTGAACGACGCTTGCAGCCCGTTACCAGCAGGTACCTCAAACTTGACCAACGTAATTGTACTGGTGCGCCGAGGGGGTTGCAACTTCTCAGATAAACAAGCAAATGTTGCAGCATTTGGAGCAACACACCTGATGGTGTACAATAATGAAGACCCTCTGACGATCCCTACTCCAGGTTTTGACGAGGGACTGCCAATCCTATCCATGATTACTGCTGAGGCTGGCGCTGCAATAATTGGAACAATCAAAGCTGGCGGCAATGTCACTGCAGACTTTTCTATGTCTCCCGTCAAGAACCTGGTCGGTGTAGAGAATTATCCAAATGGTGGAAAGGCAAGCTACTTCACTACTATTGGTCCGACAAACGAACTATTTATCAAATCTGATATTGCAGCCCCTGGTGGATTGATTTTCTCGACATACATCGGCGGCTGGTCGATCCAAAGTGGTACCTCAATGGCCTGCCCCTACGTCGCTGGCGTAGCAGCTCTATATATCAGCAAACACGGAGGCCGTTCCGTAAACGGCGCTGGTTTTGCAAAAGACCTCGCTATGCGCATTATTGCATCTGGTGAAGCGATACCATGGGATAATGGCAATGAAGACGGAACAGACTATGGACTTTATGCCTCAGTTGCGCAAGTCGGCACGGGACTCATCAATGCAACCAAAATCCTTGATTACGATACAACTCTTTCATTCTCTAAGTTTGCTCTGAACGATACGCACCACTTCAGCAGATACCATAATGTGGATATCACAAACAAGGGCAACAAACCTGTCACGTACACATTCGAGATGCAGGATTTTGGCGGAATGAATACATATGTCACAGATCCTGATGTCTGGGCGTCTCCGCGTATTGCCTGGCTTGAGGATGTGAGCTTCAGTCCGCAGAAGATGGTACCCAGTATCTCCTTCCCAGGTGGATCCTTTACCGTACAACCGGGTCAGACCAAGAAAGCCTCATTCTCTTTCAAGTACCCTGAAGGACTCGACGCCACAAAGCTTCCCGTCTACAGTGGCAAAGTGCTCATCAAAGGAAACAACGGTGAAACACTGGGAGTACCTTATCTAGGGCTCGCAGCCGACCTGGCCAAAAATCTAGGTATCATGTTTCAATACCCCATCGGATTTCCACGCATCATATCCACACCGGCAGCAACCCCCTTTTCCCAGAAGAACAACTTCACGTTCGACCTCTCAGTCACTGCGCAAGATTTCCCAAATTTGTATACGCGATTAAACTATGCGACCACCGAACTACGCTGGGATATCTTCGATTCAAAATGGTCAGAGCGGGATTGGAAATATCCACCGGTAGTTGGGCAAGCGGGGTATGTAGGATCTGCAACATCGTGGGCAAAAGCACCAATGAAGTCAGTGTTCGATCCTAGTGTAGATGATGCAAATGATTTGACCGCGTTGCCGCTGAAGAACCTGCCGAGGGATATCGTAGGTCTGTATGGTGTTGAACTGTGGTGGTTGGGGAGACTCGCAAACGGGACACAAATCGCGCCTGGGAAATATAAGATGCGGTTTGCAGCTTTGATACCGTTTGGAGAGCCTACACGCTCTGATAATTGGGATGTATTTCCTACTCCGGAGTTTGATGTTCTCAAGCTCTAACTCAGGAGGAAGAAAGTGGAGCTTGGAACAAGGAGCAAGAATTTGGAAAATGAAGGTGGACTTCAGAGTACTTGCTGAGATCAGCGTTGTCTAATACTAAATCACTAGTAACTAATGTAATTCATTCCGTGGCAGGGAGCAACGGATAAACAAATAATACGAGGAGCATGAAATTCCTCTTAATATTGTGGATACAAACATATGATAGCAGCATGGATATAAAAGCGGACATTTGAAATCATGGATCTTGATAAGATTGCAGCCCACTCCTTGCCTGACGAACGGGTAGCACAAATTATCATAGTCTATCACGGTCACGAGCGATGTTGTTTTGTTCCTATTAAATGTGTGAAATGTATTGTCTTTAAGGAACATTGCTGCTGCTCCCAGTACTGCCTACAAAAACCACTTGTACAGCAGCAAACCTGTGTAGTTTGAATAACACGTTAGATCAACTCTATGCTCGACCGTATAGTAAAAGGGTGCAAAAGAAAATAGTGTAAGAACATACGCAGCAGTGGCAGCGAAATTCTCCGCTCGCTTAGCACTCGTAATAACCGTCAAGACTAGAGAGAACGCCGCTGTGAATCCAGCTATTATACCCAACCGAGCAGGCATACTATGTACAATATACAGGACCGCAATGCTCAGAACAGGGAGGAGCGAGGAAAGCGTAGTTGCAACGATTAACGTGAATCGGTGCAGACTTCTTTGTCGATAAGGGGGAATACCCTTCCGAAAACGGTTTGCAATTTTTGCATAGTAGTTAGGGACGAACTTCTCTGCAAGCCAGGCAGTGGTGCGATCTACATCACTGCTGACGTCACTGATGGCGATTAAATCTTCGATATATCTTGAGGTTCCTGGATCGCATTTCGACTCGTCAGGGTCATGGCCCCATATTGATGCATCATCTCCCTCAAGCGGCCAATTAGCCCTATCTTCTCTCGAGAACCACTCTTGCATGACTTTCGAGTTATGATCTGATGGGTTTGAAATTTTGGTTAGGGTCGTCTGTTGTATCAGGACATCATCTAAAAGTCAAGAATTTCAGTTTTAATTCCTGCTTAAGTGTGCGAGGTAGATGGGTCATACTGTACTCCTTGAGCTTCTGCCTCATTCTCTGGATTAGATCAAACTGTTTGTAATTTTTGTCTGCCATTTCAAATCCAATAAGCCATCTGAGGTCCTTGGCAAAGTACGGTTTCCGCACATCATGTCTGTCGGCGGCGTCGTCCTTTTCGCACTTAAGTAGCTCCTTCTCAATCTGCACGAGCTCTGCTTGGAGGTATAGAAGATTCCTCGCATTCAGGCCTCTAAACCGCCGCACCATTGCCATCTCGGGGTAATTTGCCATAAATGTCGCAACCTGGGGATACCCACGAGGAGGACCAACCTCGTCCATGAGACCTTCAACAGTCGCGCCGCTGCGCGGCACAGGCCGGAGCGGTATAGGTTCCGGAGCAGCAGCCATGAAGGAATGAACCTTTTAAGTCCCTAAAACATGATCAAGGGCAAAGAGGATCATGTTGAAGGAGAATCAACAATTCTTGAAGGTACATTTTGGAGCTCAGCCTCACTCTAATGCCCGAGTACCAAAAAATGAGGCGGAGATATAATCGAATGAAAAACTACTTCCAAGCAGCTGTGCAGGTGGATCTCAGATTTTATTGGAGATACAGGGAGACTGCAGCTGACTTGCAGTACGTGCCAACACATCTTCAGGCTTCTCTTTTTTTCATCGAATAAGCGCGAAATCGTCAGAAAGTGGAGTAGCTACCTTCATTCTATAAAAGCCTGGTTTCCCACTTTGTCTGAAATGCGAACCCGACCTTCAATATCCTAATATTCCAATACAGCATAGCATACAACAAGGCCAAACAGATCATATCTGACCGGCGACCGCCCCAGGGGACTCCCGTCGAATAAGCAGAGTGACGTCACGTGAGACGAGCGACCCTAGGTACCCCACAGGTTTGGTGACTTCACTGTACCATTATGGATCTGGCACTTGATACCACGGCAAGACAGCCTACTCACCCCCCACTCGTTGGATTTCCGAGATTCGACCAGGGAGCTTTGAACATGAGTGCAGCGCTCGACTTTGACCTGTCTGGGTGATGATCTCCGGCAACCGGTGTGTTGCTCTTCCAAACCGGTAACTTAATCCTAAATGCCCAGCGAAGTGCAGCATGGAGAGGAGTGAATTAAGAACGTTGTAGGTAAAATGAAGAAACATCCGAAATAGAATGGGAATTTCTAGCAAAACAATGGGAGCCTTTGTCTTTGCCAATGTTCAAGCCTGAGGCAGCTTGCTGGCTTCGTACAGCCTCACTAGCCCTGGACACAACACAACAACTGATGGGCAGAACCTCAATCTTCGCAATCCCCCTCTGGAGGATACATGTACAGGTATATGCACATGCACTTACACACACACGTGTATGCAAGATACAAGTCTTTGCTATCTATTATCGTATAGTGGCCAATCTTGAGATTCAATGTGGAAGGTGTTTGGTTGGCGGGACTATTCCCTAGCGCTACCTTTATCGTGTTTCAGCCTATCCATCCGTCATTGTCAGCAATATCCTGGAGCGACGAGCATTTCCTGGCAAGCGGAAGCAAGATTCTCAGAGCCTTCCCAAAAGCCCTATCAATGTCAAATGACACCACGATGGCTGCCATGGCCCATAACGTCATGAAAAGCAAGTTGGCGTGCTCGGATTATTATTTCCTTGACGGTTTTGCTGCGTTCTTTCCCTAGGCGGCCGCACTTTTTGAATCATTACACAAGGCTAAGGCGATGGCGCCGCTCGGTGAGCAAAAACCGTGTACTGTGCTGACCTGCGCACCATAGGGATGGGGGCGGGAGCTGCAATAAGTGTGGCAGGTCTTGCTGAGCCTGCCGCTATTGACTTCTTTCCTTTTTGTGTCATTCTCCCTTCTACTACAATTCTTACTTTTGTCCACCTAAACTCTGCTAGGAATTTGGCTCAGGCGAAGCGCAGTCGAATCAATTACTGCGAGCAGAAACCTTAAGCAAAACAAGTACGAGACACCTGTGGTTCTAGAAGTAGTGTTGTTTGATGTATGCTAATATTTTGTCAAGATATAATAGGTTCAAAGATGCCCAACCATGATGCAGCCGATAATAGCTCTGCTACTTTATTAGCAAACGACTCCCCACAGCACACAACCTCGAACACTACTACACCATCTGCCCAACAAAATACACAAGCTACGGTTCCTCAATCCCAGAATGTTATCAAAAGCGGTATCAGGCGTGGGGCTACAATGCTTCTCAACTCAGATCAGCTACGCAGATGTCTTTCGGTAGCCTCTTCGGATTTGTCAAGGTAGATAAAGATGCCGGATCTGCTCCAAATAGGGATAGACCTTCGGGGCTTCGACAAATATTTTGGTATTTCTTCAGCGGCTATACAGCAACGAGTGGACTTAGACAAGAGATCATAGAAGATGCCAACCGTGTTTTCCCACCATTAGCGTCTGCGGCATTTTCATATGGACTACCGCAAGAGGCAAAGGTTTGTCCTGAACCATCGTAGAATCATTGCAGTACTAACCAGCAAAAATAGGTTCCTGATTTCACGCCGCCAATCAAGATCAAGTCAAAGCGTAAAAAATATGGCATGGCGAAATGGAAAATGGAAAGAATATATTGCCACTATTGACACCGGATGTTCTTCTGGGAACCGGGTTCCTGTACAGATCTTGACTGAGCTTGGAATCACCGAGGACCTTCTGCCACTGACGAAGGAGGAGGAGGAGCGTGGATCTCAGAGTGCATCTGGGGAGGAAGTATATGCTCGAGGAGCCGTGGAGTTGACATGGCGTGGCGATCCTGAAGAGTTTCCGAACTCTAGTAAGACTTTCAAGAACATGCACTTTCTAGTTTCCGCCGTACAAAACCCGGCTTATGATATTCTCATTAGCAAAAAGTCGATTTGCGAGCATAAGATACTATTCGCTCTAACCATTCTAGGCGGCCGCAAGATAGTGGAACTGCCACCGCCTGCATCTCTGCCCCGCGGCCTGCCGACTTGTATGTTTGCGTCATCCACGAGAAAAATAGATAGCTAACTTGTTTATAGACCAACGCCAAACCCTGGCCGAGCGACAGAGGATTAATAATCTTGCCCTTGCCGCGCAGAACATGAACAACAGCTCTACATTGTCGAATACTGAAGTATAGTTTCCATCACATGCAAATGTGAACAGTCAGCCACTAAATCTCCCACCGACTCTGGTGGAAAGTTCAAGATCTAGTTTTGCTTCCGTCCGTAACGTTCAGCATCAGTTGACGGCTAATATTCAAGCCAAGCAGAATCAATTTCGGCACAATGGCATTCAGGGACAGACGCTGCATTTCAATTCTCAGGCCCCATCTCAACAGCAAGTCATTCCAGGACCGCCAATGCAACCCCAGCTCGCTGGATTCCATAGACGGTCGTCACTACTAAATCCTAAAGCTTCTCAGCACCAGAAAGTCATCGGCCATCAGACCCAGCCACAACAAGCAATGGACTACTCAGTGCAGCAGATCCAACTTTCACAACCCGGAGGTACAGCACAGCTGTCGCACTATCCTTAAGCTCCTCGGAAATTTTATCACCCGTTCGTAGGTCCCTATAAACATAATTCTACAACACGCTAGCTCTAAAACGGACTGATAGCCCTCACCACTGGATCTATTGAGCTTAGACTTTGTGCTTTTTGTATATACCAAGTAGGACAAGGCCTCTACAACTTCTGGTGATTGGAGTTGATTCAAGTAATCCTAGTTATGCCAGCCAATAGCTTCGTATTATATATTTTCCATAGGGTTCCCGTGTCTCCAGATTTCTTGAGTAAACTATTATCTACGTTGATCAATCTTTGATACGTCTCCGACATAAGGGGTTGAATCCATTTATCACCATTGGCGCACTGGCTATGCCACTGATTCCCATTGGCTCCTACCCCAGTATTAGCTGGGAAGTCTCTTGATATCTGCTATTCATTAGGTATTCGTGCTTTTTGCTGTAGCTGTATAAGAATTTATTCTAGAGCTCATTTCTCGAGGTAAAGAATGCTTCGTTATCAGTGCCATGGCTAATACCGCTTTATTCACTTGTCCCACTTTGAATTCTCTGAGGCTCTTCCTTGTATGAGGCACCATAGAATGCAGTCTGATTAAGATTACACCCTGGACTAGAGTGGGGGTCAAAACCTATCATACTTTACAAAGCGTCCTGATGACGCTTGATGCACATCAGTTTAGTTGTGCATTCCATGCACACACAAACGCATATATATATCTGCATGCTATATCTAGTGTAGAAATATATTTTATTAGAAGCTTGTGGCAGCTCTAGGGTAACGTTTCTCTCTTTTCTCGCCAGCATCGAGAATTGCTAAAGTGGCAGCGCTAGTTTAGATCAAATTTAGGACCTCGTTTGTAACTTTCTCCACTCTGAGCCATGAACGTTCAGATAATAGCCAGGCATCAGAATTATACTCTTGTTTTCTCAGTTAGTGGGTCATAAGTGACAGCGGTTCAGCTAGCAGCTCCAAAGACTTGGCTTCCTACCACTGAGTAAAGGAGAGTCAAGCTGGCCGCTGGTAAGAGTTGGGTGCTCTTTTCTAGCCGTGGAGCTTGAGATTTGAGATTTGATATTACGTCAAGTACTCTCCAAGAAGATCGTGGCGCGGTAGCGTTGGACTGAAAGAATACATGCTTTAATACTCATTGTCACATACTTTTCCTAAGTGCACTCCTATCATATCAAAGCATTATTAAAGGACTATGCAGATACTAAATAATATGAAAGAGAGCTTCTATCGATGAAAAAAAGGCGCGCATAAGCAAATCGGATTAAAAACGAAAGTGTCAATAAGTTAAAAAGGAATAATGCCGCTTGATATATGCATTTTTAACGTAAAAAGGCATATTATATTTGTTGATTCACTAACAATTGTTTTTATTACAGTGGCCCTAAGCTGCCCGCACTGCAAAAACTGCAAAGAGGAGCGCGAGGTGCAAACCTAGCCGACGGCAAGGTAGCCCCAAATGCGGACTTTGATCGCCCCCTTGAATTGGTCTGCGGACTGCTTTGAGAGTAATGATAGCTGGAGCAGTGCATTGGGGGAGACCGTAGCCTACCAGAAGGCTGAGAAACAATTTCCGGATGTCTCCTTGATGAATGCTTGAATGAAGAAAATGGGTTGCAAATAATAATAAGACAGGCTCGGCTATTGATGTTTGAGTCCTACCCTTGTTGTGGCTAAATCGGGATAAGTACCGGATGCCTTCCCGATGATTTTGGAACCTAATTTCATGTACAGTACAAAAGTGCTTAGGACTAAGGCGTGGATTGGTGTCATTAGTCGAGCCGCTAGTTGAGTAGTCGCAAAATAATTTAGCGCATATATGAAGTAACTCATGAGGTGGCACTGAACCAGGAGCCGTTTGGCCTTTCGAAACACTAACTGATGTTAGTGACATATAAGGGCTAGTGAGGTACGAGAAATTTTGTACTTCCTAATAGGGGAATGGTGTAATCATTCATGGGATCCTGAGCGGATCCTGAGTATAGAAAAACCTGAGGTTGGAGCACAGAGAATTAAGAACTGCATCTTTTAGTCCCACGAACCGGGACAAGTTTCGGGTGGTAACCCCGCCTGTCTCCTCCACATTTACTCCACAACTCTCACCACTCTCGGAGGTTTTGGGTGGGGAAAGAAGTACCCCATAGCTAGGTTGTTCACTATTTCATGGCCATATTGTTTATAAGTTGTGGGTTTGCTCTTTTACGACAGTAATGTGTAAATGTACATCACGAATTGCATGTGGCTATGAAAAATCTACTCTGTGTCTTGCTTTTTCTAAACTTAGCTATGGTCAACCAAGTCGCTGGGTCAAATGCAACGGATCAAGACGTCAAAAGTGCGTTTAGCTTGATGCATTCATACAGAGTAATCATTAATAGTGACAGCCCTTGTGCCGTTCAAGTATGGCAGCCTGCCCCTAGGATCGATAACTCCCTCCGGGTGGCTTCGTGACCAGATCCAGTTGTCAGCCGATGGATTAGGGGGACACTTGTACGACTTTTACAGATACGTTGCTCGCTCGACCTGGCTAGGAGGAGACTTCGAGTATAGCGAGCTCCATGAATCAGCTCCGTACTGGTTCAATTACATAGTCCCCCTAGCCTGGGTACTCGATGACCAGCGATTAAAGACCCAGGCAAGAGAGTTCCTAGACTACACTCTAGAGAATCAAGCGGAAGATGGTTGGCTAGGCCCTGAAAAGACAAGGCAAACACGTGGTATTTGGGCTCGAAGCCTTCTCTGTTTTGGCCTTGTGGTGGGTATAGAAACCGTATTCTTACTCTAACATGCTGACAAAATAGCAATATGCTGAAGCAGACTTAACTCAAACCGACCGCATTGTTGATGCTATGCACAAATTTGTCGCTCTTGTACACTCAATGTTGAAAGACAGCTTCACGGGCTTGTTACAAAATCGCGACAAAGGCGACAAGTTTGATCCTTATGGATTTGGGGTTTCCCGAACACACGAGCTTCCAATATCCCTTATGTGGCTCTACGAAAATCACCCTCGAGGTAATGAAGAAGCTATATGGGAGACTATTGAGCTTATGTTCGAAGGGGGCCGCAAGGGTAGCCGCGACTGGACGACCTTCTTTGTTAACGGTGTCTTCCCGAAGTTGGGCACAGGAACATTCAAGACCAGTGGCTTTACTCATGGTGTCAATCTTGCTGAAGGTAATAATGATCCTGATGGCTCCTTATTCGGCTATTGACTGGTGTATGCTTACATGACAAGGTCTCCGATATCCAACAGTTTTGTACCGCTGGAACAAGAACTCTAGCCTCATCCAGCAGACGTATGATGCTGTAAACATGACCCTTGAATATCAGACCTCCCTCTCGGGTTCTATAATCGGTGATGAGCATCTTGGTGGCCTTAGCCCTCAAAGGGGGTAAGCTCAACGTACATTCCTAGGAATAAAACGCTGATAACCATCTGTAGGTCGGAACTCTGCATGGCTGTGGAATCCATGTTCTCGTACGCGTATCTCTACCGATTCTACGGTGAAAATAAGTTTGCCGATAGAGTGGAACTCGCTGCTTTCAATGCTCTTCCGGCGGCAATGAGCCCGGATTGTAGGCGACAAAGTCCTCACCTCACATAGGTAACAACGCTGACATGAACTTAGGGTGGGCACATCAATATGTGACGCAGACCAACGAGCCTTGGTCTAAGAACCTTACGGCGAACCCATTTTTTAATGTTGTTACATATGCAAACACTTACGGGCTTGAGCCGAATTTTGTGAGTAGAAGGTGCCTGCGGTTTGTACCCCAGCACTGACATACGCTAGCCCTGCTGCACTGTAAACCACCCGCAGGGATACCCAAAGTACGTCGCATCCTCATATGTGAAGAAAGGCGATGACGACCTTGTCCATATGTTGCTTGGCCCAACGTCTGTAAAAACAGATTTGAAAGGTAAAGCAGTGACAAGTATGTGTAACCTGCAACATTATCCTTCTGAACGAGGCTAATATTTATCGACAGTTAGCTGTGACACGAATTATCCTTTCTCTGACGAACTCCGTTATAAAATCAACTCTGAAACCGACTTCAACTTTTATGTTAGAATTCCAGAGTGGACAGTCAAGCAGAAAGCTAAGGTGCATCTTGCAGGCGATGAAGCTAAAAACTTCACTGTTGGCAACGGTCTCCATCGCTTCTTTGTTAAGAAAGGTCAAACATCTCTCTCGGTTCAACTTCCCATGGAAATAACTACCGTGACGCGCAACCAAACAATCGGAGTGTATCGAGGCCCTCTACTCTACGCCGCTGACATTGAGTACTTGTATACACCTCATCAGCCTCTTAACTGGACTGACCGCACTCCTCTGGATAACTCGGAAGTCAGCCCCCATTCAAAAGACTACGTTCTCGAACCAACTTCAGAATGGCGATATGCTATTGATCCGTCGACGCTCAAAGTCTCTGAGGACTGCCCAAAAAACACAAAGCTAGCCAACCCCGTATTTACGAGAGGTGGATCGCCTATCCGTCTGGAAGTGGATGCATATCCCATTGACTGGCCAGAGACCCTTGGCACTGCTGCATTGCCGCCGGTAGACCCAATCGTGGATAGAAGCACAAAGGCGACGTTGAAGCTGATACCATTTGGAGCGGCAAAACTTCACATCGCCCAATTTCCTATTGCTAAGTTTGAGTGATAGCATTAGGCCTCAAGAGACATCTTCCGCGTGGCTAAACAGTATCTCAGTAGAGAATAGAAGTAAATAGAAGATCACAGAAGTCTAAGAGTAACGGATATATGGTATGAATATACTGTCTTTTATACCATTACCGGAGGTCGAGCTTGTTCTCTCCATTTAAGTTCTTCTGCCTGACAGCGCTAGTTCCGGCGCTGAACTGGCACCCACGATCTCGGAGATACCAGGCCTGTGGCTCACGGTAAGATCGAATTTCAAGGATACCTATGTAATCCGCAAGAATCGGTGAATTGAAGCAAACTATGCCTGACCTTATGGGTCTCTCGAATCTCTTTCTGTAGAATAGCAAGTACATGTACAGACGAAGTAATAGTCTGTCGGAGGATAGTGACCACGTCTCTGGCCCAGAAAGTTCGTGTTAGAGGCTCATATAAGTATCTTGATTAGAAATTCTTAATAGCTCACGCACTAGCCTTTGCTTGAGCAGCAGTATCCAAGGCCTAAGTAGCTGGATCAAAACCAAAGAAGGTGAGGGGCCATTCAACAGATTCTAAATAGTTTTGCATATTTGACCGTGTGAGCCTTTGGAAAGGACCAAAATCTTTGATGAGAAGATAATCGGACTAATCCTCGACTTCGGCAAGCTGATATCCCACGATTTAGGCCAGTTCGAACGAAAGGTGCTGCTGGACGTATACTTACTGTGACTGTCTTACTCGTAGCAATCCAAAAATAAGACGCCGGAATAGTCACTGCTGTTAACACGCAAATACACGACATAAATTTTTTTAGGTCGTTGTAAGGCCTCTTGCCCAAGGCTCTCCTCCCTATATCAGCCATTATCTATTATCATATTCTCGAATACGCATACGGCGAAGTGCGTAGCTATTTTTCTTAAATTATTTGTGCCCTGATCGGCTTCATTATCTTGAGTATTATTGTTGTCATCGCTCAATCGGATAAGATCGACCACTCCTTGGATCTGACTTTCTCCGGCTGTATATTCTTGAAGGGTATGGTGCAGTTTGTCTAGCACAAGAATACGCAATTTCCTAATATACTAAGAAAAGATTGCCAAGAATCCGAGGATCGTTGGTGCTTGAGGAACTGATCTCCTCTGAATGATAAGTCTCTGAATCACGGATCTCCCTGCAGACTCTTCAATCTTAAGTTTTAGGCTTCGGAGATGGCTTTAATTGCGGCCGAGTATGTCACCTACTCTTGAACATCGTTTGCTTGGCAGATGCTTCTCCAGGACGAGATCTGGAGGCTTCAGGATGATCTAGGGATGCCTAAGAAATCTCTGGTGGGGTGGCAACATGACGCATTGTGCAGTCCTAACCCTAGCCCTTGCGGCTTTGCTCAGGGGTACGTACACATATTTACCCAACAAACTCGCTAAGAACGTGGGAGCCCAAGTGCCAACTATATTGAGATGCTCAGTATGATGGGATGAGGTGGGGATCCAGACTCACTAAAACCATCCCAGGGTGATTTTACTCAGCTGTAGAGGAGATCCAGCATTGAGGACGCGTACTCAAAAATAGGATTCGAACTAGCTCGTCATCGTCAGCATTGATATCACTACCGTCGTAGTCCTCATACTTCCCCTTCTACATTAATACGGCTGACATGCAGCATACCTCCATTGGATTTGCTTTGGATCCTGGATATAGATGGTCTTGATATATTGGACATGCCGCGGGCGGTAATAAGAACTGATAGCAGAGGCTGGATAATATTGCACTTCTCATGCCGATCCGAGGTGATATTTCGATAGTCAGATATCGGAAAAAGAAGAACTACAGTACGGTCTGGAGACTTTGCATAGACTTTTGGGGCCACGTGGTCTACGATCAGTACTAGATCGGTCTGCCAAAAAGGAAGCAGAAGTTGGGGGTTATTTACTAGGTCAAAAAACCATGCACATAAGTTCATAGGGGTTTATCTAGTATTACGCCGCGAGCAAGAAGAGCAACGACGATATGAGTCATCAGGAAAGCGTCAAGCAGAGGAGGAATGATTCGGTGGAGAAGTGCGGCGCCTCCATGAAGGCCAGCGCCTCGACAAAGAAGAAAGACAGTCATTTACAAGAAGAACAGGAGAATTAGCAATGCCTGAATTCCTCGATATATGCCATGCCCACCTGCACCTTGTCTACGCTCGGTGTCGCCGTAATGCAGAAAATAATGCTGAGATCGGATCTCGCTTTCGCCAAAATTCCGCGAGCAGCAGGCAGGTATATCGAATGGTTTGATAGAGTCGAGATTTGTACTTGAACAATATTCCAATTCTTTATACACGTCGAAGAATATGCGAGGATAAAGAGCTGCGAACCCACTTTAATCTGAAGCGCTCTATCATGTTCGAAAATCATAACTCTTGAGGATAGACCGTACACAAAGAAGACACCTTAGGATCAGAGGTTGGAGGCTGAAAAGCTTAGTACACAGGTCAATGAGCAGCAATAAAAATCAATAGTTAGATAGCATACAGGAAGCTGGCAATATAAGTATGTAATATAATAGAGAATGCGGTTGGTGATCCCTCAATCCCAGCCCTCTACAGACACTGCGAGTACCACTCGTTGGAGAAAGTACATTGCGAGCCCGACTCACAACTTGTACAGCCCGTGAAGCCACTACCGCCACATTGGCCATAGCGTGCCGTCGTGCAACCAGTAGGCGGCGCCGACGAAGGTGATGGTGATGGCGCTTGTGATGTTCCGCTATTACCATCGTTCCGAATAGGGTTTTGCAATGTCAGCACCCCGGGTCGGTACGGCAAGAGGTTATAATCGCCGCCGGAGCTAGGGTTGCGTCCTTGGTAAAGTAGTTGCAAATTACATGGATCAATGGTCATGGTCTGGTCGGGGTTGGGGCGAACCAGATCGCCATGGCTGATGTCGTTGGTCCAAGTCGCGCCGCTGTTAGCTTTACCGGCGAAAGGGTTGCTTTCGGTAGCAGCTTGCGGTGTCCATGATCCATCCAGACTGCTGGCTGTGAAGGATCGAAAATAACGGCCTTGTGCACCCATGGCCTCGACGATCATGAGATATTTCTGGTTGCCCGTGGCGCCTTGGACCGTATAGACTTGGACTGCTTCGAACAAGTTGGCTTGTGTGTCGCTCATAATTGTCTGGTAAGAGCTACCAAAATTGCCAGGGAAGTTCCCAAGGGGCATACTAGCCCGGTAGATCTTGCCATTGTCACCAGCGAAGAACAAATACATGTTCTTGCTGTCGCCGATAAGTGTCTGGTCGATAGGGCCGGTGCCAGAGCCGGAGATACTTCCGGAGAAGAGCGGCTGCGCGGATGACCACCCATTCGCGTTGGTGGGATCTTTGGAAGTCTTATAGGAAAATGCGGTAGCACCCCACTGATATGCGAGCACCCAGGTATCCTTGGGCTGAAAGTAGAAGATGGTGGGCGCCACTGTGCCTTGGGTCATGGCGTTCTGGCTGGCAGAGCCCATTTGGGACCACTCGGAGAAGAGGCCGAAGTTCATGGAGCCATAATTTCCATTGGCGTTATTCGAGGCATAGACGAGATGTTTGCCCTGATAGACAGTGCTGCTAAAGTCTTTAAGGGAGGCCCATCCTGACTTTGGCTCAGCGAGCACGCCAGTCGATGCCCAGCGGTACGAAGACGGAAGACTGCATGTCTGCGCTCCCACTACTGAAGCGGACGCCAGCAACACGAGGACGTTACCGTTAGTGTTTGTAAGTCTCATTGTAACGCATTTAACTAATTAGAATTATTCAGATGGAGAGGAAGAGGCGTAGCGCTGAGCAATACGAATTAGACAACAGCAGACTTATATAAGTCAAAGGCATGGCTATCCGCGCACTGAACTAGAACAAATCCTCGGTTTACCCATATCTTCCTCGCTTGGCAGATTCTTTCATCCGAAAAGTCTTCTTTTTCTTTCTCGATGCCTCTAGATAGAAAAGTTTGCGATACGTGGAGAATTAGGTCGAGGAGTTGAAGGGGAATATGCGCTCCAGTCGGTAGTCACAGGTATATAAGGAGAAGCGGAGCGGACCCAATCACTCCGGCTGTGAAGGAAGCGCCGCTGGGAAGAACCTAGTGTATAAGGCAGCGCCAGAGGGTGGTTTCTTACCCGATCCCTACATTCAATTTGCGCATTTTCGGTCATGTGCGCGTTCAGTATAGCCGTGTATAATACCCTAGCTAGGCTGATTGATAAGATACCTTAGCTTCTGTCGAGGCGAACAAAACGTCACGAGAATACAGCGGAACCACATCACGTGCCGAACACGAGTTTCTGCCCAAGGGGAAGAGACACAGCAGAATGTATGTGTCGAAGAAGTCGCTAATCCATAACATAAAAATCATAAGATCGGATAGGCTTATGTTACTTATTATGCGCCCAAACTATCCTTACTTCACTCAGTCGTCTCGGAGAAACCCAGCCCAATGGAGTAAGGCCTTTTGATAACGGTCGGATATATTTGCCACTTAACCTGACTTGACTTTGATTCACGAGAACATACCTGTTCCACTTATCGTCCTAGGCAAAGTCGATCCTCATCACTTTCCTTGACACCGATGGAATACGTGCCGAAATATGCCGTTCTTTTCAAACACGACCTCACCTCGCACATAAATACGTCTCCTCGCACCTACTCTTTATCACTGTATCAGATCATCTTTTAGGTAACTCTGTCCTTTAGCCCATGCTGGTCCTTTTTGTATTCTAAGACGATATTCTCATTTGCCACGATGATTCTATGCAATTTAGGCGCCCACAAGCTGGAAATGTGGATCTGGTTGTGGTCGATGGTGGCACCTGTGGCTATTTTGAGCGGACGGAGGAGGGCGACTGGACCTCACTGCAGACCTTCACGATATTCCCTAATGTTTAAATCAAAAGCAAAAAATCGAAAATATTTGATCTTACGGGCGATGGACTGGCAGACATCTTGATTTTGGACGATCAGATTCACACCTGGTATCCCTCGCTGGGTGCAGTGTGTCGAATGGGTGTTACGATAACCCTGTTTGGCTGTCGAAAGTAAATGATGCAATATATTGTATAGACAAGTCTGTGGGCTAACAGGCATTGTAGGATTCGGAAATATGTCTTGTCGGAGGAAGGCTGCTAGGGAATTTCTTGTGCTTGGACGAGCCGAAACCAGTCCATATCTTCGAAGCAGATCATGTTTAGAGCCGTCTCATAAGCAAAGGCGTAGTTGACCTTACTGAAAAAGGAGCACTAAAAGATATCAAAACAGACAGTTACTGGTGCTTCCTCAGCCACAACGAAACAACGGTCTGTTTCTATTGCAGCAATGTCTATGTCGCTGTCTTCAGCACGCAGTCTTTTGACTTAATGTGGTTCTATCAGTACTCCAAGCACCTGCGTAACTATTGGCAGCATAAACCAATATTCCATCCGTGGAAGCCAATGCTGGCATGGAAAGAAAAGCGGGGTGAAAAGAACGATATGATGGATGGAGGGGTATTTATTGTTGATTGCGATAGGCTGGAGAATGAGCCGGTGCTATTGAAGGATAGTAACGGCAAGCAAAGTTTCCTTTCCTTGGTGTTACAATCTTTGTGTGCTTTCTTGATAGAATGGCAGAGGGGGTCTGTGGTTATACCGTCTTTTCTCCTGATGGTAGGTATGTCACTTTTTGTTGCCTGTATGACAACAAACAACAGTGATGAACCTTTTTTCACAATTACTTCATTCTCACTGTCAACATTGTCCCTTGTATCCCACCTCGTCATCCGAAATCCCATCGCAGCACCATCCTATGGCAAATATCCCCGATTCTCGCACCCAGTTATCCATAAAATTGAACTTGCATTTCTGGCGAACTTTGATTATAAGATTGTATTAGCTAAGGTCAACTTGGATCTGACGGTGAGGTGGAAAGTAGTAGCAAGTAAGCCAGGACTACTAGACTCAGCGCCTGCGACAGCGATTAGCGCTTGGGGGAAGAAGGGGGGTCAAGAGACTAAAGTGATGGAGGCACGATTAGACTTGGTATTAGCGGATCGAGGATACCGCACAGTTAAGGGACATAAGGAAAAGCTAGAGATTTTTGGAGAAGGGCAAGCTTGAGTCCCTTTCCAGACTTGCAAGCATACTTTTGATATCAATCTTACAATTATATCGCTAGTCACGTGTTCTTACTTGTTATATTGCAATCCCTCCTGCTACTCTCCTTCTGTTACAGTTAAGTACTCGCTTGTGTTAAGCACTCTCCGATGAACTACGTTAAACTTAAAGTTAGAAGCCAAAAAAACGTACCTGCTTGTCATAATAGTCGTTGTAATATCTGCCACCTCAGGGTCTATATCCTTTCTGCTTGTTCTAACAACAAGTTTCTTGCAATGTTGCTGTGATTCCTGTTCTAGTCTTGCTTTTGGCACTTTGCTAATCAGTATCAGGATAGTTTGGAAGCCTCGCATCAACTGAGATTTAAGGATACCTCTTGTCATACGTATTGTATAGTCTTGTATTTGGCTGTAAGATAATCTCGAGTAGGTATATCCATTTGAGTGAGGAACTAGAATAGAATTTATCTACAATATCGCATAATAAGTAGTAGGTGCGCAACAAGAGCAGCTGAGACATACGGTCAACTTAGTTCTTATGTATAGTCTCCCACGCCCATCTCAATAATACTACTTGCAGTAAAAACTACCCTTAGATCTCGTATCTCCGGTACCATCATAGTATTGCTTTTGCGGATAAGGACACAATGGTCGATTCAGCACCTCCCCCTCATTATCTTGCAAACTCGTAGCATTTAGGGTATCTGGCGCAACACCAGTTTCAACCCACGTCTGCAGGGCTTCGAAAGTAGTATTTGGGTATGCGCCAGTACCTCCATAGCAATGCCCTAGGCCTGGCGCAAAGAACAAGCGGTAGAACTCGTGGGCATTTGGGTGGCGGGCTTGGACCGCGTCATAATAATGCTTTGACCCTAGCGGTGAGATTATAGGATCTGCCAAACCATGATAGGTGATCATCTTCCCACCTCTTTCATGAAACTCCCTGAGATCAGGGTCATTCGTTCCCATTATCGACGTGTATTGTTGCACTGATGCGTGAAAGATGTGCTCGAAGTCTGCATGCGTCATTGTCGATAGATTAGCAGTGCGATTCTTCAGCAGGAAGAGTTTGATCCAATCCTCGGAGATGCTGAACTGTGTGCGGGTACATGTCCCGTTTGTGGTGCATGAAGTACCCGCCAATGCTAAATCGCTAGTCAAGACCGCGTCCTGGTTCATGCCGTACCACAGAGATGAATTGGAGGAGTCCCGGGCTCCACTCAATACTGCTTGGGCAACTGTTACTGCCGTAGAGGATATATTCAGTGGAAGCCTTGTATCGGTGCAGTTGATCGTGGTGCCTATTAGTGTCGTGGCATCAAAGTGACAAATGTCAGGATCTGAGATGACTCCATCGATAATACCATCACTAGCGTCACATGCTGCTATTGCTGTAACTCTGATGGCATTCAGCTCGCAGGGATACGGATACGCTTTTAATTTATCCATGATGAAGTGAGTCCAGTAGTCGGCAACGCTAAACTGGCCAAAGTTGAATGCGGGTGCCCCAGCTGCAATTCCATCATATGCTTCTGGATACCGCTGTGCAAGCATCATGCCCTGTCTCCTACCCTGAGAACATCCACTCCAGTATGAGTACATAGGCGGTTGGCCGTAGAAATCTTTGATGACACTCTTCCCAATAACGGCACCATCGTAAAGAGACACGGCGGCGAGGTTCTGTAACGAATATAGATTAACATTTCCAGGGCTAAGGAGCCCAGGTATTTGGGTCAGAAGAGTCTAGGCCTGCATCTACTGAGACAGCAGCATAACCTTGTCCAACTGCTGCTGTCATTGCGAGAAAGGCAGCTACCTACGCGGCGCCGCCTATCCCTTGCATTCGCCCATTATAGTTTGTAGTCGGGAGCCAAACCTAGACATGTAATGTATCATTTTGCCCTGGGTGTGTATATGTGATCGTGACATTGCAGAAATCGGCATCAACAACATTGATGGATCCATGATTTGGATTGCAGCCCGCTTGGACGTAGGCCGAGTAGTTTCTGACGGGGTTGGCTTTTAAAATCTGGAACGAAGCCCTTGGTAGAGTGGGATACGTGAAGGTGGAAGGTGTACAAGCTGTAACTACCATGTTTCCGGAGAAAAGGGATACATTTTCAATCATGGTGAAGTCTGGTCTAAGGTAGGCGAGTGGCTTAAGTGGACCAGGAGAATAGTTTGTAGAAGGGGAATTTCAACAGGATTTATATACTTTGAATCCAGGAAATTGTTAAATGAGATCTTGATCAATATGCTGTAAAGCCAATCAAAGAAATTGTGCTATCATCAAAGCAGCAGGTTACGCCAAGTACATAATTTAGATTCCTTGCCGGTTTGGATACTAGAGCGTGTTCCTTGTCTTCATAATGGGGACGGAAAATATGTTCTTTGTTAAACTGACAATTACTAGATTGCTCTTCTTGTACTTATACCTGGTCTAATCCCGGATAGACATCCAAAGTAGACATCTATACTTCTTAAAACCATCTCTTCTGAACCATTGGGCAATACTGATTTTTCCATGTAAGCCAAACTCGCCCCTAATGAAACCCCCAACATGTGCAATACCAAATCAGCAGCACTTAAATTCGTTAATACAATGGCACAACGATCTATAAATATGAACCAAGCAAGACGCGAATCATGGCGAAAACAAAAATGTGTGGAAGTGACAAAGCTCCAGCTGCTTGTTACACTAATGTGGCACACAACCGTGGCCCAAATCTTACTAATACGCGTGTCAATCATTTTAAGCCTAGCTCACAAATTTATACTTTTCGATCGGTTGGTACAATCGCATAAATCGCTCTTGGTTTAGCGTCTCATGGCCTGTTTCATACATGATTCGGATACGCGTGTCGACCAATTTGAGTCTAGCGCAAATATCATTAATAGGTGTGACCATTTGGGACTAGAGTGTCAGGGATTTGTCTGTTTGGCACGCTTCATCTCACTTTCGGTGATGCAATATGGTCAAAGGCGTTTATGTTATACGAATGTTACAAATTGCTACTATCGACGGTAAGAGTTTTTTTTTTGTGGAGTTATTCTGTTTCATTTTTTGTAATTTCTGGTTATGCTCTATCGAAGACACTTTTTTTTTAATATGCCGCAGCTTATAAACTGCTCTCTGCTATTCCCACGGGAATAACTAATTATTCAATTAAAATATGTTCAGGCAACAAGAAAAGCGAGGATATACCCTAACTAGAGACTTTATTTCGATTACACATTGGTAGTTTGAAGATAAATATACGCTCCAGGTATCCCTTCGGATATTGAATACCGGTTTGATACTCTCCCATGAACCACGTATTATCTTACCCAGTCCCCCCCCCCCCCCCAAATACGTATCGCCTGTATTGAATTTCCTTTTTGTCATTCTCTAACCTATAGTCACTTCTTTCGGTTCTGACAAATACTAGCTATTTCCATCACTAGGTTGTGCTAAACTGACTACCCAAGCTTAGATCATTCCCAATTACATGTTAATCTCTGACCTTGCTGTAGTTGACGATATATATGGACTGTCACAGGATGCTTGATATGATGGTGGTGTTGGGGGTGTAGGCGTATGACTTGCTCGAAGGTTGCGGCAGAGCATTAGAGAGTGCGCAAATTGTTTTCAGACGGTCGTGATGAAGTAAACAACCCTCGTCATGGAACTCGACAAGAAGCTAGCTAGGGAGCAGATCAGTATCAGGTAATACCTAAGCCGTTTTTAAATCGATATCGTTACAACTCTGCTATATGAAGAGGTTTTCAGGTGCATTGGGCAAAGCGGCGATATTGTAGTCATTGAGATCTCCAATGGGAAAGTCTATAGGATCCCGTCTATAGGTCACTTCATACTGCCTCTCATATAAATATAGTCCTTAGCGTAAGTCCGTGCACCCCCATATCGATCACCCCCCCATATCGATCACCTAAATAAGCGAGCACCAACCTAACCAAAATTAATATAACTAAATAACTACTTAACTAAAATACAATCCAAAGTAGAATCAGAATTAATAGACTTTTCTTCATCATTCTCTATAGTTATAGCTTCCTTTGCAGCGAATTGCGTTTTCCTGATCTGTTCGATGTCCGCAAACTTCGAATTTGGACTAGTCTTAACTTTCTTTTTTTTTCTTGGCCTAACTTTCTCCAATTGAACTTCCAAAAACTGTATTCGATAGCTATAATCTGCTAAAACACTTTCTTTCTTTTCAAACCTTTTTATAATCTTTTTAAACAAGAGTCTTTGTGTTGAAAAGCTGTTGTCCTGAAGTATTTGGAACTTAGCTACTTAAGCCTTAATATCGATCGATTTTTGAGGAGTAGTAAAGATCACTTGTTGAGAATCGATATGCGGGCTATTGTTGAAGCTTTGCGTAGCTTGTTGAGTGTTTTTCTTTGAATTGCTATTCTTTAAAAGCAAAAAGCTCAAAAAAAGTTTGGCCATCGATTTTGGCCATAAACCAGTTGCTTTCTATCCAGTTTTGATTATTTTAGCTGATAAAGCTTCTTTTTTAGCTATTTGATAGCAAGCAAAAAAGTTCTGCTTCTCAATTGGGCTAGAATTAGTCAAAAGGTTCAAATGACTAACTGCCGTGCAGTAGTGACTTTTGAGTGATGAAAAGACTGACAAATCCAAAAGTTGTAAAACATGTAATGTATATAGCGGCAAAAAAAGCAAGTGAATGTTGTTTTGATAGCAAAAGTACATAAAATCAGTAGTTTTATAACTGTTATGGCCGTCCAAAATAAGTAATTTATACTCGAAAAAAGTAGCGAGAGTAGTTTAAGGAATAAATATTTTTTTGAGCTATTTTACTGCTGTAAAGTCTGAAGTCTAAGCATTTTCGGTAACTGTGAATTGCTAATCTTTATATTGATCGATATTCGAAAGAAACTACTGTTGTTAAACTGACTTTTTTTTAAAAATAACTAATGGAAAAAAAACTTTGCCGGTAGCAAAAACACACTCGATAAATGAAGTCTATGCACAAGAACCAGGCTGTTTTTTTTGAATAAAACGTTTTTCAGAGCTTCCTACTACTAAGCTATTTGCTCCAAAGCTTTCCATTATACCTGATTCGTCTATATTTCATCGATTTTCGGGTTTAATAGCTATAATAGTAGGATTAAAAAGCCGTTGAAACTATGACTTAATTATAGCAGTTGTAGCGCCATTAACTCTTGTAGAATCAATATTTCGAGCCCTTTTGGTCCGTAAAATAGGATTGCGCCGTAAAAAGCCTTCTATCCAACGTTTTCCTAGATCTTTATAGTCCCCTTTAATAACAAGCAGCCGGCTAGCAAATTGCCGGATCTGGCTATAAGTTAAAAGAACACCTAGAGCTTCTTGAGTCAAAACCCAAGCAAATAAGTGTTCTTCTTGTATTTTTGATAGTCTCTGTTGACTTTCTGACGCAAAACTATGATGTTCTCTTCCTTGGTTGCGATTTTGTAGCGTACTGAAAAGAACACTCCACTCTCGACTAGCTAGTCGTAAAGACTTCCCGTTTCTAACGTCATTGAGAGCCGCAAGCAAATCTTGTTCGGTGTATTGATGCATGATTACCGAGAGAGAAAGGATTTTAAGTATGAAGTAATTTGAATTAGAATTGGTTTAATAATTCATTATCTAGTGAAGGTAGCGGTCTAGAAAATCGCTTATTTTAGGTGATCGACATGGGGGGGTGATCGATATGGGGGTGCACGGACTTATCCAAAGCCGCATCTCTGGCATGGACAGCACGGCTATTAGCGGAAAGATTGTGGCGTTCTAATGGCTCTTCTAGCTGGCATTCTTGAGGGTTCCGAAAGGAAAGCTTGGGGACAGCCAATATTGCCCTGAATACTGTGCTGAATAGAACTGGAGGTGGGATGCAGGCGGAATTTTAGTAGGAGTGGTGCAAATGAAATATCTGAAGGATTCGGAAGCAGAAAACACATGCCAGCAAAGGGTCGGGGTTATGTTGATTTATGGATGATGGACTTTGGCCATGCTAACCAACTTTTCCAGGTCTTTTCTATGTGTGGTTCAAGTGCATCGAATAAAATCTGACCACTACTCCCGACTGCCCAGAATTTCCGACACTTATGTAGAAGAATAGCGTAGTACGACAGTATAACCAACGCTTCGGAATTGCGATTAATGAGGAGATCTGTGTACTCGGTAGAGATCATAACGGGCCATGAAGTGACTATGCGTGGATAATAGTTTTTGTCGAATGTGTTGGACGAAAGTTCTGAGCAGTAGACCCAACTTAATTGTCTGATTGCTGCTTCGCATACCCCGGTTTGAAATAGAGAAATATTAGCAGATTTGCTGATGGCAACACGAAGTCTCTCAAACTGATCTGCAATCTCATCAGGTTGGCCTACGAACTCGTGGCCGACTTGAATGAGATGTTTGATGCTAGAACCGCGGAGAATATCCCACTATCCAGAAAAGATTTTGCGCACTCCCTGCAATAGCCTGATCGACTGAACAAGCCGGTCTATGAAACAGTCAAAGCTATGGTTTGGTATAGAAAAGGTGTCGCTGATGAAGTGAAGGCCCAGTAATCCAGAGTACAGAAATGCTGGGATTAGGTTATTAGAATTTATCTTCTTGACAGAGTCGTTAAACAATCTAAGTGCTTTCGTTTGCAATTTGACAGATTCGTCTCGGTATAGCTGAAATCTTTCAGGGCGACAGGTACTTAGATGCAAGGCGGATATTGCAAGAATTTCATGGCATAGAAAAGGATGAGAAAACATGTATGGGACAATATCAGGATAGCTGTCCGTTACTATCTTATCAGGAAAGAAGGACCTGTTTGCGTTCGATATGAAGTGGTGGAATAACTTTAGATGAGTTAGGTTTACACGCGATGTAGGAGGTACAGGATGTTGCACAAGGTTGGCGCTGGCAACTAAGGAAACTTCGTTGTTGTGACTCCGACCTCCGGGTGATTGAAAAGATGTAATAAATTCTATGTTCTTGCGAGTAGGGGATACACTAGCGGTAAAAGAGCATTGTAGATTAGCTTTTGTGCAATTAGCACAATCTGGGCGAGATTCATCACACTAGAGGCTGTTAGATCACTGTTGCTAATGACTGCTCCCCGGATACGGCCACCTGCGAGCAGTTGACGCCACTTCTGTAGGGCCTGTACTTTTATATGTCGTTTTTTGCAGTGCGCACAGCTACCCTTTGACTTTCGCTGACTTCGACGAAGCATCTTCACCTTGGCCGACCAAATTTGCGATGTATTGATATGTGACAGAGGTTACTATGCCCACGATAAGAAGCGTCATTGCTTTGTGCCTGAGAAGTGAAAGAGGGGTTAAGTCCGTGCACCCCCCTTTGGATACCCCCCTTTGGATCGCCTAAAATAGACGAATTTCTACACCGCCACCTCAACAATATCATTGATTATTAAATCAATTCTGATTCAAATTACTTCCTATTTTAAATTCTTTGTCTTTAAGTAATTATGCCTCAATACACTGAACAAGATTTGTTTGCTGCGATTAGTAAAGTTAGAAATGGGAAGTCCTTGAAGTCAACTAGTAAAAAGTAGAATGTTCTTTTTAGCAGACTACGAAATCGTATTTAAAAGACAGAAAATCGTGTTGTTGCAGCTGAAAGTCTACAGAGACTATCAAAGGCACAAAAGGAGCACTTATCTAATTGGGTTTTGACCTAAAAAGCTCTAAATGTTCCTTTAACTTATGGCCAAATTCGACCATTTGCAACTCGACTACTAGTGTTGGTATCCCCTCCTTACCTTCCACGGGGCAAAAGGCACAGCTCATAGGCCGTGCTCTTGCTCTTGGTGGATATGGTAATTGTTGTTGTATTAGGTTCTACTCTAGATTCTACAAAATGGGGGTTGTGCGGGCCACGTGACCTGGTGGGTCGTATGTGGATCCGTAAACCCCTACTTCCTACAACTAGAAATAAAAAAAAACCACAAAAAGCTAAGGAAACGCTGGATAGAAAGCTTTCTACGGCGCAATCCTATTTTACGGACTAAAAAAGCTCGAAATATTGATTCTACAAAAGTCAATAACGCTACAACTGCTATAATTAAGTCATAGTTCTCACGGCTTTCTGTCCTTGCTATTTTGGCTATCAAACCCGAAAATCGATAAAATATAAACGAATCAGGCATAATAGAATGCTTTAGGACAAATAGCTTAGTAGTAGAAAACTCTGAAAAGCGTTCTATTCAAAAGAAACAGCCCGGTTCTCGAATATAAACGTTATTTATTGAGTGTGTTTTTGCTACAAGCAATGCTTTTTCTTTATTGGTTATTTTCAAAAGAAAATCAGTCTAACAACAATAGTTTCTATCAAATATCGATCAATATAAAAACTGGAAATTCACAGCTACCGATAACGCATAAACATTTAATTCTACAGTAATAGAATAGCTCAAAAAAGTGTTTATTCCTCAAACTACTTTTGCTACTTTTTTCGAGCTTAGATTACTTATTTTAAACGGCTATAGCAGTCTTGAAACTACTGATTTTATGTATTTATGTTATTACAACAACATACACTTGCTTTTTTTACTTTTATATACATTACATGTTTTACAACTTTTAGATTTGTTAGTTTTTTCGTTTCTTAAAAGTCATTATCGAACGGCAGTTGGTCATTTGAACCTTTTGACTGATTTTAGTCCAATTGGAAAGCAAAACTTTTTTGCTTGTTATTAAATAGCTAAAAAAAAAAGCTTTATCTGCCAAAATAATCAAAGCTGGATAAAAAGCAACTGGTTTATGGCCAAAATCGATAGCTAAACCTTTTTTAAGTCCTTTGCTTTTAGAGAATAGCAATTCAAAGAAAGACACTCTACTACCGACGCAATGCTTTAACAATAGCCCCGAAATCGATTCTTTACATACGCTTTTCTGTACTTTTCAAAAATCGGCTGAAATCAAAGTTCAAGTAGCTAAGTTCCAAATGCTTGGACAAAGCAACTTTTCTACACAAAGACTTTTATTTCGAAAAATTGTAAAAAGATTTAAGGAGCAAAAAAGTATTCTAGCTGATTATAGCTATAAAATACAGTCTTTAGAAGTTCAATTAAAGAAAGCTAAACCAAGAAAAAAAAGAAAAATTAAAACTAGTCAAAATTCGAAGTTTGCGGACATCGAACAGATCAGGAAAACGCAATTAGCTGCAGGAGAAGCTATAACTATAAAGGATGATGAAGAAAAGTCTATTGAGTCTGATTCTACTTCAGATTGTATTGAAATTGAGTAGTTATTTAATTACAAGTATTTTGGTGGAGTTGATGGTTACTATTTTAAGCGATCCAAAGGGGGGGGTATCCAAAGGGGGGTGCACGGACTTACTTCTCTGCTAACGCTAGCGTGTGCCGCTTTGGTGGCTTATCGCCCGGCAAACGTTGTCTCGCTTCGCCGCAAATGGTTTAGTTTTGGTCTTAGTACATGTAATGTAGGATTTTGGGAGCCGAAGATATGGCTTTGGTGGAGATAATATAACAGCCTTTGCTGTTATTAGGTGTTTAATACCCAAAGTAGTTAAGACCTTTTCATAATGCGTATAATTTGTAGAAAGTGAGATACTGAGTTACCACTTATCTAATGTGAAGCTTGTTTGATTCGTCTTAATAAGTGAGATTGGGTCACAACACGGATAGCAATGGGCCGGCAGTTCTTGTCTGTCCGAAACAAAATCCAAGGGCTCCAATCTATATTGAGTTAAAGGTGGTTTCAACAGTTTCTAGTTAGAGTTGTTGGTACAAGGGAATGGCGTATCTCGTATCGCGGATCCGTATTCTCATTTCAGGGATGGACCAAGCAAACATTCCCTCCCCCACTTTTTCCATATTTTATAATCTTTACTTCTAATAACATCAGAGGCGAAATACTGACTCAGTAAGGCATCTCTGTTTTCAAATAGAATAGGTTCACAAGGGCGAATTGAACGGACTAGCACATTAATGCAATTTAGAGATTATTATACGTAGAAGATACTGTATTATTACCATTGTTAAAGCATTGTTCCCTCATGAGTCTGATTAAATATTTATCTCTTTTTTTCACTCTTGTGCCCTTCTACAAACTTTGTTCGTTGGCCTTCAGAATCCTGGCGGCTTTGAACTGAATCACCAAGTACGCAATGTCACAACTCAAGCCTTTCAAGCCGGGCTATTATATATGGAAATATCTTCCTTCTAAACCTGCCGCTGCAATTTTCGCTATATTATTTTTGGGAATATCGGTTTTACACCTCTGGCGGTTGTGTCGAAGGCGGGCATGGTTTTGTATCGCCCTAACTGCTGGTGCTATAAGTAAGTTTTCATCAACGCTAAAAGCATCTCAAGCTAATATCTGGCGTGTCTGTAGTAGAATGCATAGGTTTTGGAGTTCGCATTAAAGCCTACGATGATACCAGCAAACTCGGAACATATATTATGCAAAGCGCTTTTATCCTCCTCGCTCCAATTCTTTTCTCGGCGTCTATTTATATAACGTTTAGCCGAATTATACGCAGCGTTCCAAATGGTGAATCGTGCTCGGTTACAACTCCTCGAAAACTCACACGATTTTTTGTGTTTGGGGATATCCTGTCGCTTCTTATTCAGGGTAATTCAACACTCCTAAATGTTGTCGCAAACGGAAAATACGCAAAATATGGCAACTAGATTGTCATTGCTAGTTTAGTGCTTCAAGTTGCTATGTTTGGACTTTTTGCTCTTACTTCAATAGTGTTCCACAGGCGTTATCAACGCAAGTCTGCGTATGTATCTATAGACGTCATTGAAAGCTATTTGGGTCAACCTCTTTGGAAGCAACAAATATATATGCTTTACATAGTATCTCTTTTTATTATGATTCGATCAATCTATCGAGTCATTGAGTTTTCGCAAGGCCAAGACGGATATCTTATAAGTCACGAATAGACATTGTACGTTTTTGATGCAAAGTTGATGTGGGTGGTCACTGTCGTTTACTCTATCTGGTATTCTAGCCAGCTTTCGGCCGCTCCATTTACAACGGCGCAGGATAATCACGACAGCATAGCCTTACGGTCCTTAACCCCAAATCACCCCAAAGGTGGTGAATAGGCTTTCCAATGACTAGTATGCATGAAAATATTACCAAGGTTGATGGCGGTGTGTTAGTCTAAAGAATCGCTCGGTCAATACGGACTAGTTGCCGGTAATATGGAAAAGGCCGAGAATTCCTGTTGCTAGGATAACAGAGTAAAGAAGCTTGAAATAGATGGAGTTAAATTGAGTTTTTCTTTATGGGTCATTGAATGTAATAGTACTGTAAGCTTGGGATATTGTTTATGCATGTATACCGTACCGTTTGTCAAGGTTTTGGAAGCCGAAATTATATTTGTGTTGTGCCTTCGATTCCATATTATCCGTTTAATACTCAATTAACTCTCAATTCAACAACGTCTTTGTCCATGTGAATCCAATTAGCAGCACTTTATCTATGTTCCTCCACCTATTTGCTACAATGATATAAACCACTCGTTAACATTACGTCTTGTTAGCGTTCTGAGCCCAACCAATTTTATCTTATACTAGGCATTGAGACATTCGGCAGCCGGCTCTTTTCAAATTAATTCCTTGGCTCTTCTAGTTTAAGCTGTTTATTCCGACTCAATCAAAATCTTAAAACTATACTTTAACTTCCCACTTAGTGAGTGTCTATTCGAGCCGAGTTGAAATATCCCACTTGTCTTTGCTAGCGCATTGATCTCAATATCTAGCACCTATTCATGACTAACCTTCCATTTCACATGTGCAAATTTATTCTTTGAAGGGTAAAAGCGCGGGGAAGCGGTGGTTTATCGTTCCTTTGGCCGAAATGGAAGCTTGCCGGAGATAAAGAAAGCGTAGGATGTGCCTGTAAACATGTTGGGATGTCGCTAAAGGATGTCTCAAAGCTAATGTAGAGCTCCTCCAGGTGTGAGAGCTCTGCTGAAGTTGGTGATCTACTTGCTTGTTCCTTTCCAGGTTCCAAGCCCAGGTATCGCTCTTGCAGTATGTCGATCTCGAGTAGTACCAAATATGCCGCACGCCATAAGCCCTGATTAATATTGGATCCGGTGACGAGGGCTGGGAGGGGTTCTGTCGAGTTTTGAGGCAGAGTTGGATCCTCGCCATCTAGCCTTTTAGAATACCGGACGGTGATGCCATCGTCTAATAAATATTGCCCTAGTGTAATGTGATGCTTACTAAGGATCGCTGCTGATTTGTCGCCGGTGTAAGGAATCCAGAAAAGCCGTCAGCATAGCTGACTTTCTACTTCGTCCATATGGGTATAAGATGCCTCGTCATGCAGCCGCATACTCTGCGCTAGTGCAATAGCCGCCTCCAACTCGTCCCATGATTTTCGTGGTTTTCCTACAGAATGTGTATAGCCCGATTGGAAATACCGGATTGCAATTGAAGCTGATGTAGGCTTTTCCAGCTCCGTAGCACGACATAGGTCCAAGCTACGTTTTGACGCATGATAGAACTTGTCAGCAAATATAGAGCCTTCGGCAAGAATCGTGCTCGGGATAATAGCCGCAGCTATCGCATACAAAGAAACTGTTAGTGTAAATACCTGTATGCCAACTTGTCGTCGTTCGATGCCCGGTTGAAGGAGACACAATCCGAGCTCGACTTGTGGTCGATAGACGATTGGCATTAATGGACAAAGGCAGTCGAAGTAATGGTTTATATATTTCCTAGCAAGCAATAGCATAGACAGATCAAGACCAAGATTGCCTACTTCTGCTTCCAAGTCACAACAAATAGAAGCAAAGGTCAATGGCGATGTACAATATGCGGCATCGGTCTTGTTAATGTGTTAGGATGGAGCATTATCTTGTGGTAGCCTGACGCCGGCGACGGTAGCGTCACAAAAAGTAGAGCGCTGCGTGGAATTTCTAGAATCCGGGGACAACGGCGAGCTTGAGGTCAGGGCTGAGGTCGTGTGCGATGAGTATTCGTGGCTTGGGGAGGAGCGTCCGATTGGGAGGACTTGAGCTCTCTGGCTAGGGCCGTCGACTTGGTCATCTTTCCCCTCGCTGCTATTGCGTATTGGTCGAGGCCTTCTTTGCGCGGCTGAGTCGAGAAGCGACAAACCAATGATCTGTTCTCGCAATTGGCACAGCTTGGACGGCGGAGATCACACTTGATCATGAGTTAGCGAACGAACTGACCCAGCAGGAAAAAGTATATTCCTAGGGTATTATTATTCCCCCGGCCAACATCCAAGAAGGCGGGTGGGTGGTGTAGTAGTACAGCGAACTGACTTTGGTCTTTCGTGTGCGGCAGTGGTCGCAAGCCTGTGTCAATCGGAGCAGAGGTCGAGGTTGACTTGGATGCATTCTATTCCCTCCTGGCTGCTTCCGAGCGAAGAGATCATCCGCGGATGGACACGCAATGGATACAGGCAGGAGGGAATGCGAAATTGTGGGGTATTGAACATGAACATTGAGCAATGAACAATGAACAATAAACACAGCGGCCGCCACTATATATCCACGGCTGATTTTGCTTTCTAGTTGCTTACCATAGAACAAATCCCTGCCACTTCCACTACCCCGCATCGTCGTTAACGGCGCCGTATTCGTCTAATCAGCCGCTTCACATAAACCGACCATCTAGGTTTTGATTTGCAGAATTATGGTATCAATGCGCTGTCCCCCCGTTCCCCCCGCACCTTCCGCACTCTCCACACACTCTTATTCTCTACACTTCTCCACATTATGTGCCTTAAAAGCGCCTAAAATACAGAACAAATTTCAAACTATACCTATTTGAGACCTGGTAAGCTTGTCGACGACACTACTACGAGAGACCTACCTCCCCCTACACACATACTTCCATTTCCAACCTCAAAAGGAAATTAGAAAGATGAAAAGGGGAGGCAGGTTGAATATGATATGAATCCTGACTTCTACTCTGGCATAGACTTTGTCTGATCTCTGCTACTGCTTCTGACCTTTAAGTAGCCATTTGATCAACAATTCTTCGCTGTAAGATGCGCTCCAATTCCCTTTTTCTTTTCAGAGTCCTCGCCGTGTGTGTGTTACCGGCCTTTTTCTTAGCGACCTTCCAAAGGCTTTCAGTACAGGGAGCCTATCTGCAACGCCAACAGGCTCCCATCCCCCCCGTACCTGAACCGATCATCATCGTTGAGCTGCCGCTGCCCCCTGTGGCCCGGAATAGCTCTGTGGGCTCTTGCTCTATCGGTATTAATCTTCACGGCACTGGGTGCATCGGCAAGATCACTGGACCGGGCTCTGGCAACTTCCTGCCTGACAGCGGGCATGTAGTAGCGTCAATTAACTTCACTGGCGCGCCAGCGGCCCCAGATCCACGAAGCATCTACTCTGGTCTGCAACTGATTGTCGTTAAGGCCGATAACACAACATTTCCTAATGGCGATCCCTGGAAATGCATCACGTGCGGCATACCAGCTGCTAACCAAGTTGGCCGTGTTGATCTAATGGACTACCCCCAAGCCTTCAGTGATGGTACGTGTGCCCTGGCTGGACCCCGAATCATCGACTGCGGTTCCTTTCAGCTGTCCAGCACGAAGTATACTCCGAACGCAACGTACATCTACCCTATCCGATGGAACACTTCTCCAAGTGGTACTGGTGTAGGCGGGCCTATACCTGAGCTGCGCTTACATCCTGATGACAACCATCTAGGCTTCAACTCTATGGTAATTGATAATGAATTTTCCGTCTCCCAGACCGCATACATTGGGCGCTTGGTTTTCAATAAAGACCTATTACTGGGATTCCCCTCTCGGCCCGATACGACCTTACCGGTGTTACAGCTCTTGTCGACCCTAATCAATACTCCCAAATCTACGTGGAGGGTAGCGAGCTCAAGATCAATCAAAGTGTTATTAGCGTTGGTGAGCCAAGGGGCTTCAGCAGGAGCGGTCAAGAAGTCGCCTACATTGGATCACCCTCTGAATCGTGCAACATCGATGTCTACGCTATCCATTTGATAACGGGCAAGATCCGCCGACTAACTGCGCACCCCGAGTACGTCGACCCAGTTGACATCTCTCCAGATGATGCCTGGACGGTTGTGATGGATACACGCGGCACCCCGGCACCGGCGGCAGATGTGGCTTTCTGGCATGCGTGGTACTCCACCCATCATTGACATGATTGTAACTAGAGCGACATCGTATACCCGCAACAATGGTGAGCGACGCTTCTTCCAACCTTGGCTCATTGATCGCTATGGTGACCGAGGTCAATACTATGGTCAGCATATCAATGTGGCCGGGGACGGCAGCCCAGGGAGCATTAATGATGCGGAATGGAATGGCCGAGCTGATCCCAAGTGGTCCTTTGATGGCACGCGCATTGTATACTATCAGGCGCAAACCGTTTCGCCAGAATGTGGCGAGAAGAACCCGCTACCCTGTTACAACTCTATAGTACAAGGTGGACGGCAGGAGCGTATGATGCTGGTCACCTTCACCAGCCACAAGCCATACATCCGGCCCGCGCTAGCTCCTTTCTCCGACATCATTCCATGGAGTAAACTCTACGTTTTAGGGGCCACGAGTGCTGTTCCAGCCAGTGTAGCCAGTAGTACGTACGGCCGTACAAAAGCTCGGGCCAGACGCCAATGGCTGTACTGCATAAACGCCAAGAGCAACTTTTACAGGGATATTTTTTGGTGTATACCGTACAATATTTTGACAATACAGCCAGTATACGGCTACACGGCCTGTACAGACATTTTTTATTACTAATCAAACCGTACCGTATTTCTCCTCGAGACTGTACTGTTGGCTACACTGGTTCCAGCCCATATTCCGGGTGGCAACTACACCCTACGAGGTCAAGTCTCTGGCACGGCAGAAGTCATAATTATCGAGAATGCTGGCACAACATCTATTGAAACCATCGCCGTCACATATTGCGATTTCTCCGACGACGGTGCCAACACTCTCAGCGGCTGTGAGAGGGTCACTATTAATACACTATCCGCCGGCCAAAAATGAGGTTGACTGGTTTTCGGATATTGTGCAGACAGGGGTGACGTATGGTACAATAACCACGTCTCCGGGCGGCATGCATGTCTCGGTCAATATCTTTAAAAATCTTGCTGCCTTTACTGATAATTTGACCACCACTCTTGATAGTAAAGCCTGGTATCAACCTGCCAATGGAACCTGATGGCGCTTCATGATATACGCTGGTGAGCAATTAAACTGGCTTTACATTC
>JAJSPD010000122.1:0-82595 GCA_021307315.1 Bisporella sp. PMI_857 | reverse complement strand
GAAAACTTTATAAACTGTTTTAGTAGTTTTCGATTTTTCCGAAAAAATAAATATATTTAAAGTAAACTATACAAATTACATTAACGAACTAAAGATTTAGTTAATGTAAGTTAAAACGTAGCTAAAGCGTTCGAAGCTTAAAAAAAAAAACTAAATATCGAAATAGTGTATTAAGTAAAAACGCCGTTTTTTACTTATTACTTTTTTTAATGCGTATTTTATAGTAAACGTTAGTAAAATTTATTTTTGTAAACTGTTTTAACGACGAAACTTATTTAACGTTTTACTAATTAAAACAACAGCGTTTTATTTTTAATTGTAACTTTATTCAATTTTTTATAGTTTACGTATAGCTTAAAAAAAACCGTTTTTTTAAGTACGAAAAAATCGGCGCTTTTGCAAAACTAGTAAATCGACGGATTTATTTTTTTATAAAAAAATTCGAAGTATTTTTTTAATACTGTTAATTTATTTTTTAAAAACGAGTAAACGAAGTTTATAAAATACGTTTCGGCTCGAATTAATTCGATGCTTTATCGATAATACTTAAACAAAATTTTAGCTGCGTTATTAAACATATTAGCGTAGTTTGTATGTTTAAATAAAAGCAATACTAAGCTTTTTTTTATTCGTTGTAAAACTAAGCAATAAATTACTTAGCTTTTGCTAGTTTTGCGAAAGTTTTTAACGCTAAGCATTTAATTTAAAATATTTCGAAAAAGTATCGCTAGCTTTTTGTAAAAAAACGTATAACTAAGTTAATTTGCTGCAGCTAAAAAAACTTTAATATAAAAAAAACGTTTAGTATATTAAATGTACGCTACAAAGTCGTGTCGGTAAAGTTTTGTAGTCTTTCGAAATTAGTAACAACAAGCTCGATATTGCTAATTTCGTAAATAACAACTTTTTTTTTTTTACTGTAGCTAGTTAAAACTAAGCGTTTTTCGACTTTTAATTATACTGTATAGCTAAAAACTGTTTTATACAGTTTTGTTTCGTACTGCTGTCGATAAGCGCTTGTATTTTTTCGTTTTTTTTTCGCACTAAATACACGTACTAAAATAACTATTTGCTTTTTTTCTGCGTTTTCGCTTGTTTTTTTTAGCAAAAAAAATATTAAAAACGAGCTTTTCCGTTTTTTTGCTTAAGTTTTAAGCAATTAGTAAAAATATGCTTTTTTTTTTTGCAGTTGTAACATTTTATATTAAAGCATTTAAAAAATAAATAACTTTTTTTACTACACCGATAGTATTGAATAGTACTACGTTTTTTTTTTTGCCGTACGATAAAAGTGCGATTCGTTTTATTAAAATGCTTTTTGAATTTTTTAATGTTTTTTGCTGCAAAACGTTAAGCCGGCTTTTCCGACTCGGCTGTAAACGCAAAAACATCGGCGCTTTTTTGTAAGTTTTTTGTAGCTTTTTTAGTTGAACTACTAAATTGCTAATAATTTTTTTGCACTTTTTATTTTTCGAGCTAAAAATACTAGCGCTTTCCGGCTTTTAAAAATTTTTTATAGCGCAAAATACAAGCTTTTAAATTATTTGTAAACTTTTCGAATAGCGTACGTTAACAGTACGCGTCGTTTACGATTTTTAGCTTTTTTTCGAACGTTTTTAAATGTATTGCAAAAGCTTTTACTAACTAGTTTTTTCGCTGTTTAGCGTTTTTTAGTTTGCTAGCTGTATTTAGCTTTCGATTATTTTTATTTGTAAGCAAATTATAAAAAAAAGCTACAAACTTTTTTTATATAGTATTGCCGATTTTTACTTTCGACTTATAGCCGGTTTACTTTCGTTTCGTTATTATATCGAAAACGGCGATACAATAGTTTATTTTTGCGTATTATTAAAAAAGTAGTAATTTTTATTTTTTTTAAAACAGCGTTTTGCGGCTAACACAAAAAACTGCACTTTTAATAAAGTTTTTTTTTGAAATTAAGTAAATTTTTAAGTTTTAGTACTAGTTGCTAAAAAAATAGCTAGCGTTTAAGCTTTTTTGTTTTAAGTTTTTTGTTTTAAATTTGTTTTGCTCGGAAACGTTTCACCGGTATACGCGCTGTTTCGCTTTAGCTTTTTTTTAGCTAACTTTTAGCTTTTTTGAAGTCGTTTAACTACGTAGCTTTTCTTTAAAATTTTCGCTGTTTCTTGACTTTTTTAAGTTTTTTAGCAGTATTGCTTAATTTAGTTTTTGTTTTTTGCGTTGCTTTGCTTAACGTATTTTTTTTGAAAATTTGCTACACGAAATAACTCGCGAACTAGTATATTTTGTGTGTTTTGACAACGTTATCGTTTTTTTGTCGTTTTTGAAACGTTTCGTTTTCGATCTTTTCCGAGTATTGACTTTTTTTTAGTTTTTTGCGCACGCGGATTGTACTAGTAGTTAAAAATAATTAAAACTCAAGTTCTTTGTAAAAGACTGAGTAATAAGTCGACGAGTCGTAAAAGCAAATCCAGCTGTTTTTTTTTTTTTTTTGATATTATAGCGTTTCGAGTACGATACTTTCTTGACTCGTGCCGAACTACACTTCGTTGAAAGAAATTAAAATGTAAAGTGCTAAAGTAGTGTAGCACAAATCAACTCATATTGAACAAAGACTAATCTCTACCTTTCTACTACGTCCCGAGTCCCCTACTTATACCCTCCGAACCCCTGGCGGCTCCCTACGTGCCCATACATGCCAAGTCTCAGTGCCTTTACCGAGCCCCCTTCATTGCCCCTCAGCACGTGACATCCTGGCGCCTGACAGAAATCGTCAAAACGGCAATCGAGAATTTATTACTTACGTAACTTGTGTTTTCGCAAGTAACTACGCTATTCTTTTTTCTTAATTTACAAAAGAACTAATCACGAACTTCGAACTAGTTAAGTTCAAAACGTTAATAAAAATTCGAATACTTATTTCAGCTTTTCCGAAAATAGCTGAAGTAGTAATATAATAAACTTAAAATAGTTAAAGTACGTGTTCGATCGACATACTCGGCCAGCTAATTTGCGAGCGAAACGTTTATTGATAGTAAATAGCTATTTTAGCTATATAAATCTCGAATTTATTAAATAGGCTAATTAAGCTCGCATTATTGTATTAGTTTTGCTACTACATTCTACGTATAAATTGCAACTTTTTAATGTTAGTTTGTTCGGTTTTTTTGCTACAGTGTACTTTGTAAAAATCGATAAAATTATTGCAGAAAACTCAAGCTTTACTACTATTACAAAAAAATTGTTTTTTAAAGTATTTAAAAGTGCTTTTAATGAAGTATTTACTAAAAAAAATATTTTTTATACTTTTAAAAAACTTGGTATTTAGCCGATCGATCGATCTAAATTGATTTTTATTGTTACTCGCAAAAAAACAATACAAGCCGAAAAAGCAATCAATATAATTCGAACACTTACAAATACAAAAGCAATACATGCAGCTGAAAAATTAGCTACACAGAATCTCGGTATCGAATATATATCAAAACTGTTGAAAAACTTACATATCGCTATTACACGAGCTGATATTGCAAAGCATGTAAATCAAGGCTTTTTACAAGCACTTATTACTAAAAAAGCAAAGCGAAAAAAAAATAGAAAGCTTGATTTAAGTAGCGAGCTTAATACTAGAACTACAATATAGTTACTTACTAAAGTCGCTAAAGCTTTTAACTATTAAGCCTAAAAAAAAAAGAACAACAAAAAATAAAACAAGTTAAATTTGATCGAAAAGTTCGTATTGCTACTAATAAAGCAATAAAAAAGCAAAAAGCAGAAAAAAAGCAAGCTAAGCTTGCTGAATTTCAGTTGCAAAAAAAGAATATAAGCCAGAATTCTTTGCGATCAAAAACACTTGCTAAAAAGCTGGTTTTTATAGTTTTTGCACTTATTCTAGCTTTTCTAAAATGCCAAACCTTCAAAAATCTTTTGTTAAAGCTTTTACTACTTCAGAATCACTAATCAAAGCACTTATTTAAACAGTGAAAAAGGTAGAAGCTACATCGAGAATGTCACGAAAGCCTAATCCTTTGGCCTGGTGAGGCGGCTAGTAAGGTGGTTCTATTACGAGAATACTAAACTAAAGAGGAAAGCAATCGTTGTGCGCGATCATGATAGAAATGAGGGGTCGTGCCAAGCCATCTAGGTCACATGATCCATGATCGTGACAGAGAATAGTTACGCGCAATCGAGCTAAAAGAGAAATCAAGCGCTCTTCACGCTATACATGAGCTTTTCTTTTGAAGTAATAATAGAACAAGTTTTTCTGAATCAAATGAGCCTATTTTCAATACAATACAATTTGTGGTTGATTTATTATTAATTGTTTTGTGATTGATTAGTTTGGTAGATCACATGCGGTTTTGGTTAGGGTGGGGTTTTGAACAGGGATATCGGTTATTTGAATTTACGCTTCTGACACATATCCGACTCGCACCAGAATCACCAATTTCAGTGCGTCAGATTCAATATGGAAAAAGTCCGCGCGAAAATGGAAGGCGGCTGAAGTTGACACCAACATCAAGAAGTTAAGAACTACAGAGCCAGCTTGCAACATGCTTCAGCCGAAATTTGGATGTAAATTCGTGGGTTCTCAATGGTCCAGAAATTGTGCCAAGAGCTACAGGTACCGTATTGGAAAGAACGAAACTGTTGCGGGCCATAATATTGGGAAGAGCTATAGCCACCATAAGATGGATGGCATCAACCATGAGTGACATTTCTTGCGTGCAGAATGAACGACACAAGAAAGTTCCCCCCCCCCCCCCCCCCCCCCAAAAAAAACCAAAAAATCCAAAAAAAATCTGTGCGTGGGTTCTCTTTTGGGAGATAGTAAGCGGGGCATTTATGTTATCATGAAAGTCCTATGGGTCCTCCCAGACAAAGTCAAGCACGTGTCTTGGTGTCTAGCCTCAATTGGTATGCGGGAAATTATATCTGTTACTCGAGTCACCAAGAATCTCGATGGCAGAGAAAATCCACGATGATGTTTGATCTAACTATGCACATTTTGAACATTTGCGATGAGCCATATAGGCGAATTTTAGGTAGAAAGTGCTCCGTTTTTCACAACCACCAGAGAATGCTGCGTAACGCAGAAGGAAAAATACAGATCTAGAGCGGCATATTGATGTTGAGGTACATGCTATGTCACGCATTGATTACTGTACGAGCAGTGCAAAGTATCGTGATACGTATGTCCTGAAGGTTCGCGAACTTGCCTGACGTAAATTTTGAACATGCTCCACCAGCGGGTGTCACCGATTATGCCAACTAGATTCGCCAAGAATGGTCATTCAATTGTGACACCACTGGTACTCGCTGACATAAGGAAAAATATTACATAGCTGACATAAGCAACTCTGCAACCTTGCGTCACGATCTACAACAACATATTTCTCAAGCAACTAAACACGAAAAGGAGAAACTGTTTCAGAATTTATGTAAAAATATCTCGGAACCAATCCAATAAATCTATACGTATGAACTTTAAATATGCAGAGGTCTTGACGTTTATTTCTCATTTTTCTATAAGTTGTGCCGCCAATTCATCCTCTCATATCTCAGCCACTTTTTACTCATACATATTTACATAAGATCATTTTTCTTTCCTTAGATATTACTTTAGTCTAAACTATGGCCGATATCAAGCCCTTCACTATCTCAATAGACGCTGAGCGCCTAGAGGATCTCAAGTTACGCCTTTCCCTTGCCCGCTTCCCAGATGAGCTCGAAGAAGCCGGATGGGATCTCGGCGCTCCGCTCTCAGACGTAAGGCGTATTACGGAATACTGGCGGAAAAGTTATGAATGGAAAACAGCAGAAATTAATCTCAACAAATTCCCTCAATTTACGACATCAATCCAAGCTGATGGCTTTGAGCCACTAAATATTCACTTTGTTCACATGAAGAGCGAGGTGAAAGGCGCTATTCCTTTATTATTTGTGCATGGATGGCCTGGGAGCTTTGTGGAGGTCACAAAAATATTGGAACCGTTGACAAGAGGCGATGGAGGCGTGGCTTTTGATGTTATTGCGCCAAGTTTGCCCAACTTTGGGTTCTCTGAGGGGACATCCAAACGAGGATTTGGATTCGCGCAGTATGCAGAGACCATGAATAAGCTAATGCTGAGACTTGGATATAAAGAATATGTTACTCAAGGAGGTGGGCCACCATTTCCTAAAAGCTTCTATTATCCTCGCTAACACATCTAGGTGATTGGGGTGCTTGGATCACGCGCGCAATCTCCCTGCTTTATCCAGGGCATTGCAAAGCAACTCACTTCAACATGGATATGGGACGCCGTCCTTCATATCTCAAGAACCCATGGCAAGCATTTCAGCACACTACACAGCCTTACAACACACGGGAAGCAAACGGCGTTGATCGGTCTGCCTGGTTCAACAAGGAAGGATATGGCTATAACCATCTTCAGGGCAGCAAACCGCAGACTATAGGCTATGCTCTAGCAGACAGTCCTGTCGCTCTGCTCTCTTGGATCTACGAAAAACTACATGACTGGACGGACGACTACCCGTGGACAGATGACGAGATCTGTACGTGGACGAATATTTATTGGTTTAGCACCGCTGGCCCTGCAGCGAGTTGTAGAATCTACTATGAGTCCAGGCATATCTGGAAAGACGAACTGAATAAAGCACCTCACGATATACTTCTCAAATGGATACCAAATGTCAAGATCGGCTACAGCCATTTCCCGCAAGATATTTACGTCATTCCGAGTACCTGGACAAGGACTCTCGGGAGTGTGGTTTTTGAGAAAGAGCATGAAAGCGGTGGGCATTTCGCTGCTTATGAGAGGCCTGACCAGCTCGTAGGGGATCTAAGAAGCATGTTTGGGAGAGGAGGAGGTGCTTATGATGTCGTAAAGGGAAATTAGAGATCTGTTGCGGTGTCTTAAATGCATGCCATTATTGAGTGCTCAGGCCATCTTATTTTCTTCTGTAATATTAGAAATTGGCATTTCCTTTTACATATGCCTACTTTCAGATTCGTAACAAAGCGATTCTGGCGATTCGTGCTAAACCGTTTCCCATAAACTTTCTGGCTATATTACGGCATCCTCCTCCTCAGTCGAACTGGCATTCCGTCCTTTGGATGCGCAGTGATCGTATCAGGCGGCGTCATCTGATACGCCTTAGTTCCCCACAAGTTAGGTGCATCCTTCTTATAGCAAATCTCCACATCAAACTCCCTAACCGTCAACGCCAAAATTAGCCTCAATTCCAAAGTCGCCAATTCCTGCCCGACACAATTGCGCATTCCGATCTCGAAAGGGCGCCAGGCGTTCTTATATGGATGTAGAGGATCGCCTTCGGGAACCACGAACCGCTCGGGGATGAACGCGTCGGGTTCCGGCCAGAACTCCGGGTGCCGATGAGATGCTTTGGAGCAACTGAAGAGCATGAAGCTTTCGGCCGGGTACCGGACTCCGGTTTGCGGGTGTGTAAGGAAGAAATTAGGCCCCCCGATGCGGACAGTGCTTATCGGTACCCAGAGTCTGAGTGTCTCTTTGATAACGGCTAGGGTGTACGGCATCTGATTAAGCAGCGCCGGGTTTGTGGCAATTCGCTCTGCGGCGTGAGAGAGATCTAACCCAAGCACTTTGTCGTGCTCGGCACGCAAGATCGATAGCTTTTGCGGGTTTAAGCTCAGCTCGTACCAGGCATAAGCAATGGTCGTTGCCGTAGTGTCATGGCCTGCCAGAAGGAATATCTTGATGTGGTTTGCTACTTTCTCAATGAATTCAGGAGGGACGCTACCGCGTCCGGAGATGGCCTGATCTTCGACATAGGACTTGACCGCGAGCTTGAGGATGGTCTTTGGGCCTTCGATCTTTTCGTGGTTTGAAATCGTGCCTTGAATATATGGTATCATAGCGTTTCGAAAGGAGCGATTATAATACCAGTGTCGTATGGGCCGCAATGGGTTCAGAAGCTTCCAATTAAAATCATAGCTAAGCAGACTTATTTGCTTTAAGAGAGTGGTTATGAACCACAATGATTGTCTTTGCGTATTTAGTCTTACTCCGCTAAAACTGGGTTACTTATGTTCAAGTTTCTAAGGCTAGCCCGTGTTTGTCGGCAAGCATTTACTCACAATACTGCCTGGCCAATGATATCTATGGTTAAAGTAGTCGCAGGGTCTTCCAGCTTTATTATATTGCCCTTTGTAGCTAAATCTCGCAGCTTCGCGACGAAAATATTCACCTCTTCAATGAATGCTGGAATCATAGACAACAGGTTGCTGGCAGCGAATCCTGGATTAAAGATCTTGCGACCTTGTTTCCACTCTGGGCCATCCGAGCACACAAGACTATTCTCCGAATTAGCCTTGCCAATGGGGATATCTCCGACGCGATTATGCGTTCGATATCAGTCGGTCGACTCCGGAGTTAGAATCAAATAGTCCATGGCTTATACTTACTCTGTACCGCCGCTAAAGTCTGCGAATGCTGCTTTCAATTGTGGGTGCTTAAGTTGACTTTGTTCCTGCGTAAACTGTACTATTATTTCCGGGTGAAAGACAGATAGCATTGGATCGCTAATTGGCCACACATCCATATATACCAAGCCCATTTTCATAACCTCAGGATACTCTTTGGCCAGAATGATTGGCACCAGCTGCCCATGTGCATCTGGTGGTATTTTGCCTTTAATGAAAGCCTTGGCAATCACTAGTAGATGGCCAAAGAGCCACGAGTGAGGTAAGATGAACTGGAGGCATTTTAGTAGTGTATCTCTACACTACTCAGCGTAAAGAAAAAAAGTTTCTATCTTAAGGGCGGGGGATCTGTAATTGGGAGAATGGTGAAATACATAGTACTTACGATTCCATGTTCCGTGTGTACTCGATGTACCATCGAGCGGACTTTATAACCACGATAGAGTCCGAATGCCGCCCCGATCAGCACCAGGTATGCTATTGCTCGTAGAGAAATGCTGAAGAATGCGCCGTCAGGTATCACATTCCGAATTTCAGGCATGATTGATGTGCCTGTGGGATAGTAGCAAAAATAATATATGTAATCTTGTGGTACCTGCTAAGTATCAGATTATGTAGTGATACACAGTTCCTACCCTCCTGCACAGTAGTCACGCCCATGAGAGTTTACGTCCACCCAGCGATGACCATAACTTCTTTAAGTAGCTGTCATCGTCGTACACGCACGGCCAGGTTCATTTCGCACTGTTGGAACTGCCCCTTATGCACGTGAGTGCACCAATGAAACTTGGCTGATCGCATTTGGTGTCCAATTACAACCCACTTGCCAACAAAACAAAATAAAAAATAAAAATGTGCCTCTTAGCATTGGTCAGCACTTTCTAGCGCGAAATAAAATAGGCCCGTAGGAATGACTAGGGAATTGGCATTCAAAAATATTCTTAAGCACACTCCATTCTATCTGACACACAATTGAATATCTCTTTGTCCCTGCAAAAGCACCATTCGCATCAAAAAAAATATCGTAATCTCTGTTCTTCGGTTGCCACAGGCTATTTATCACTACTTAGTCATCCCACCAGCCACGCTATGAGGCACTAAGCACAAAGCGTCATTTTTTTCAGTAAACCACCTTCAATTCTTATAACTTTTCACTGAGCCGAATGTGTTTTTAAAGTTTGAGGTTATTCTCCTCCATGCTACATAACGCTCGATATCCGTGGTTTGGACTCTCATCTTAATCGCCAGTTGGAATAGTCTTAGGGTTGCCTTGAGCCCAAGAGTAATATGGCTAATAAGGAATGTCTAACTAGAATAGCGCCTGGAGACAAGCATACCTTATCCGTTCAAGACCTGTGTGATCGTTGCACATTGACATTTCAATCATTTGACCCTCGAAACAACTCTTCCAAAGTTTCTTGGGGTCTTCAAGTATTCTATCCAGAGTTTAAAGAACTCGATAACTCCCACTGCATTTCTTGCCAAACAATTCAATACGCTCTGAAATGTAGAATTAGAGGTAACAATGTACCATCGACACACTGGGAAGGGGTAATCGTGATTCAATCGGTCACGTTATTTTCAGAAAATGCACAGCTGCATGGGGACAGAAGACTTCCAGTAGAAGAAAATGGCTTGTTTCACTACGATGTATGGATCGAATTTCCCGGTCAGAAAATGAAAAAGATCGGGATCCCATTCAAAGTATACACGGACCATGGCAAGTACATGAGAAACAACGAGCTACCATTCCTAACCCATACCAGGAAATCCCCTAGCAATCCAGGGTCTCGTCCGAAGGCAGCTACCAGGCTCCGACGTATTGTCTACCGTCAATATCCGTGCCATAAAAGCTCAGCTGCAGCGCTGCTCCGGTGGCCATACATCATGTAAAAATACTGGCTCTGACCCTGCAGCACTTCCAAAGCGACTGGTTGAGATTAGGAACGATCAAATGGATGTCCGATTGGTCGAGACAGATGCCCTTGACAGCGTGGTGTGCTATGCGGCGCTAAGTCATGTATGGGGAGATCCAGCAACGTCAGCTCCGTTTCTCGTGACAACGGAAGAAACGCTACGTGACCGGCTTCAGACGATCGAGTTCCAAGATTTGCCACTTACCTTTCGAGACGCCATCAGGTTGTCGGCAGCCTTGGGCATCACTTACATTTGGATCGACTCACTTTGCATAATACAGGATAGCAAGTCTGACTGGGCCAGCGAAGCACCACGAATGTGTACTATTTATACAAATGCCACTCTGACCATTGCTGCAACTTGTGCAACAACAGCTCATCATGGATTCTTGGAACGGACAGCTTCTGACTTCCCTCCTACAAGGATATACTGCCGTATCTCGATGTCTCAAAACACCATACCTGGATATCTCTACCTAATCCCCATGAATACCCACTGGGGTTATGATGACGTGACTATGGAACTTGAAGGATCCGTATGGAACGGCCGCGGTTGGACTTTCCAAGAGCGCGTATTGTCACGAAGGATCTTGCATTTCATCAAAGATAAATGGATATTTGAATGCCAGAACGGGAATGCAAGTGAGGACAACCGGCCTCCTGGTAGCTTTTTCAACCGTATGCCGTGGCTTGGCGGCGAAATGGGCTCTGGCAAAGCGTCGCTGAGTGCGAATGATCTACTTGATAATTACCGTGAAGCGGTACAAGCATATACCGGAAGAGCCTTAACTAGGGTAAGTGATAGATTGGCTGCTTTCTCTGGAGTAATTCAACGCATATCAGACTTGACTGGAGAGGCGAATATCGCAGGACTCTGGAGGAGTCGCTTACCGCAAGATCTACTCTGGTATACATATCCTCAAATCCCCAGTTCACGGAAACCGAAAACCCCTCGTGCACCGAGTTGGTCGTGGGTCGCATGGGACGGTCAAATTGGATATCATTACAACCGGGATATGATGCACACAGTTATTGAAGTGCTAGACCTTGGCGAGTTAAGCTCAGCTTATATACCTGGCGAAGGAGCACTTAAGATCAGAGGACATCTAGTTCCTTTGACAAGAATCGAACTTGATGAGCATAGGATCAACGATTCCATCGACCGATACAACGCGTACGATGAAGCGGAGCTCCTTGGTATGTGCGATCTGGATGATAGGGATATTACATATATGACATCAGGGCTCTTCGCCCTCCCTGTTGTGTACTCTAATGAAAGGCATTATATGCTTCTCCTACGGAGCGTTCCAGAGCAACTAGCGACATATGAACGAGTGGGCCACGCGTCAACAGAAAGCTTGAGGGGTCGGCTCACCTTTCCAATGACGAGACCTCTCACAGAGCTCTGCATTATATGAGGTAGGAATAAGGGGACAAAAAAAGCGACTGCAAAGAGGAAGAGCGGTATTTTGATTTGAAGATGATTCAACTAGACATTGAGACTTTAACACTAGCATCTCGGAGATTGCCTTTGTCACAACTGGATCTTTAACTTAACGAATTCGCAACAGACTACAACATAGTGAGGGTCTACCAATATATATTCTATAGCTATCAACAGGCAAGGCTGCATTAAGCTCTAAATTGTGTGCATCCTTGCAGTCTAGGAAATGTTTAAAAATAAACCCACAGATTCATTCCATAGGGATATGAGATACATGCACATGAACATAGTCGCACATAGATTTTGGCTAGCATAACAGCTTTCTAACCCGATAGCGACCGTGCCGGGGATGTGTCGGAGAATGTGGAGTTTGCAGCGTTATAGATACCATTCAATAATAAAAATTGACTCCGTCCGTCGATCAGGCGGTTTTAAGAGCCCTAAAGAATGAAGACACGATGATACTGGTGGGAATCTACCGTAAAATTCCTCAACAGGATATATCCATGTGCCTGTTATAGCATGATTGAAAGTATAAGTCTGGAGCAATGTGTATAAAGTCAATAGTTTAGACAGGGGGCGGGGGGTTGCAGCCAAACATCGCTGTGTATTTCGATTCTTTTCTCCTCTAGAACCATTTCTTCATTCAAAGATTGAATTCTCAGCTCCATTGAGCCATCTCTCTATCTCAACTTATCTCAGCTCAGCTAGCTTAATCCAAATTGCAGCTTTCTCCAATCCTCCTCATTAGCCTACTAGCTGCCAGTGTGGTCGCTAGTCAGTCATAGTTGATTACAACGGGCTCTAAGAATAAAGTGCTGAGGTTGTCGGTCCCGCACTGGTTAGGCGACAGGTGTGCAATGACAACGGCAGTGATCAGCAAGATAACAATGACGTCGGTGATGTTAGCAATTTGTTGAACGACAACTTTAGAAACAATGGGAACAATAGGAATAACGGCCCCAATCAAAACAGCAATCCGCCCACCAGCGAAAGCTCTTTGTAATGGGCGGCGTAGCATCTGCCAAAACGGAGTATGCTCAGATATCAGCGGAGCAGGGGACGCCACAGGCCTCGAGATCAACCGTGTGCCAGGCTTAGGGAGAAGGAAGAGAGACCGGATACGCTGCAAATAGAGTTAGATGGCGACAATGGGAGGCATTGATACCACTTTGATTATTTTGTTGTGAACCGTGCCTGTCCCTGTATTTTACACTTCCCATACTTGGGTTAGGCTTTTCTTCAGAATGTTCTAGCACAGCTAGATCACTAAGGAGGAGGTGGCCTCATTTTGCTAAGCCTCTATCTCCTGATCTCTGTCAGGCACTCCAGCGCAGCAGTTCTGCTCCAAAAACTGCATGAGAAAGAATACAGCGGCCTGCTGTGGCTTTCTCGGTTGTTATACAGCTGTTTGAGCTACGAATTTAATAATTTCAGCATGGCACCCGTTAGTGTTCAAGAAGTCATTTACGCTATCTCATTATATGTGCTAATGACATTTTGAGAATGTTTTCGTGGCATCAGATGAAACTTCCCCATACTCTAAGCGCTGGGTTGACTTGGCATCTTGCACACGGTTTGGTGTGGAAGAACTCTTTATTGATGGAAAAAGTAGAGCAACTAATAAGAATAGATAGAAAATGGTAAGCCTCATGTTCCTCATTATTGTTTGTTGTGTAAGATCGCCTCGAATGCATGTCGATGATAAGTAGTAGCATTTGTATTGTATCTAGTAGTAATTGCTAGTACTACTTCTGGAATAATCACCACTCGTTCCCGGGAAGGTACCGACCGGCGCTTGACTCTCACGTTCATCATCTGAACTCGCATCGTCACTTCCATAATCATCTGCTCGATCAGGTGGTGCCCTCATGCTTTCAAGAACGCTTGAATCTAGGACAGGCGGAATAAATGGCTTCAAGGAATGAATCTCTCGCCCAGAAGGCATATTTCCTATCAAGGATGCAAAGGGCGGAACGATTTGCGTGTTAACCTACAATATTAGGTCCATTTCAACTTAAATGTCACGAAACTTACTGTATCGTTTTCTTTAACCCACTTCTTCTCTAGCATTTCAAGGACTCGTGCTTCTTCGTATTTGCCCGCATCAGAACCCCATGCCGCACCTTTCTCAACTTTCTTATCTTCTCGTTTTTCATTCCATTCTTTCTTCATTCTGCCAAGACTCAAACCTTTTCTACTGCCTTCATCCTTCATACCAAAGCCTAACTCATGAAGTCCGGCTTGCAACCAAGCGATTGCAGCCCCTGTCTGGCCACCAAGGTCCGCGTCAATCCCAAAGAACCTACATGCCTTGCCTCTTCCTGTTCTTCTCAAGTCATCAACATAGCGAAGAATTTCAGGATTAATCTTGCCTTGACCTTTTCCTCCGGCTGAATTCAACAGTGACGAAGCATTGGCAGCATGTTCAGCTGCGGCTAAACATAATCTAGCAAAGAGATGTGCCCTAACTTTTGGAATATCAGGCGCCTTAATCATCCAGTCTTTGTCATTTTGATTCCTCTCTTGGGCTACGGCAGCTGGATATGGATCATCTTTCAAAACTGCCAAAAGTGTCGCTTCAGCTAGAGCCAGTGAAGATAGAGCTCGAAAGGTAGATTTCGTGATATCTGCCGAAGGTGGATCTGATGGTATCTGATCTGCACGTTTTGAGAGAAATTCATGAATAGACGCAGCGGAGAGAAGATGCTTGGTAGCTGTTGTAATCGCGCTAGTCCGCTGCTCTGCCGTTGGTGATGCTGTAGCAGAAGAGTAGAGCGGATGCAGAGAAGCACGTGACAATAGAATGTACGTATATGCAAATGTCGAGAGGACAAAATACACTTCGTACTCCAGACTCTGAATCTTGAGTCGCGCAGCCTCTCGTCCTGGTATGAGATTATCTGATAACGTAGGCCTCCACTTCAGTGCCGGTGTGGTCTTTAAAACTACATCTAGTTCTTCGCCTGCAACTAACTGACCTCCTAAGCCTGAGTCGACAGCCAGAAGGTATGGGATGTAGTTGTTAAGACTTAAGAGTATGGCCGAAAGGTTAGAGGTCTGCTCTCGAGGGGGAAGACGTTTGTGTTTCTTGAGGACATCTCGGAGAACGCCTCGATATGTGCTGGCTGATAAAGGTAGAGAGGGATGGGTATCACTGTTGAAATACGAGGAGAATGAAAATGCAGAGGTTGTTGGGAGGTTGAATGGAAAAGGCATGTTGATTGTTGTTCCGTTCTGAGGATCAGAATCTCCGAAACGTGTTCTCGCTTATATTTGAATATACTTGATACTTTTGTTGCCGGACAAAAGCATCTCAATTAGACATTGAAAAAATGATTGTTTGTTACATATGTATATGTATATGGACTTGAAAGACTGGAAGCATAATTGGTGGTGACGATGCTTGGCACAATGCAAGGCTGAAAATGATCTCTATCAACTAGGAGGGGTCAAGTTAAAGAAATGCCTTCTATAACTCATCGACGTCACCTGGTGGGGGCGGGGGGGTCTCTTCTTAATTAAAGCTGAGATCCTTTCTGGGAGACGGAGCAAGCTTTGTTAATACTTATAACCTACATACAAATCCAAAATTCTGTAAACCAAAGTTGCCTCTTCATAATGTCGGGCTCCCAAAACCTCTGCTCGAGAAGCAGGGTCATCATTCGGTCCCAACGATGGAGTTTCTTCCTACAGAGCAACACCTGGAATGTCAGTAGGGTCACCTACAGCCGCGGGACATGGTGATCATCCTAATGGCCATGCCGATGAGAGTGGTGTGAGAATGCCAAGCACGAGGGTTGGAACGCCAAAGGAGGATCTCGAGGGGGAGCAGATGAGAGCGCCTGGAGGAGACGTTATGGATGTACAATTTAACAAGAAGAACTCTGGATAGGAGAGGAAGGAGGCTATACCAGTGACTTGGACAGACAGAAGGCGGAGCAAAAGGGTGCACGAGAGGAGATTAAGGAAGCACAACGGGGTGGCGAAAGTATTGGTAGCGGTGCTGGAAGAAGGGCGGAGAACGAAGGATTGGGTTCGGTTTGAGAGTGATGCTAATTTAGTATTGCGTTACTGTAAACTTACCCACGTGGTTCTCCACTTGCTGGCTTCATGGCCCTGCCGCCCCATGAGAAGCATTCATTGTATAGTATAATATCCACTGTGGCATTTAGACATGCAAATCAGAGTCTTGATAGTAGCACCGTTGCCTAACCCCTCAACCAATGCTAGAAATTCGTGTATTGGATCTAGGAAACGATTGTATGCACCAGACACCGTCCCAACTCCGTCGCCGTGCGTGCAAAGTGCGGGGAATGGTTTTTTAGAAGTCCATGTCTTCCATATCGACATCCTCTAGTGAGCTGAGCGCAGACGACTGCCGACGCGATGATAACGCAGATGTGTGCTTCCAACCCGCTCTTCGTTTGTCCGACCAGTCCTTGATGCTTTCGAATTCTCCTCCTTCAATCTTCACAACTCGAGGCTCACCAGATTTGCCTAGGACAGTATTGTTGTACCGGGAATCATCGTCGGCAACCGTACTGTGCTTCTTTTTCAGAACTGCTAACGATCAGAATATGCGTACTATGAAGGTAATAACACAAACCTGTAAGATAATCTTCCTTCATGGTCTCAGCGCCTTCGAGTGCAACTCTTCTGATTTCCCTATTTTCGTTTCCTGTTGCCCAATTGAGAAACGTGTCAACACCTCTAGTGTCCTCTTCATTATCAAAAAGTTGCTCATCGAACACTCTTTCTGGCAGAAGCGCGCCGCAGTCCTGCATCGCCTGTCGTACATCTGTGATCGTGATATCAAACTCGCTTCCGTTCACCGAGGCATGTGTCATAGTCGATTGCGCTAGGAGCAGCATATATCGTGCTGCTAAGTCTGTTAAGGTATCAAGTACTGTCGGCTTAGTGGAATGATAACCAGCTGCACGTAGGATATGGAGGATGCACGGCCGCAACAGTGAGTGGTTGAGAGAATGAGGAGTTGCCATAGTGAAAAGAGTGGATGTTAGGAGGTCAAGAATTAGTTGGGATGTAGAACTTCATGGTTAAGCTCTAATCATCAAGTCGTAACAAGCTCGCGACTTCTGGGCAGGAGCCTTTGAATTTGAAGGTGAGTGGAAAACAAATTAAATTGTTGTAATAGATCTGAATAGGCATATTGGTCGTCTGAGGCTGCCATAAATTTAAGGTCAAGCCTTTCAATCACCCTTGTGGGGCAAAGCTTGGTCGCGACGCTCCATTCAGCCTCGTCTACATTAAGAATGTCACCAAATGTCATTCAGTCACCATTTTCTCACCATTCTCACGAGCTTTGATCCAACACCGTCAGCATCGAACCACTTTTCTTCGATTGAATGCCATCGACCTACCTATAAACATACCTTATCATAGTACGCCTAGGACCTGCGGGACCTAAAAACCAACCGTAATCATGGTCAGTCTGAAGCTTAACATTGGCGCCGCGAGAAGCACATTTTCGAACACACCTTCTGGGTCTACTCCTGCAGCTATGGGTACTCCAACTGCAGAGACACCTAGCGGAACGAAGACCAAAAAGATTATTTTTAAAACCAACTCAGCGCGTTCAACCCCAGTGCCTGCTACTCCAGCGCCAGCCGTCTTAGCTCCAGCTCCAGTTCCAGTCCAAGTTGACAAGCCAAAGAAGACCAAGGCGGGACGACAGCCCAAAGATAGCGCCAAAAAGCTCGAGAGCAAGAAGCGCAAGGAGGAATCTGATACTGAAGGCGAGAGTACTATTAATGTCCTACCTCCGACAAAGAAGATCAAGTTGAACACGAAGATTAACCCGAGCACCAACACCACCCCATTATCAGCAACTACTTCCGCTCTGAAGACACCTCTCATACGGGCGATTCGGAGCAAGGGTAAGCAACCTCATAGGGCACACGGGGAAGGTTACGATTCAGAAGCTAGTGATATCGAGGATGATCCCGTCATTGAGGAACAGTTCATACTTCGGATGCTCCCTGGCGATGACTGCGACTATATTCAGCAAGCAATTATCAACAAGCGTATCGGTTTACCACTGCAACAAGGAGGGGCCGATGTTCGCATGAAGTTTTTCCATAAGGATGGTCGGAGGGCGGCGATCACCATACGGGGCAGTATTTACGCAGCAACTCTTGTCGACTTGCCATGCATTATTGAGGGAATGAAATCTTGGGACAAGCGTGGATGGTTGAAATCTGCAGATATATGTCAAATGCTTTGGGTGTTTGCTCCTATTCGAGATGAGAAAGATGCCCAGACGATCAATTTGCCCAAAATCATTGACCCGAACACCTTTCAATATCCTCATGGTCTCACACCTCCAATGCATTATGCACGTAAACGGCGCTTCAGGAAGCGCATCAGCAGGACTGCTATTGAGGCGGTCGAGGAAGCGGTCGAGGCCCTCTTAGCACGAGACAAGGAGGTTCTTAGTAAAGGTGGTAGTGTAAAGTATGAATCAATCAAACCGGTTGTCGAAGCCAGCCAAGATGAGGATGAGTATAGTGGTACTGAAGAAGAAGAAGAGGCTGGGGAAGAGGATGCTGAGGCGGACTTTGATGATGTTGGCTATTTCAACAACAATCATCACGGAAATGGCCATGTCGCCGACGGGGATGCCGAGTTGGAGGCTGATCTTGAGGCTGCATTTGAAGAGCAGTTCACACCAATGGCTGACACACCTGCTTCGGTTGTTGGAGATACGCCTTTGGCGAATGGACAAACGCAAGTGGCCGAAACGGGTGCTGAAGAGGATAGTGGAGACGAATCCGGAGAGGAAGGATTTGACGAAGATGAGGAAGACGGCTCGGATATCGATGATGAGGAGAAAGCACGTCAAGCCCAGATTGAAGGCACTCGGGAGGATATTGCCGATCTGGAGAGGCAAATTAAGGAAGTTGAAGTCAAAATGAACAATCAGCAAAACTCCATCTTGAAGAAGAGGATGGACGACAACTTGAAGAAGCTTAGGGCAGAACTGCTTTTGAAGCAATCGTCTCTTGGGGAGGATGATTATTGAAAGTTGGACTTGTTACCGAACGGAACTAAACTGTGGGACATTTACAACACATCTTCCTCCTTAGAGACGTTATTTCTGCAACAGGCAGCACGATATGATGGTTCTGTACTACCCTACGGAGCCTCAAGACTCAGGCACTACTCGTGCAGTTAGTCCATAATAAATGTAAATAATGCAATATCTTACTGTATATATATGTACCATTGCTACGTGATATACAAAGTACCAACCTTTCCATATCATCTCCTTGCAATGCACGAGCACTTTATAATACATTATGCTTACGCATAGCACCGCTGAGCACAATATTCGATGTGGTATCCGGCACTCCAACCTAGCAGTCTCTGCCACTCTAGTCTAATAACATTTTACATGCTCTTCAAATAATTCTTCCCCTTAATATCCTTCCTCCTGTCCCGCCTCATTGCAGCCCTTAATTCTTCACGCTTACCTTCCGCCTCCAATGCCCCCTCGAGCCCCCCCTCCTCATTTCCTGGCAGATCAATTGTCTGCCGCGTAATAGGTATTTTGGGACGCAGCGCCTCGATATCCCCTGAAGCGGCTAATCTTGCTTCCAGCTTCCTCTGTCTCTTGGCCGCCGCCCTCCTGACCTTCTTGCTTTTCGCTTTGACGAACTGTTAGCTGTGGTTGAAGGAAGGAGAGAGGGTTATAGGGATGGATGGATGGGAGGGAAAGGGGTTTGGAAGGGCCACGAACAGAATTCATCCCCATCGAAATCGGTATTCTCCTCCTTGGCCTTAGTCTCGAGGACTTTCCATAGCCATTCCGGATACGCTTCCTCTTCTTTCGCGATCGGGTCGTCGATCCCTTTGATGTAATTTATTCCTTGGAGCGCGGTGCCGGCAGGGGCGATGCTTTGTGGTAATTCAACGACTGCCGTTTTGGATTTGGATTTGAGTTTTGCGTGTACACCAGCGGGATTGGGTAAATTGGGGAGTGGCGTGCCAAAGGACGGTTGGGCTGCTGGCGATATGGTGGAGGGTGTTTGGGAGAGAGGTGTATTCGCTGGTGTTAATTGTCTCAAAGATGTGGAGAATTGGCGAGTATACTGCGATTGATGAGACAGAGCTGCACGAGCTCGGAGACAGGTGCGGCAGATCATGGCGGTGGTTTGTTATGTTACTTAGTGTAACTGTGATGGACGTTGAAGTTGAGGTTTGATAGCCTCGAACTTTTTTATACGGGGGACGAATCGGTCCAAGTGTGCACTCAATATCAGAACCGCAAGCAGGAAACAAATTGTTAACCGACTTCATAGGGTTAAATTTACTAGAAATTAACGTTTGAAAGGAGATCTTTTCTCACTGGAGCTTCTTTTTTTCATACAGGGTTTCATATTTACAATGTGCCCAGAGGAGTAAACCCTCTGCGGCGCGATCTAAGCTCATGGTTTGACCATTCAATCTATTCCCAATGAATACCGTCCATCCATTCACCCATCTATGATTTTGGAATGTAGTTCTGTTGTTGAAATATATATCCCCGGATCTTCGACTCCTTCAGCAGCTCAAAATATCGTTCTGTAATTCTAGTCAGCGGTGGTTCGAGCACCTCAACAGCGGCAAAAATAGGCCACGCTTGACCCTCCCTCCGCGAAAGCCTTATTCAGAAATAATGCAATATCTCCATCGCAGCTCGTATAAGGACTCGTACCTCTCAATGCGCCGCAGTTTTCCAGATGATTAACCCCTTCCTTGTAGTAGCACTTCCCAAGCTCCTCCCGTACTAACCGAGCCATCATGCTCTTGATCCATTGCTCCCGAATAACCGAATCTTGTGCTGCCTTCAATGCTTTTGTATCATCGTAGTCTACACCATCGAAGGTGGGCGGAACCTTGGGCTTCTTTGCAAGGAATGCTGCGGACTCTGGGGTAGGTGCCATTGTAATGATTTTGGGCACAAAGGGAGCAAAATAAACCCGCTTAAATTTTCTATATGCTTTGATTAGTATACTAGACATCAATGGCTTGTGGCTTGCTCTGACAACGATCTGTGGAGGTTGAGGGCCGAACACCGCAAAAGCATAGTACTGTTTGAGGAGACAGCTGGAGCAACAATCAAGCTTTAAAAATTTCACATAGTCCCTGTTGCAGCCAAAAAGATATATACTTACAGGTAACGCTCACTGGATGATTCCTGTACACGATTGCACAAACTCGATGTGCCCTCTAATGTTGCTGCTCCCTTGTTCAGGTCACGATCCGTGCCAAGTGCTCCTGCCTTAATTCATGCCTGAGGCTTTCAAGCGGAAAAGTAGACCGACCCACATGAGCTTTTGACGCTAAGATAATTTTTCTTGCGATAAGAAATAAAAATCCCCTCCACCGCTTCGCCTTTCTCTTCTCCTCCCAACTTCCCCATCTTACCTTCAACTTTTCTTGAATCCTGAGATTCTTGCATCACTTACAAATTAATTTGCCTTTTGATCTGCTTCATACAGCCAGAGTCAGATTATCACCATGGGAAAATCTAAGGATGTGAAGAAGGCTGCTAAGGTCGAGGTATTATTAGCCCCAAACGTTGCCTCTACTACGAGACTAATTCCTACCTTAGATACCTGTTACAGCAGCTAAGCCCGTCAAGCCTGCCAAAGATGCCAAGGTCACATCTAGTAGCAAGAAGTCGAAGACTCCAGTCAAAGAGCCATCTCCATCCCCATCCGCAAGCTCAGAATCTAGCGAGGAGGATTCCGAGTCCGAAGAGGAGTCTGAGTCTGAGTCGGAAGATGAGGTTGCGAAGCCAGTCAATGGAAAGACCAATGGAGCAGCCAAGAAGCAAGAGGTAGATTCCTCTGATGAAAGTGACTCGTCTGAATCCTCTGATTCTTCCGAAGAAAGCAGTGATGACGACTCAGACGATGCTGCTAACTCTGAAAAGGCCGAGGATTCCGGTGATGACAGCAGTGAGGAGGAGAGTGAAGGTGATGAGAAGCCAGTTGTCGCTAAAGCTGTTGGCGCTGTAAAAGGTGCAGTCAACGGTGGTGCTAAGGCTGCCGTAAGTCGGTTATATCTGTATAAGTCATTGAAACTAATATTTCGTAGAAGGCAAGTGATGAAAGCTCCGATTCCTCGGACTCCAGCGAAGCCGATGAGGACTCAGACAGTGATTCCGACTCTGATGAGTCCATGGCCGAAGCTGAAACCAAGCCAGAGAAATCCAATAAGCGCAAAGCTGATGATGAAGTCGAGGCTCCCGCGAAGAAGGCTAAGGTTGAGGGTGGTGCTGAGGGCAGCAAGAACTTGTTTGTTGGCAACTTGAGCTGGAACGTTGATGACGAGTGGCTTTACCGGGAGTTCGAGGAGTTCGGTGAGCTCTCTGGTGCTCGTGTTGTCACTGATCGTGACTCTGGTCGCTCAAAGGGTTTTGGCTATGTTGAGTTCACCAACGCTGCCGACGCTGCTAAGGCCCTCAAGGCTAAGAAGGGTGCTCTCATTGATGGACGTGAGGCTAATGTCGATTTCTCCACTCCTCGTGATAACTCTGCACCAAAGGAGCGTGCCAACAACCGTGCTAAAGATTTTGGTGATTCTACAAGCGCTCCTTCCGATACCCTGTTCCTTGGTAATCTCTCATTTGGTGCCAATGAGGATATGATTGGCGATGCCTTTGGTATGCACGGGACCGTCGTCAATGTCAGACTCCCCACTGATCAGTAAGCATATATACTTTTATGTCATTGTAATATATTAACATAATAAAGGGAAACCGGCAATCCTAAGGGTTTCGGATATGTTACATTTGCTTCAGTCGAGGAAGCCACGACTGCTTTTGAGGCTATGAAGGGGGAAGCCATTGATGGCCGACCTGTCAGACTTGACTATGCTACTCCTCGACCTCCTCGTGACGATGGCGGGCGTGGTGGACGAGGCGGTGGACGCGGACGTGGCGGCGGACGGGTAAGTTCTTTGACTTCTTTGCGTTCATTCTGTGTGTTGACTCGGACTTTAGGGTGGCCGCGGAGGTTTTGATCGTGGGGGACGTGGAGGTGGCCGTGGAGGTGGCCGTGGAGGCGCTCGTGGTGGTCGTGGCGCCTCCACCAACCGCGGAGGCTTTGGAGATTTCCAAGGCAAGAAGCAGACCTTCGAATAAGCGGGTGATGCTATGGCATGAGGACTGCATGCTATTTGACACTGCCACACAGTGGTCCTCTGGGATCTTGTGTTAACTTGTGGGTTGGCTTTGTGGGTTGTCGGCTCGATTGACTTCTACTCCATCTGGAGTTTGTGGGCTTTGAGAACGTAACTTGTGGGCTTGATACACCAGTGGGCTGTTGGCTTGTGGCTGTTCCTTATACTTTTTGATATTGGGCGCTTGTCGGCTTTTCTAATACTTGTGGGCTTGTGGCGTTGAACAAAAGCGCAACAATGGGATGGCTTTGACATGTACGAAGTCGAAATGAAGCTCTTTATATCTGGTAATAGATATCTTAGAGTGGATCGAGCTTCATGTGGGCTACTCGAGGGCATTTTACACAAGTTTGGCGATTTCTTCATTGGGACCATTATGCGATCATGATGCATGGAGCTCTGGCGGCCTCCTGTTGTACACTATGGTGAGTAATACTTGCATGCCCCTTGTGGTTCCTGCCTTTGCGTACTTTCATAGCAATCAATCGATTTATAAGACTGCAAGTAGCCACCTATGTGAAGTAAATACTAATGGCACCTGTGAAACGGCCAAGCCTATTGGCCCGATTCGGCTTAGCCTATCTTGGCGTAAAGACCTCTATTTTCATCACTCTAGATAGTTGATTCTATTGGATCTACAATCAAGTTCGTATGCCCTATTCTACAACCTATTCTGTGATAAGATCACCTATAATATATCCGTTTGTCAACCTGCCATTAGCATTTTCGAGTGTACCTAGTACAACAAATTACTGAAAATTTTTGCACTACCTCTTATATGTAAAGCGCGATACAATATGGCGGATTTCTCATCAGCACAAGTAGCAAGATAACTCGTGATTACTGAGTTGACATCACTTCCTCCCTGGGTGGAGCACGCTATGATACAAGAAGGTACGCCTGCATATAGCTTATTGGAAATAATGGGCTTTAGGACATCTCGCTCCCATCCATTGATCTAAGGTTGATATACCAACAACCGATTCGGGAATTTTTGGCAGGTAATAGGCGACCTCATAAGGGAAGTCTCAGAAGACATGCTGTTGAGCATGCGCAACAGTTCTACGCTTATTGGTAATTGTACAAGTATACGCAATGGGATATAATGTCAATGCTGACTTCTACCACTGTTATCGTCCCATATCCTCCCTGTGCCCTAGGAACGTCTAAACCCTGAAACATAGTCTTTTTGCATTGGTTTGTTTGCTAACGTCCTCGTTGCTAATTATTGTTCCGCTTCTTCCCTATTCTGGTAAATCTAGGCGTTTCCAGCTTGGGCAAGAGATATAAGTAGCTTCCTGAAGTGCTTATATTAGCTGTAGAGTTTAGATAGCTTCCCAACAATTTACTTCGTAGCTCTCATGTGGGACATAAAGTTGATATTTCACTTCCTTTGTCACAACGGTTTTTTGGTGATAGAAAATTAGTATTTTATGGCTATGTATGGAAAGGTGGAAGGCAGGAAGTAGAAATTACTATTGCAACTGGTGCCAAACCCTCATAATGTCCCTTCGATCCCCACATATGATGCCCCAAGGCGAGTATATTTACAATTCTGTGAGTTAGCTTCGGCCAAAACGTAAGAACCGAGAAATATGCCCAAACCATTATCCCTCGCCTTCGCTACATTGACTTGTACCTTCATGTGGCTATTCGCCGCGATATCCAACTCCCGAAGCCCCACGAAGACAGCTGGTTGACGATTAAAGGGACGGGAGAACTTCAACAGATGATTTTGATATGCTGGATGTGATTTCCACGTTGCCTGGCCGCTGGCAATGCCTTCCGCGCCGGCCTCGAAGGCAAGCCAACCAGCGTTCGCATAATAGATTATCGAGTCTCCCTATTTTTTGAAGGTAAGGAGGAAACCAGAAGTCGTTATGTTCCGTGTCTCAATCGCGATTCGTTTGGCCAGATCCTGGATAGGGACATCAATATGTGCTGTAAAAGTAATTTGGCAGTGAATTTCTTCATCCGCTGGTCCTCTACTTGCTTTTATGGCCTTAGGTACCCGCCAGCCCCGAGGCTGTACATTGGTGTTTGCTTGCCCATACCGTATTTTCAGCTTCGGACGGTCAGCTGGCCTCATCCGTGCCGCTGCACATCGAAACATTGGGAATCGAATATCGAACCATGTTGGTTTAATGTTCTGGATATCGCAACGGGCTCGAATTGCCCTACCATTACTTTGCCCGATAGCATGCAGGCCGAAAATAATACCCGAGGATGGTGATGGGTCATTTAGAACGTGTGATAATATTCGAATCTCTACCGACCAGCCCCATATCCGACCACTCTGGACGGTGACGAGGCCTTTCCATTCCTCATCCTGGGCGTTTGCTGGGTTCGTCTTTCCCTTACCTTGTTCTTTCCATCTTTCTTCCTCCAGTTTTTTTGTTTCTCCTCTTCTTGCTTTCTTCCTGTCTCTTCCTCTTTCTCACGCTGTTGCTTTTCTAGTTCTTCTTCAGCAAGTTTTTGTCTCTTTCGGACGAGTTTTAGTTCATATTCAAGCTTCGGTAGCTCCTGCTGTGCATGGATCTGCTGGCTTCGTTGCTCTTCACCAGCTTTTCTCCATGGCTCGCTTTCTTCATATTGCTGCTTCTTTATCGCTTCGTATCTGTTCTTAAATCTTTGTGCCTCTAGTTGACTGGCAGTTTCTCGCTATGTCTGAAATTAGCAGCACGTTACCAAATGTCTTAATGCAGCGGGATATTTTGCCTCTATAACATCCGTAGTTTCCTTTCTCAGTGCCTCTTCCTCTCCGGGTGTAAGCGGTTGTTTGGTATCCTTCGTTGACTGAAGATACTCAGAATATTATAAGGAATAATGTGTTAATTTTGGTCCTTACCGGGAGGAGCATTTGGAATATGTTTGGACCCAGGTTGCTATAGAGACGGTACGGGTCTGTAGCTACCTCTGGATTGAACGCAACTTCATTCGCCTATTTGAGGTAGTTAGTAACATCCTAAAACAACTGGAGAAAAATTGCCTCTCTGACAATCTTAATCATTTCGAACCTGCAATCTTTTTTTTGTACTCTCCAGTCCGAAGATATCAGCCTCGTAAGGGACAACTGCATCCGGAGGTAACGGTTCTTCAAGAGTGGCAAGTAATTGGCCCGGACACTTGTGACCAGTTTCTTCTCAGCTGCTTTGAAATTGCTAATTCTCTCTTCATAATCCTTCTTGAATTTCTCACTATATGAAACAAGGTTGGTGGATTCCTGAGACATGATACGGGCGCAGCCCTCATCTAAGTCTCTTGTCACTGTTATGGCGTATGTCAGAATGCTTTCTATAGTTATAGATATTTCCGCTCACATTCTTAGATGCCTTTCTACATCATCTTGTAATCCTGAAAATTGACAGTTAAGCAATACTTCCTACTCTAGTTGTGTTTGGATACAGTAGCCTACCATGTATGCGTCAAACAATGCTGAGGTGTAGATTCCAGCATTCTCATAGTCAAGAGCTGATCCTTTGACGACTTGTTCGCGATAGCTTCTCAGGGAAGAGTATTTCGTCAGGATTGCGCTTCGGACATTAGATACCTGAATGTAAGGAGGTGGCTCAGTGTCTTACAAAGTTCTCTGCGGACCTGCTCTTCGGTCAATAAATCTGAGCTTGAGGTACTAAGTGTTAGAACTCACAAGCAGCTACTGCGTCTGGAAAATCCATTGCTATATCTACTGAACCCAAGATTTCACTCTAAGTTGATGTAGGAACGTGATTAGAATAATCGGCAATCTTGCGTGGCGCAGACAGGGCACACAAGCCTGTATGCACGCAAATACGATTGAAAATTCGGTGCCTGCAAATGGTATAATCGCGACTAGCGACTGCCGTGATTCAACTCGATAGTAAGTTACTGGGATATTCTTTCATTGCTGCAGGGGGCGGCAGCCGGTGCCTCTGCCACTGCGTCAGGCATCGACCCTAGATTATTGCGGTAGCACTAGATGTTGGTAATTTTGTCGTGCATGACCCTACCAACAACGGAAGGTATTTGGATGCTCATACTCGTGCATCTGGTGCTCACCGAGTATATCTTGAGAAATATGTAGCGTTACAGTTACTAGGGTATTTTCAAAGGAACGTATATTGTAATAAATCTGTTAGAACGAGGATTATCTTGACATGTGGTTGCCTTGATCTTCTCACCCCTCCACACCCTTGAGACTTGTCAAGTCTTCGCTCTACTCGGCTCAGTGAACTCTCCTCAAAGTATCCTCTTGCGCATTTAGTTCTACTGACCAAATCATCCCTAACATCAGTGTGATTATCAGTCAATGCGGCAACACCATGCCTGCCCTTCCACTAGAAGTATCCGCTATACTGAACAACATATCAGATGTTGTACAATCACTGAAAGCGAACAAGCCTGGCGCACGAGAGTCTCTCATCAGCCTCAGCCATGAGCTCATTACAGTGTTAGAGTTGCCATCTGAAGCTATTCAACGGATGGGATGGGCTGAGGTAAGCTACTTAAAGATTTTGCATTACCGCACAGGACTAATTCCTGCGAGCCGGAGGCGCCCCCACTCTTTCCTTCCACCCACCCCTTTAGAGCGTGTAACACGTTACTGATGTTGGATGTCCTCAGCCAGCAAGGAATGCTCATTGCCGCATCGGTGTCGAAAACGGGATGTTCAAATATCTAAAGGAAAGCCGAAAGCAAGGTGTTAGTGCAAAAGGCTTGGCGGAGAACGCCAAAGTGGACTTACCACTAATTAGTAAATAGGTCCTCTTTCTCTTTGAAGGTCCTAATCTGATCTAATGATGTTATAGCACGAATGTTGAAGCACTTGTCCTCAATGCATGTGATTAAGGAGAAAGCCGCTGACGTGCTCAAAGCGAATACGAGGAGAGAATTCTTTTCCTCGTATATACATTTGCTAACTCGCCTTCAGCTTCGACGTCGCCAGTCCATCGTTCGCATCATTTCCAGAATATCTCAAAGTTACGAACTACAAAAACCCTACAGAGCTGACTAATGGCCCTTTTCAATTCGCGCACAAAACCACCCTTCCATTTTTCGCTTGGCTAGACCAAAACCCCCCTTACCTCCCAATCTTTAATAACTACATGTCTGCTTACCGTGCGGGTAAACCAATATGGTGTGATCCTGGATTCTACCCCATTGAGCGCCTTACGCGGGCTTCGATCCAACTTCCAATCCTGTATTGCTAGTAGACGTAGGCGGAGGACTTGGTCACTATTTGCAAGAACTTTGTGAGAAGCACGGTAACTTGCCAGGATATTTGATCTTTCAAGACAGGGAAGAGGTGATTGCAACCCTCACACCTGGCACTAATTTCAAGACGGTAGCACATGATTTTTTCACGCCTCAGCCCGTCCTACACGCTCGTGCCTACTATTTGCACTCGGTACTACACGACTGGGGAGATGATGACTGTATCAAGATCCTTCACAACCTGACATCCGCTTTGAAGAAAGGATATTCGAAGGTCTTGATTAATGAGATTGTGGTGTCAGAGGAAAATGCAAGTTTGGCTGCTACGAGTATGGATCAATTGATGCTTGTGCTAGGCGCGATGAAGGAGAGAACAGAGGGGCAATGGAGAGAGATTCTTGGAAAGGCAGGGTATAGAGTGTTAACTATTTGGAACTATCCTGGCGTTGCTGAGAGCTTGATCGAGGCTGAGGTCAAGGTTGAGATTTAGTCAGAACCGCCTCATCAAGGGCTATTCAAGCAATGCTATAAACGCCAGAAACGATGGGTAATTACCTATTGAGGCGCTTGAAGATAGCTGTTTTCCGTTTGTACCTAGCGCGCACAGAACTCATATGACATGAAAGATAAACATGTAAAAAGAGCGGGAGTTGAGGGTACCCAGCTTTTGTTGATAGTCTGGAAAATTTTTGATAATACTCAGATCTGAATACAGCATCAGAAACCCATTCGTATTTTCAACGCATCTCCTTTGACAATATCTTCTTCGCGACTCAAGTGCTCCTCTATATCCCACTAGCAACTTATATATCACCCTACTAGCCACTGCATTCTCTTCTGCGTTTGAAACACAATGGTATCAGCTGGTAAATCGAGTTTGCTAGTTAATGTTGTTTATCTACGTTAGCTAAGGTCCTTGATTTGCCTCCGGCACTGTAATGCGAGGATGAACCAGAAACATGAGGGATAACAGTGCCAGAATGAGTCTACTTCGGCGGAGCCTTAAGCAACTTAGTTATAATACCCACGCGAAGCACACAATACGCCAACAATCCCTCACCCTCATTCTTGACTATCCAAACTCCCTCCGCCTCAAAACCGCAAACTTTCTGGCTCTATAAATGCGACAGTGTAACGGTGTTGGTTGCTTTAGGCTCTGCAAAAGGCTTGGGGCATGTTGGTTGGTACTGTGTATTGGAGCAATATAACCAGAAGTCTTTACTTAAAAGCGAAGTCGTTAAAAAACTAGCTAAATAACTTATATTCAAATAACCAAAAAAATTAAGGTGTCACGAAGCCTAATACCTGGGACCTTGTAGGGCGGCTAATAGGTAGGTTCTATTCGGGAATACTAAACTGGGGAGGAAAGGTGTAGCTGAAGCTGTAGCATCCCTCATAATGGAACGAATTCACATAAAATGCCAAGATAAGCTAGTAAGCGAACCAACGAGCATCTAGGTAAAGGATGTTTCGAAGTCACAGTTTCAAGTTGGGTCAACAGTCTCAAGTATAATCAAAGTTGTAAACACAATAATAAACCATTGCGTTGTGCACGTGAATTCAATAAAGCGTAGATTAGATTGTATTGAAGCTTGTAGAGCTATAGATCAATACAAGTAAAATGGTTGAATTGAGTTTTAAAAAGAATTAAACACCTCTCCACAATTGATGACTAACTCCATGGAGCTTTGCGCGTCTTGGCGGTGAGCCCAAGCGAGCCTTCTACCGATGATTCAGGGGCTGCCTTACGTAACATAAACAATACACTTTCAGTCGAATAGCTTTAAGCGATAAATTGTTCAGGTCGATCAGTCGGAAATAACCGCCATTTGAGTCTTTGCTGCCATCGATACTTCGTTGTATCGGAAATCTGGAAATGGCTCCAGGCCATCTTACGCAATTCCTCTTCCCTCTGTAAAAAACTATACAGTTAGGTAAGGTGGCAAGTCGCCGATTCGCTCGCCGGTTAATCAGATGTCATTGACGTATGGTCGCCGACTGGGCTTGGCATACATCGCTATTATGACCAGTATAGAGAGTAACTTCTGACTTATCTTAACCTTCTTCGCTCCGCTCCTTGCTCTTGGCATTTAAACTTCCCGTGAAGAATGTTATATGATTAGAGAAAACTTTATGTCTTCATATGCCATTCGGCTACAGGATTGAGTCCTGGTCATCTTCTTCTACCAAATATTACGTGAGAGGAATCAAACATTATGTCTCGAAAACACATACAACTTCTAACAAAAAGAGTCTTGCATATCGATTCCGAGGAGCGTTATGTCCGTCAGCCCAAGGATCTTGAGGAACGCGCGAAGGGTGTCATTGCACGTACATACTTAGAGGAGGAGCCTACCATCAGACAGTGGAGCCGTCAACTTGTTCCTACAGTGCAGGGCGCTGCAAATTACGTGCGCAGTCTCTTCCCTTTTGCGACATGGATCCGCCGCTACAACTTCCACTGGATGGCTGGGGATGCCATTGCTGGTGAGCGCTGATTTTATATTGCTATAATCGCTACCATGGATCACCTCTAATCACTCTCAAGGTCTTACTATTGGCTTTGTTGTTGTTCCACAGGCGATGGCGTACGCTCTTCTTGCCAATTTAAGTCCCGAGTATGGCTTGTACACGTCTTTCATTGGCGCTGCACTCTACTGGCTGTTTGGAACATCCAAGGACATCGTGATTGGCGTAAGTAATGGCCATTACTTCACATTGAACAAGGTGTTAACATGACTATTTTCTCCACTTCAGACGACTGCCGTTGGTTCACTTTTAGTTGGCAGGGTTATTACTCATGTTAGCGAGGAAAAGCCTGGTATTTACACACATGAGGAGATAGCAAAAGCCCTTTCGGTGATTGCTGGTGTGATACTTATCATCCTCGGCCTCTTCAGATTGGGTTGGATCATTGAGTTCATCCCATACGTGTCCATCTCAGCTTTCGTGACTGCTGCTAGTATTACGATAATGTCTACGCAGTTACCCGTCGCCCTCGGCATCCGGGGAATCAACACAAGAGAAGCGCCTCATTTAGTCTTGGCCCACACCTTCAAAGCCCTTGGCCAAACAAAATCCGACGCAGCTATCGGCCTGACCTCGATAGCATTGCTATTCCTTATTCGGGACGTGTGTGCCAAAATGGAAGTCAGACAGCCATTGAGGAAACGGATGTGGGCTACCATATCCTCACTTCGATTAACCTTCACTATTCTACTCTATACCTTCATCAGCTGGCTGGTGCATCGCAATACACTTGTTGGAGAATATAAGTTTAGGATCGTTGGAAAAATAGAATCTGGTAAATAAAGCATAGAACTATGTATTTATGAAAGATCAACTGATTGAAATTGGTGTCAGGCTTCAGGCATGCAGGATATCCTAAACTCGATACTGATCTACTTGGTATGATTATTCCGGAGCTTCCAGCAATTGTTATCATTCTTATTATTGAGCATATTGCCATTGCGAAGTCGTTTGGAAGGATATTCAACTACACTATCACTCCGTCGCAAGAGATACTCGCTCAAGGAGTAGCCAATTTCTTCGGCCCATTTGTAGGCGGCTATGTATGCACCGGGTCCTTCGGTGCATCTGCAGTTCTCTCAAAAGCTGGGGTTCGCACTCCTCTAGCAGGCCTGTTCAGCGCCATGGTTTTGGTACTTGCACTGTATGCCTTGACGGCATTGTTTAAATATATTCCCATGGCCGCCCTCGCTGGTTTAATCATTCACGCAACGAGTAATTTACTAACGCCGCCAAAGGCCCTGTACAAGTACTGGCAGCTGTCGCCATTCGAGCTTTTAATTTGGATTGTTGGAGTGATCCTGGCTCTATTCGAGTCCCTAGAGACGTCAATTTATGCGACGATAGGTCTTTCATTCGCCCTGTCGCTCGTTCGACTTGCACGGACAAAAGGCAGGTTTCTTGGGCAAGTGCATATCTACCGGGTCACCTCCGATAACTCTCAAGATAAGACAGTTGATTCAGATGGCACTCCTAGCGGTGCTCAAGAGAAGTCCGTTGATGTCCACCCAAGCACGGACAGCGAGGGGGTCCTGACGTCCCGGAATGCATTCTTGCCTCTCGATAGGAAGGACAGCTCCAACCCGGATATCAAGGTGGACTCTCCTTACCCAGGTGTCTTTATCTACAGGTTCGGCGAGGGTTTCAACTATATCAATCAGGCCCAGCACATCGACCACCTACTTTCATATATTTTGAAAGTTACACGGCGCACTACAGCGGATGACGGGATCAAGGCAACGGTAAGCCCAATCTCAACTAATAGCCCCCTTACTCCTCTCTTTGTTATCCCGTTCAGCGACTAAAATTCATCTAGGACCGCCTCTGGAACGATCCGGGCCCCTCACCTGGCCACGGGCACGCTGGCGATACACGGCCATTCCTCCGTGCTGTCGTGCTGGAGTGTGCCAGTGTCAACAACATGGACATCACGAGCGCGCAGGGGCTGATAGACCTTCGTAACACATTAGACCGGTACGCTGCGCCTGCAGCGGTAGAGTGGCACTTTGCAGGAATTCTCAACCGCTGGACACGGCGAACACTAGCCGTAGCTGGCTTCGGCTACCCCTCTGCCGACAACCCGGACGAGCTTGGCCACTGGTCCCCAGCCTATACGGTAGCCAGTTCACTTGCTGGTGCCACTGACGACGATACGCGTCGGGCCGCAGCATTCAACACCCACGATGAGGAGAAAGACAATCCGCACGAGAATGCTGTAAGTGATGACAAGAAAAAGGAGACTCCCAAGGAATCAACAATCGAGGGCGCGGAGACAGAGTCACAGACACTGTCGAGCGGTAGTAGTAACGGTACTACCGCGGTAGGACATGAGAGCCTCGTGCCTGTATACGGCGTTGACAGGCCCTTCTTCCACATCGACCTTGTTGATGCTGTGGATGCGGCGATGCGGGATGCACGGAGAAAAGACCAGGGGCGTACGGATTAGATGCCACACACAGCCAGTTGGTTTGACACGACTAAACTATGGGATTCTAATAATAGGAGTGCTTCATGTTTGTCGCTAGTGTTGGTAAGCAGTGCAGAAGAACCACACTCATATATTTGTATGCACCGCTTCTGTGACAAGGAACGATGCTTCGCTTCCACTACCCAAGCCCTTCTTGACGCCAAATACGCTTCTGTTCATATCCAGGCTAGTCAAATGACCTTTGTACTGAACAGGTTTAATTTTATTCGTATTTAGTATATATAAAGATCATTAATCTTTGAACAATAATCAAAGATTGACTTGTACAGTTTTGCGGCTCGAGGAAGAAGAGGTCGAGGACGTTAGCCACGCCATAATTGCAGGGAGGACACCAACGAACAGGCAGGTAAAAGTAACAAAAGTCAAATCAATAAACTATTGCAATGGCACCTGTCAATTTAATAGAATTCTTTTGTATTACTAACCGGTTCTACTTCTTCAAGGTTGAAAATAGGGCCTTGATGCGCCTATCGTAGGACTCTTGATCAATTGCCACTCCAATATCGTAAACACAAACGTTAATATCACTCTGAACCCAAGTATTCATAGCATCAAGCTGAGGTCTGGGACTCTTCGGGTAGACGCCTCCCACCGAACGATTGCTTCGCCTCGAATTGGAGGAATGCGATAGTGAAAGCAGTTGTGCAGCATACGCATGATATCGCCGCTTTCGTTGTTGACAATCAGCTCCTTCTTTTTATCCCAGAGCAGCGGGATTGTGAAGGGACCCGTGCGTTCTAGGTCGACTTTCCAGTGTAGTTGACGTATGTGCGAAAAGCCACAATACGGTCATTATTCACCGGTCCCAACAGACCTATAAGTCGGAACCCTCGGAAGACTTGGTGGTGTCTAGCACGACACCGGGATGGCTGTTTCGAGCCTTGGAGGTGGAGCACGATATTTGCACGCTATGCAAAATAGCAACCATGCTGAAGGCAATGGCATTAGAGCCGGTGACCTTAGTGTGTCAAGTGCCGGACGGGCTTCCGGAATACCTTTGGAGACAAATGACTCCACGGCTAGAAGAAATAAACTGGGCCGCGCGGGTCACCGACTGCGAAATGCCGTGACCAGGTTATGGATCCTACCCATAAATGCCATAAAGTTATTCCATGTGGAGCATGGGCAAAATGGGCTAGCTTACAATGCTCAGTCGCCATCTACATCGCCGACCTCATCACGGGATACTTAATATTAATATAGTGGTAGGTATTCGGCGACCTTGCTGGTCTCTCCCCATGTTATGGTCACCGTAGCTTCCGCCGACCCCAACACTGTAACAGGGGCTAGGGGTCCAGGGGGCTAGGGGCTAGGGCAACCCCAAAAGATCACTGGGACTTTTTTGTTTACTAAATATAATTGACAAAGCTGTCGTAGGTAGTACTAATATTAACTGCACTGGTTGATGAAGATAGCATTCCCGCAGAAAGTTTCTCCTAATTTACCCATGTTCTATTCAATCTCAACTATACACACAATATCTCCTCGCACACTTCTGCTGGAGTTGGATTCCAGTCAGGCAAAGATAGAGACAAACGGAGAAGAATAACACAGCTGTTAGGTCCCTCTTAGCTCATTTGCCATGGAAGCAGAGTCTACTGCCTCGACAACAGGCTCATCACCCCGTTCATCGGGCCGGAAGGCGACTGTTGCATCTCATGATAGACCTACCGGTTCTTCAGCTTGTATATCTTGTCGCAGCTTGCATCTGAAGTGTGACAGGCTTCCTATTTGCTCTCGATGCTCTACCCAAGGAATCAAATGCATATATCTAAAGTCCCGACGTGGCTATAGAGGGTCAGACAGGAATGGCATACAATCCAGTTCCATGGACGGTAGGTCAAACCCAAATCATACCGACCCAAAACGCTCACAAGGCAGGCTGGATAAATAATGAAGAAACCGGAAGCCAGAACCCTGGCGAGCTTGAATTGTTAAGTACTACTTTTAGTCAAGGAGATACTCCAAGCAAAATATCTTCGTCAGTAGATTTTCAACAAGTGAGTAAAGATTGGGAGCCAACGACCCCGAGCTCTCGAACAAATGGCCAAGCTTGCAGACAGCGATGCATTGAAGCATTCTTCCATTACTTCTACGACTCACATCCGTTCTTGCCTCCTCGTAATGAGTTTCTCCAGGTTCTCGATGGAAACTCTATAGGCCATCTAGAGACAGCAATTTGTGTTATTGGGGCTCGATATGTTCCCATAGCGTCACCGACTTCATTTACAATAGAATTCGACTCCATCCTAGCCAGCTCAAGCCCTCCCAAGGATGCATCAATGGTTCAAGCAATGGTGTTGTTCGCTCTGGCTCTGGATGGATGTAACGATCAGAAGAGAGCAAGCCAAATTCTTATCAGGGCGCAAAGCCTGGCTCTTGAGCTGGGTATGAACGAGCGAGAGTACGCAGTACTCAACAACTTAGGTTCACTCATATACGAAGAGAGCTTGCGCCGGACATGGTGGGAGCTTTATATCGTGAGTGTGGTGGCTGCCGGATTTCATGGAAGAGGCACTTTTCACCTCTCCAACATTATGTTTAATTTGCCTCTACCGTGTAAAGAGGAGGAATTTGCTGCCGGAGTAAGTCTACTTCGCCAGTACGCAGCATTTGAATCAAGCCCTAACTGTGTGATAGTGTATCCCTCCCTTTCATACCATCGAAGAATTCGATGGTCTACCTTTCAGCGATGACAACATCGAGTGGTCTTCATACACGTACAGAATAGCTGCGGTTAGGAATCTCGAGCGAATACTGCAATCAAACGTGCTCATATCCCCAGACAACTCAACCATACACAGACAAGACGCATATCTCGTCAACTGGGGTTTTCATCTCCTCGAATCGAAAATGTCATATTTTGATCAATTCGGCACTTTCGACGAAATGCTTTTTCAGGCTCACATGATAACTGATGTGTAAGTGTATTAACCATATAAATCTTCTGGTCGCTCAATAGTTCAAGGCTGATTTCAAGTTTCAGGAGCTCGATCCTGCTTCACCGAAACTTCTCTAGATTAGAAGATCTTGCGGTGCAGACACGCATGTCTTGTACTGAACAAACTCAAGCACTAGGCCCAACAACAGATAGCATACACGCACTGAAGATAGCGCAAGCAGCATCAAATATCAGCAAGCTCGTCGCCCTACCCATACCTTTACTAAGACATACCCACTTCTTTATATGCGCACTTGCTTTATCCTCTATTACTCACCTATCCCTCTGGTCAGCCTTACCTGCCATGGCACCTGATCATGACCTCAAACAACAAATACTCATGAACCTAGGGGGGTTGAAGGCGGTTGCTGGTGCGTGGCCTGCTGCCGAGGTGGGCTACAGGCAGGTTTCAAAGGTTGCACAGAAGATCTATTCTAATCGTAAAGATACTATGCGCGATGTATTCTGGCTTGATTTTATTGATAAGGATATTATGACAGGTCTTATAGAAAGTGCTGCCGCTATTGATACCTAGAATTTCATATAAATATAAAAATGTCGGGACCTTGAACCACCTCTCACTAAAGCATTATGAAAAGTTGCTATCAATCCCGTTGTAGCTAGAATAACTAGAATTAACCCCTACTGCGAGGAAGGGTGTACTTTTGAGATACTTTAGTAAAATTTCATTTATAGATCGTTTCTTTAAGTTTGAATTGTAACTAATAATAGCTAATGAACACGATTTATAGCAGAAGTAGATTTAGGAAACTAATTGTAAGTCAGAGCAGGCCGAGGAGAAGACGAACTTAGACTGAATCTAGACATACATCAAACCGGGACGCTGTGACAGCTGCAATATCAGACAATTTTTGGGTGCGTGATCACAACCAATTTATAAGGTTGAGGAATAAATTTTGTGGAATGCATCCAAGTTATCACATGGTCAAGTCGATCTTTGGACTGGATAGAGACGGACGAAATACTAGGAAATATTATAGTAGCTGAAAGCAAGTAGTAGAAAGTATGCCAAAATTTGATCTATGCTTAAAAAAGGTGGAGGTGATCCAACTTGAAAACCTAAAACTTCTCTCAATATCTATCACTCTCTAATATATTATTGCGCACTATAACAGGTATTGAAGGAGCTTGGATACTCCAATTCCCCCTGCAAACATGGCACCCACTGTCACAAAACTTGAGTTCGACAACGTAGCCATTCCACTAATTCCATGTCCAGAGGTACAGCCCCCGGCTGTCCTTGCCCCAAGGATAAGAGACGCTCCACCAATTATTGCTCTTGTAAAGGAAATATGCACTGTCTCTTCAAGTGCTTTCAATCCCATAGCTTTTCCTAAGCCCCAACCACCGCCTAGCATTCCAAGTACAAAGATCACAGGGTCGAGGGAAGGCCACGGCTCTGAGCTCTTCTGCGGTGATAGCCCCGTAAGTCGACAGATGTATTGTCCAATTCTTTCATACGCAGTGGAGACACCGATGGGACCTCCAGTGAGTATGAGAGATGCTGCTTGTGCAGCCCCAATAAGGAGCCCGCCAACTATGGGGTGTAGACGCTGAGATCCAGTGAAATGAGGAATCAAGTATGATGCCGATGCAATCACGGCAAGACAAACAAGCTCATAAATGAGGACTGCCTGGCTCTCTTTCATTTTCGCGGACTCATAAACAGTGAGCTTTTCATCGGTGCAGTCGCAGCCTTTCCTGGTGTCTGCAAAAGCCACCGGGGTTGTGCATTTGACACAGTGTCCGAATCGAGACCACAGGATGCCACCAAGAATTCCACCTCCAAGTACTGGAAAGCCTGATGAGACGCCCATTGTGATCTGCACTAACACGGTGCCTGGGCATGCACCTGTGAGCGCCATCCCGCTTCCCAAAAGGAGACCACCAATGACGTTTCCATCATATCGGTACAATCGATTTAAGTTGGAAGGCTTGCGCGGGCTGCAAGAAGAGATGTTTGTTTGTTTCGCAACGACCATAAGCATACTGTTGAAACAATTAGATTTAAGCACGTATTATTATTTTAAAAATGATATGGGTACTTACGCACTGCTTGCGCTCGCCGTCAGAAAGACCTTTAACATGTGGAAATCAGATAGGAGAAGTTGAGAGGATATGATCGAGGGGGAGTAGACCCCAGAGAGGAGTAGGGCAGAGCCAAATAGAGAGCCTGAGAGGGCGGTGGAGGCCGGATTTGTCGGCATTTTTTTGATGATAGAAGGGGGAGACGGATGAATTTAGTTATTACCTTCAATTAACGGCGAGTGATGTATTTGAATAGGAATTAAATGGCCAGCTGAGGGAGTCAGGGGCCAGAGATATCCGCCTGATTAGAAGCTCCCTAGCAATCACAGTGGGAACAATCTTAACGGCCCAAGCTTCGAGCGACCGAGATTCCAAATTGGATATCAAATCGCCGAGCATATCCCCAGAATTTCTTCTTTATGTGCATGCACGTCATGGTCGGCGATCTGAAAAATGGCGGGCTATTCAAAACTCTACCACGAAGTTAGTGACCCAGTCGGCGTCTAGAAAACCTGAATCACGCCACTCGATCTTCTCGGCAATGTGTGACTATGGATCTTCCTGTCAGGTGTTTGAGACTCACGTTTTGGCGTAGAGCTCGGAAGGCCGGGATGTACAGGTGCTAGTCAGCATCTAGCAACCTTGCCTTAATCTTCTTTAGCTGGCTTATTTATATGCCTATCTGGCACTGCGGAACATCAAATGGAAATCCGCAATCCATCTGTTGACAAACCGAAATCTCAAAATCTAACAAAATTGTTCTTGCTGCTTGATCAATAGCCTGTAGCCTTTGCCACACATCTCAATAGTATATATAACTTCTCAGCCCCTGCTTTACCTCTCTCTCTGACCAACAACATAGCAATCTTCACCGCGTCACTATTTTTAACGGGAGCAATCAACGTCGACTATAAAATGACCCACAAGCCAGAGGTTATTTCCCTTTTTGAACCCGTCACTGCAACTTGGCAGTACGTCGTTGCCGACCCTGAGACACGTGACGCAGTAATCATCGACTCAGTCATCGACTTCAATCCAGTCTCGAATCAAATTAGCACCGAGACTGCAGATAGACTCCTCTCACTTGTTTCAGAGAAGAACCTCATTGTTACACGCGTTCTCGAGACTCATGCACACGCAGACCATCTCACTGCTTCAACCTATCTTCAACAACAGCTCGTCAATCAGGGGAAGCCACGCCCAGATATTGGTATCGGAGCATGTATCACTCAGGTTCAATCTACATTTGCCCGAAGATACGGGATCGAGGATTCCGAACTATCCAATGTCTTTGACAAGCTCTTCCAAGACAACGAGGAATTCACGATTGGGAAGTTGAATGCAAAGGTTCTATATCTCCCCGGTCACACTCCTGATCATGTTGGCTATATCATCGGTGAAAACGTGTTCACCGGGGACTCTATATTCAACCCAGACGTTGGATCTGCGCGAGCTGATTTCCCCGGCGGCTCGGCTATAGCTCTATATAACTCCGCGAGAACCCTCTTGAATTTGCCCGGGCACTATCGCCTCTACGTTGGACATGATTACCCACCAGAGTCACGGGCAGAGAACGATGCTGGCGTGAAATATAAACCGTACACGACTGTAAAAGAACAGAAAGCGGAGAACAAGCATTTTAAGGACGGGACGACAGAAGAGGAGTTTCTTAAATTTAGATTGGAGAGGGATTCTGTGCTCGGGGAACCGAGGCTTTTGCACCAGTCTTTGCAATGGAATATTCGAGCTGGGAAGTTGCCAAAGCCAACAGCAGCTGGTGATATTTGTCTCCACCTTCCAATCAAGGCTTCGAAAGAACTGATAAGCATAATGCAGGGGGCTAAATAGTAAATCAGGTGTATTATGGCCTGATTGTCAAGGGGAATATTTATAGTGTAAAATTGCGAGCTCTCAAAACATCAAATGAATGAAATCCGCTCCAGCATTTATGCTAACTATTATCCCGAGCCCAGCTGGGCGTCTACTAGTCTCCATCCGCTTCATTCAGTTGGGCATCATCTCGTTCCAAGAGCAGAGTAGCCTGAGAATAATACCACTTAACACCGACCAGCACAGTGACTTCGACTGTGATAGCCTTTCGGGTTAGGCCCCACACCCTTGACCTAGAAACATCTTCACGACCCTCTCGTCCCCTAATTTCGATGCGTTATAAAGCTGCGCAATCGGAATCCAAACACTTATATCGACTGCAAAGTGCCTGAAGGGCTTCTGGATTAGGATACAAATCAGATGAGCAAACACTTGTAAGAATACCGTATATTAATACTAAACTAAGGAGGGAGGATAATTTATTTAGAGAGTGACTCTCCTAGGCTTGATAGGTGCGGTACCTCACAATATTCGTTGATGTGGTCAGATTTCCATGTCATTCATAAAAAGGTCCACGCTGTTTGGCAGCTCCCGTAAAGAAATTCATAAATTGAACAGCCCTCCGCCAACGCATTGCCAAATATCACTCTTAGACGGCAATCGGCGAAGAAAGCGTGAATGTTACCGTACTCCCGCTCAATCTTGTCCACTTGGTGAGAGGGTCGCTCCCAAGCTGCTCATTTGTAACTCCGCTGGAGGTGGTGGTTGCCGCGCCAGGAAATTGGACTGGCACGGGAACAGAACACCGATTGCTTGTGGCGCCTAGCGTGACGCCAGTTATTTTGGTGCGGTCCGTGGAATAGATGTAGGTCAGTTTCGGTTTGCAGTTGCTGATGGAGATAGTGGTTAGTGGCAGTTCTCTATTTAATTTGATAACATAAGGGCAAGGGAAAGACGCACTCGACGGTCATGCGGTTAGTGAAGGCGAGACCGATGGCGCTATGCTGCTTTGTGATTATTGGCCAGGTTGTGCTGCGTACACCCATATCAGTATATGCTCTGGTGCGATATGGGAGAAGAGGGGTGGGTGGCAAAATCGAAATGGCCTTCGCCAACTTACAGCCTCATCATCTCTTGAAGGATAGTCTCAACGAAGATCTGGAAGAGAGACAGTTGTCCGGATACGCTTCCCACCGTAAAAGTGTCAGTGTCGCCTTGTCGGAGGTTTGCTTGGTGGAACATGAAACTGTGGAAAATAGTATTAGTCTACATAACGAATTTACCATAGCCGATATAAAATGAAACTAGTGGCGTTAAAGAAAGGAGAAGAGGCACGGACGGATCATGACGCAAGCCAAGTAAGTGGTGCGTATAACTCGTGCGAGAAAAGTCGAGTAGAGAACTAAAGTCCCCTGAGCCGCCGGACGTATTAATCCATTCAGCAAGCGTGCAGTCCGCAGAGTAGCAATTGTAGTAGATGGGGGTGGCTATGCGGGCCTAACGATTAGTTTTGCTTCGCATATCATAGAGTAAGGTGGGGTAACAGTTCATTAATTCCTTAGGGTTGGGAATGGCGGGTATACATACACCACCGAGGCATGATCGTCAGGCCGGCGTACCCATTTGCAGCAACCGTAGTGATCAAGGGCCAGTGCTCGTTTTGCTGTGTAAACTTGAATTAGCAGATGTGCCACATTTTCTCACAGAGCGAGGTATCGGATAAGTAAAAAAACAAACTGTATTCAACAACGCAGGTCTCGTATTATCGCCCACGACTGTTGTAATCCCATTATCCATCCACGCTTTAATCACATCCCCATTATGCAGTCCCGTAATAGCTGGGGGGATCAGTCCGTTCGAGCTAAACTTCCCCGCCGCAATACCCACCTGCCCCAACCATGCCTGATTAAAGGTGATCTCTTTTGTGGCATCGGACGTCGTGGCATTATTAAGCGCCTCGTGCGAAAACGTGTGCGAAAGATGTGCGAACTTGTCGCGGTTCGCAGCCACCTGGAACCAGGCTCCGAATGAATCCAGCTGTGTACAGGCGAGACTCCAGGAATATGTCTGGGGACTACTGGGCCAGAGGTTTGTGCCCGTGCCAAGGGGTTTCTGGAATTCGAGAGGGGTGCTGGGAGGGTAGGCAAGCATGTTTATAGAGCTCTCAGGGATGCATTTTCCCGTTGTATCGGCATTGACGGCGGCTTCAATGTTGCCGTTGCCGTTGTGTGCAAGCTCTATTATGTAGGAGGATCCCGCGGGAAGGCGAGAATTAAGGTCTGCCTGCCAACTGGCGTGGGCATCCAAATCGCTGGTGCGGAGGCGGAACCTGGTGCCGGCAGGCTGGTAGATGTCTGTTGCCAAATGCACGTCATCAACTTGCGTGTTGAAGTAGATGCGACGCTGGCCGATGACTAGGTGAAATGTCAAAGGAACTTGTATAATAAACAGCTAAAAGAGCGTAGAATGGAACTTACATAAGCCCCGAGTTATCCAGTGAATATAGGCATGCTGGAGGAAGTTCGAGGTAACCGACCAATCTGTAGCCCAAGAACTAAACCATACCATTTGCTGGCGGGTACCGAAGTTGTTAATAACAGCCGCAGTAGAAGGGGTCGTAAAGGCTCCACTTGGGGCAAATTGAGCGATCTGCTTTGCAATTGTAGAGTCTGTAATAGAGGCAGGATAATGCCACAGACCTTTTGTAGTGATGCCAGCTCCACTAAAAGATAATTAATCAACTATATATGAAGTTGTGATCCTTGTATTTACGTTTTAAGATTTGCAGTAGGGAAAGCGCTCGTGTCGGTAAAACTAACAAGCTGTTCAACATCATAATCACAGCAGCCAGTGTCAGCGATTACAGTTTCGACACCTACTCATCAAGTCAGAACTACATTCCAAACCGGCTCAGAGACTACACACCAAAGTCTGAGGTAGGGTAGGCATCAAGCCTAACCATTCGGACACCGAAATTTGACTGATAGTTATACATTACTTGCCATTGAAGATCTGTTAACGCGCTCGCCCAGCCCGTGGAATATTCATAAGAGATTTCGCTCAGAACAATAATACCACCATAGTTGCCGACAGTAGTAGATGAGTTAAGAGTAGGGAGCGTAATCCCATTTTGTGGGACAATGACGACCTGGAAAGGAATGCCATAGGCATTAAGACCTGAAGTCCCAGAGACTGCAGAATCCGCATCTCTAGCAAACACGAGGATTGTGCTTGACACTGTAAGAGCTGAAGCTAAGGACACTAGCAGAGAACATGCTAATAAAAGCAGCCTAAATCCACCTAAGTTGGGGAGCATTTTGAGACTCGTGAGTAGTATCAGATGGAAAAAGAACAAGTTGCAAAACCAGTAATGCAACATGCATCAATAAAGCGACGGTATATGTCGCTGAATTGAGGATATTATAGGAAACAACATGGGTTGGGCAGGACTGGGATAGTGAAGTTAGCGTCGTGAATCTCCCTGCATTCTGGATCACTGAGTGAAAAGACTGAAAGCGGAGAAGACTTTTTACTAAAGCAGGAGCCTGATAAAGCCGTGGCTGCAGAATATCATTTCTCTTCTCCGAAACAAAAAAACAAAAGTCGCCTTGGTGCTGTTGACACCGCTTCTAGTTGTTCAGCTACACTCTCGTCCACATCTCTGCGACCTTTGCCGTATTCGCCCTTCTAGATGATTAGCAAGCATTGCGGACACACCATCTGTGGATATCTCAGCTAAGAATTATACTGCGCTAGCTCAAGCTCCTACAGCTACCTTATCGCTTGAATATGATAATAAAAACGGCACAACTACCAATAACGATTAAGATTTTGTCTCAGGACAGAATCTCAGTCGTCGAGATTCAGATACCGACAAATGCCAAAGCAAGCACCAACCAATATCCCCCTCATTCCATCCGCCATCACGGCAGACTTCGACGGCTTCGTCATGGACATTCCTACAACGCGTTGTCTTCACCGCTCACCTTCGAGGAATCGCTCTATGCTGTGGCGTGGGATGCAAAAAATTATGGTTGCAGATTGGTGATGACGAGTACTTGACTATTGATTCCGCCTCGAAGTTTAGATAGAGGCTGATTTCGGGCGAGCGAAAGCCACTTGTGGTGATTGCCGTGGCGTCAATATTTACTCCATTGCTCTGCTATCACACACTATTGTTTCTTGTAGGTACTTGTGCTTTTACCGTCCTACGTGGCCGGTCTCGACCAGTCCAATGACCGTATTGAGCAGTCAACGCGTGACGTTTAGCATACGGAGGATATGAGGAGAACCGTCGGATTTGGTTCAGAGAAGTACTCGTGCGAATATTACACTAATGTACCGTGAGGCTTTACATTGTAGGATCCCTGTTATCTAGAATATGCAGGGTATGCTGACCTTACAGTAGACTAACAAGTTATTCATCCACGCAGAGGTAGGGTTATGCCTAAGCGAAACGACCACCGGAAAGAGTGAGCAGGGCTCTGGGGCTAAAAATACACGTGAGACAGGTACTCGATAATGTAGTTGAAAGATTGTTATCTGAGACTAAAATAGAGCAATCAGAAAAGTCCCCAAGTGCCAGAATCCATGCCTTTCCGACGGGATGAGACTCTTATTATTTGCCTGAATATGAAACTGGAGCGATGTGTCATCCTTGATTTCATGGCGTCTCCATCGCAGTTACGAAATCGTGCCAGCCGCTACCAAAGTCCTCATAGAAATCGTGGACTAAGTCTGTAGCAAAGAGGTATGCTCCACGATGGCGCAATTCTTGAACAAATGATCCCATTTCATCTCTGGGTACTGCGGAAATTATGCAGCCAGATCTAGCACGATCATAATGATATTCTTTGAGCCGCTTCTGAACTTCGTTCCCTCGGTATCGATCATACGATTCCTCACAAGTTACTACTATGTCCGGACCGTCGGGGACAGGAGCCACCAGGCCGGGGTCTGGTGGCGTCCCAGGGTTGTGGATCACCTAGGCCCAAATTGTCAGTTTCACCAACTTACAGAACTTAATAGGGAGATCCCAAACGAGACGGGAATCTGTCATGCTCGGCATGCGCTCGGCATCGCTCGGCGAAGGGACTTACCAACCGGTCTCCCAATATCCCCCACATAGCTTTGATATGCTGGTGTACGGCATACAGATATTCAGCGCGCTCAGTGGAATGATGGTTCGGCGTCTCGTCCAGGAAGATCCCTTTGACACCGAGGCCGGTGTTTTCGTTGTTGGTGGCCCAGCCGGCATAAGTCTTAATGTCTGCGTAGACATCGCTTAAGGGCCGTCTGCAATAGTCAATAAGGACATAGCCTACTGTAGTCACATTGGCGTAGTCATTCAGCTTTGGGACTTCTCGCACGTAGTCACGGCCGGGTAAGAACGAGACACCTGGTCCACTGTTGGGGTTCACTATCACCAGGAAGTCGACGGTAGGGTGAGCAGCTATTCTGCATCCCAAAGGAAAAAAAAGTTAGAAAGCTTCCAAGCCACGACCAAAATGCACGTGCGGAAGGACTAGCTAAACTTACGCCTCATAAAGGGGTTGCCATGTTTTGTCGGACACAGGGTAGATGTACAATGGAACGAGGACGCTGGCCTTGGGCGCAATACTCGGTATAGTCGTGGCAGTTTCCGTTGCCATGATTTCGCGATGTTTCTTTGCTTTGATGAGATGGCAAGGTCTAAATCGTGGGTCCATGATTTAGGATTAATATGCATGTATACTTTCTTTTACATACCGCTGGTTCGGGATATTCCGTACTGCTTTTAATGATATGTCGTTGTGCTAATCATAGCAGATGGTCCAAGCTCCATGCGGACCACCACAATATTGACGGCCCGGTGGTAGAAGTATCCGGGCTGGTGTCCCGACGGGAACCCGTGTTTATAAGGCTTAAGCCCCATGGATCCGCTCCCCCGCCTTCGTTGCTGTTAGTGTAGTAAGGCTGGGACGGTTATTTTGCCAAGCAAAGCCCCTGTCTCACCAACACATATTGTGGGAGAGTATGGTACTAGATCCACTTATCTGCAATTCGGCAAGGATTGAAGCCTCGCTTAAGGTTCATTAACCCTCAGTGCGAGTAACAATCTGAAGCTGGTTATATGGTCATACGCTTGCTGAATTTGCTCCACGGATTGCCATATCCACTGTTAGATCAGTAAGACTGACATGTATGCATCAGAAGTGAGCTCAGGGGTGTCTTCACCTCACATCTCAAGTCCGTCAACACCAGGAACGGAGGCAGACACATTGTTCCAGGATGCATCCCTTGAGACAGCTACCAACGAATATGTGCTCATCACCGGCGGTCTTGGATTCATAGGCAGCCATACCTCGTTGGAACTCCTAAAAGCCGGATACAATGTGGTTATTGTAGATGATTTAAGCAACAGCTTTCACGATGTATTCAGCAGAATCTTAACGCTAGCAAATCGTCACTACGAAAGCTGTGGTGGTCAATGCCCCAGGGCGGAACTCCACGACGCGGACTATCGAGATGTAGCCGCCATGAGGGCTGTATTCGAATCTCATTGCTTGACAATCCTTCCGGGCGAGCAGAAGAGATCGAATATTACTGGAGTCATCCACTTTGCCGCCTTTAAATCAGTCGAGGCGAGCATCAGACAGCCATTGAAATACTACCAAAACAACGTCAGCGGCTTAGTCGATTTTCTGACTCTTCTGGACGAATTTAACATCAAAACTTTCATCTTTTCTTCGTCAGCGGTCGTATACGGCACCTTAGCTGACGGTATCAGAGGCCTCCGGGAAGAGCAAGTTGTCCACAAGAATGAAACGTACCGAGACGTTGATGGCACCGAAAAACGTGCTCAGCCAGGCTTCATCGGTATAGCAAGTCCTTATGGTCGCACGAAATTCTTTGGTGAAGCAATTCTTTCTGATCTCGCGACATCAGACCCTTCTTGGAACATCATTGGGCTCCGGTACTTCAATCCAATTGGTTGCGATTCCTCAGGGCTACTGGGGGAAGATCCGAAAGGGGTTCCATCGAATTTGTTGCCTGTCGTGGCAAAAGTCATCATTGGTCAATATCAGGAGCTATCCGTGTATGGAAGTGACTGGAACACGCCAGATGGTACCGCAATTCGAGATTTTATACATGTGACCGATCTTGCCCGAGGACACACCGCCGCCTTGTCCACTGTCCAAGCCGGACGAGTACAAGGAGGCTACCGCACCTTCAACCTCGGAACCGGGACTGGATACTCTGTGCTGGAGGTTGTAGCGGCAGTAGAGTCTGTTTCACAATGCCGTATTCCAAGGAAGACAGTTGGTAGGAGAGCAGGTGATGTTCAGTCATCCGTTGCAGCTGCAGACCGCGCGAGACACGAGTTGGGGTGGGTGACCAAAGAGTCATTGACAGATGCATGTCGAGATATGTGGAATTATATGAGACTTAATGGGATAGATCTGTCGTGCCTTCAAGGTAGACAGGCAGTGGGGAAAGGAGCTACCGTGGGTTGAGCTTTCAAGCGAGAGCGTCCAAAAAGTCTTGTCTTGGCTAGAGTCTGTCCCTTGTATAGAGTTTGAATCGCGAGGCTGCTTCACATATGATAGAGTAAAAAGGTCATGTAGATGTAATTTTGAGAATAACAGTCTTTACAAATGCGCGGAAATGAAGTCACGGGCCAAATCTGGTGCGGCAAAAAAGTCGACACCCCGTGTCGAGATTTTGTGATGTTGTGTTTAGAATCGAATCAATTTTCCGGGCTGTGTTTAGCCAATCAAAATTCTAACGCATCCTAACGCGGATTATATATTTCTCCGATCCCGTTACGCAGCGGATGCCCATGTATTGTCCTCTTATAAACAATGTTGCCATAGAAATTTAAGCGAAGTATAAAAGCATATAATCGGCAAATTAGTTACCGTAAACTAGATATAATCCTCGTGCAGAGCTATAATAAACTGAAGGCCACAAAAATCCCAACACTATTAAATATAACTTTTACAAATAACTCTACTTACGAGCTAAGTATCACGTGTAATTCTTGAACAGACCATTGTTTTAACCCATGTTTGCGAAATTGCTCATAAGGGAGGATAGTATCACTTTTGGGCTGGCAAAAGCGGTCAAAGCTATTCATCCACCCCCGTCACATTTGATCTTCTTTTCCCATGCATCCGTTTTGTTGCAAGTGCCATTGTTAGGAGAGTTCAAAGGTGTATTTTTTGGGTCATGTCGAGTTATTGGTAGCGACTTGCCAGATTGTTCGACGGTCGGAGATTATAAATAGAGCACCTTGGCGGGAAGACCTGTTGTCCTTCTAGAGCCGCCTGCCGCTGGTCGCGCTCGGAGAAATCAGGGATCACTGTTTTGTTCGTGGCGGTGATGGTGAAATAACACAATAAATTTCCGAAGCTTCTAGAGATGGATGTGAGAATTGGGGGGGGTTGAAATGCACTTACGACCTGAAACAATGCGACAGTAGCTTACTAGTGGCGGACTAAAGCAAATATTACTTCAGTCCCTAATCTTGCGGGGGGATCCTAGGTCCTGGATGTGCTGCCATGGAAGACCGTCTACGAAGGTATAGCGATCAATTATTAGCCTTTGTGACAATAACCCACAAAATCAAGACATAAGTATTATTTCTGCATTGAAATAAAGCCCTAGTTGTGCACATAGTAGCGATTTATTTTTGTCAATTTTGTCGAATATTGTAGCAAGAGACGGTCGCAAAGTTCAGACCCTTGCTAGCGCCATTCCAATAATAGCTACTATAACTTCGTACGTCTTCTCGCCCAAGAGGGTAGAGTGTTAATAGAGACATCGACGACGAGATAAGAAGTCAGGCCATGAGGCGGCTAAATAGCGCAGAAGGAACGGACCATTACGCTGATACATGTAATATTGACATTGCATGGAAAAAGTGACGGTCGAAACGCAATAGCGGCGCTTTGTGTTCTTTTCACTATTGTGCCAAGACTCTTGGTTACGCGTCTCTTGATGTAGACGCTCAGTGGCACCTCTGATGTGGATCGGACATTAACATATACGGCACAACAGAAACGGCATCACTAGCGCCACAAACCACGTATCAAACATCAAATACGGCTCGGAGAGTTCAGCACTCTGACCGCTGATTCTGCCACCTCAACAAATTTAACTTGGCTGTACGCCCCGATAAGGTCGCTGTCTGCGAGTTCATTCAAGTTAGCGGTTTCGTTAACTGGCACCTGGCTGCGGAAGGCATCGCTGAAATGATTTCTGTAAGGGGTATTATTTTTTTGATTGGTGGCTTGGAATTGGGTTTTTGGTGTCGAGAAAGAAGAATGGCTGAAAAAAATAAATCTATCAGACGTATTCGTGTGGAGGTATCCGGGAAAGTTGAGAGATAATGAGTATATTAGGTTTTGCTTAATTAAATAACTGCTCTAGACCAGCAACACGTAGCAGTCTACTTTGCTGATCTAGCGGATTAAGTGAACCGTGACAGAACCATGCTCCGATCCTCCCCCCTGAATATGATATTCTTCCTGGCTGAATAATCTTGCAAGGGTTTGTAGAAGAATTAAACGAGATAATTGGCCAATAAAAGATTTATTTTTAAAATGTGTATTTAACAAAGTTAGCCTTTTAGGCTTCTAGTTTGTTGTACCCTTTTATGACTCGCTTAACTCTCGATTATAGAATGATTTATGAGGAAGGAGAGTACTTCTTGCCACGCCGAATCCCACCCCCATGCTCTGCCACCCCAGCCAGCGACCCACTCCCGGTGCTGGTACCTTGCAGCGATCCTTACCCGCTCCCCCCCTTACAGGTCAAGTTGGCACAACATCCGTAAAATTACTCCACGCACTCCCAAAACTCTCATAGAAATCCCTACTATTATCCGTAATAAACAAAAACTCTGCGCGCTCGCTTATATCATTGACAAACTGCCTTAAGTCGTTCGCGGCCATCAAGGGAACGGAGTTGATCATGTAGCTGTACTGTGAGCGGTGCTTGGGTAGTGTGGCGAGCCTGTCGAGCGCGGTAGTGTACATCAAATAGGAGTCCTCGAAGACGACGGTAATGTCGGTGTTGGTGTCGTTGTAAGAGATGTCAGGAATGGTACCGGGGTTATGGATTATCTGTAGGTACATGGTGGGTTGTTAGCCAGTCGAGCCGGTGGTTTCATCAGATGTGATAAGTACTAAACAGGTTTTCCTTACGGTTTTGCTGCCCTGTAGACCGGTGGCATTCTTCACTGCTTCATTGATGCTGCGCATGTACTTGACGGCGTCAACTGAGTACTGGTGCGGTGATTCGTCGAAGAAAATGCCGTGCATGGCGAGGGCACTCGATTTCGAGGCCCATCCTGCATAGATGGATACTTCAGCGACAACAGTACTGATGTTTCTGCTGGCATAGCCGGTGCGAACGTAACCGACTGTTTGCACGTTTGGATACGCATTGAGTTTCTCTATCGCAGCTAAGTAGTGGTCGTTGGGATACTGCGATGAGCCTGGGCCGCTGCTTGGGTTCACGATCACCGTAAAATTTAGCTGAGGGCGAGCTTCCACCCTGCATGAGTCGATTAATCAGCGCCTGCTGGATATGGAACAGGTGGTTATGATAGACATGAGATCTGAGCTTACGCGTCGTATAATGGAGTCCATGTTGTGTTGGCTTCAGGATAGATATATAGAGGTAGTAGAATGGTAGATTGTCGCCCATGTTTTCCTCTCTTAGGAAGAATAATGGCTAACGGGACGACAACCGCAATAATGATCGCAGCAATGCCAGCAGTAAAAATGGAAATGCACCAACATCGTTTGCGAGAGGACTTTGGGAAGAGAGCCATTTCAAGACTGAATTATCAAAGGAATGCTAGTGTAGAATTCAAAATTCAGAGCGCGGAAAGAGATAGTGGATAATGTCAGAACTATGAAATCGACATTCGTCAGGTCTTCAGAATCCGATAAGATGCCAAGTGAAGCCCATGATTTAGTCTAGCTTTGGGAGGAGCCGCGCACCCTGAATACAAAAATGCGGCATCTAGCTTGGCAATATTGTGCAATTCTGGCTTTCAGCTCCATGTGGAAAGTGGAACAATGAAGTAGCCGTCAGCCCGTGTCGACGTGTCCATCCGGGAATAGTCTTCATGTGTGGCACTGCACCATGAATGCTGAGGTTTTGGCCTAAGAGGGTCCACTAGTGCTAGCACCGAATTCAACATAAGGTTCTTCTTTAGGCTCTGTCTGTACAGCTGGTCCAGAAAAAGGCTGATCTGGAGATCTTTTTAGTTGACCCGGAATATTTCATACAGGAACACATCCGTCCGCTTTTTCAAAGGAATATGATTTTACCTTGAGACTCTTTCAGTTTTTTTGCTTCGCTTTGTCACTTGCTCTCCGGTGTCGCCATGACGCCGACATATTTAGGCCTGTCGGCAGTCGGCTGGAAGTTGATGGTGAAGTCATGGTGGGAAAAGGTGCGGTTCTGTGAACCTTTTACTTTTGCTCCGCTACCCGCTAACACAGATGTGAAGCTCTTAGCAGGTTTCCTCCTGGCCACAGTGATCTTAGGTTGTCTATATGTGACATATCGAACATACCGCAAGCTTAGGAGGTATTGGCGTGTACGTGGTTTTGTCTTTCATCCATCTCAAGGAACCATAGCCTCAGATATCATGCTCACAGTGCGATTGCTTGCTGTAGGGGCGTCATCAACAAGCGGTAGTACCCACGCCCGTCGCACGTTACCTCGACCGTCTAAGAAGCGACAGCCAACAACTTTCTCTGCAGAAAAGGTCTACAGAAGAACTCAAATCTTTCGGTGTCTTTCTCGGCAGTTTCGCCAATCCACCCACTTCCTCTCAGACACGTCTGTTGTCACAATGGGATGTCCTTGTGCTTGATCCTCTCCAAGACGGGGTTCTGGACGCCTTATCAATATGCGCACCTTCTTCCACACACATACTCGGGCGACTCGACGTACGGGCGATTGTGAAATCCGATGCCAGCTCAAGCAGTGATGAGGTGATCCGATCGCTCGGCACGGTTGCCCGAACTCTCACCACACATTTCAACCAGAAGGACATGCAGTCGCCTTTCACGGGTGTTCTTCTGGCTGACTGCCAGACGCATTTCCAACCAGTCGTGTTGAACGAGATCGCAAAATACATCAACAGCCTTGGCCTCGACCTCTGGCTCGAAATGTCGCCGCCAGCTTACCTAACCGAGCGACAATGTCGGGAGACTAACATGCAGTTCATCAGGGGGATCATCTGTCGCAATGGAACCATCCGACCAGACGGTGACAGACAAAATTATTTCCAGATGACGGAGATGCGAACAGCTATGCGAACTGTGGCCGCGCAAAGAGTGCGACATGGCCCACCGATAATGATGTGGGAGACGGTTGAAAATGGAGTTGAGCCGCAGTATGCTGTTGTCCAACGCACCTATAACTGGTGCAGGTACAATAGCGCTTTGTGCTGGATCGGGCCTGCGGCCGCACTAACCGACGCGGAGACAGCAGTTACCCGAACAGTGGCCGATAAACCGCTAGGGGCGCTAATGTGGCTGAAGGGTGATGATATTATGAAGGCACACGATGCTTGGCGATCCAATGATCACGTGAGGCTTCTCCGCTGGCAATAGATGCTGCACATAAACTGATCATCTTGATACAGATCTCTCAGACGCCGTGCGGGCATGAGGCTTTGTACGACTCTTTGCACTCCTTTATTCCCGAGTTGACGACAAGACTACAACAATTCCCACCCAATAACAATAAACAAGCTGGAAATCAAGCCAACAAAGTCGACCGCCTCGATTCCCATTCACAGGCCTATAACTACGCGAAGATAGATCCATTGTCGACATCTGCTGGCGGGGACGACTTTAAGGGCTTGGGCTGCTTCCACCTCGGTTTGGAAGTTGGGCCAAAGGATTTCGCAGATGTTCTCCGGACACAGCGCAAGCTCAGAGATCTCGACCTGCTACATCAAATCAAAGAGGAAGAGCTTCAACGCATTGCCAGACAGATAAAAACTCTGAATGACGCACAGAGCTCGAGTACAATCGCTCCTACTTCATCCCAAGCGGTCAAGGAGTTGTTGGACCTTCTCACTATCAGCGATGATGATGGCAAACCCCGTATTCAAATTTATGTGGGACTGCACTCCGGGTTCCAGACAAGCTCGAAGGTCCAATTCTGGGGCCTCTATAACGTTGAAGCGAGCACAGGTGTTCTGAATATCTATCTGTCGAGTAAGACACATGACCGCGCCGGCGCAATTCTCCATACATTCCTGTCCAGCCAGGGATGTAGCCGGACCGAATGCTTCGCAGCTGAGCTGGCCATGTCTAAGGAAAATAATAGCCTATCAGAAAAGAGGCAGTTGCCGCTGCGCATCGTGCACGACGTGGAGCAGCTTTCCCCAGAAGAGACCATCTTGTTCCTGCGGCGCCTGATTCTGTTCAGGCATGAAGATGATTCTCCTCTCTTAGCAAGGCTACGGGCCTGCTGCGATTACCAACTCATGGAGGTTCCCACGCTTGCTCAGCTTAGAGCCGTGAACTCTACGGCGTATCTTAGTGGTGAAATTTCGTCTGCGAGTCTCGTAACAGGTCGCCTTACTTGGATTCGTGAACAAGGCTGTTGGCACCCTGATACTTCTGCCGCCATCTCACTATTTGAAGAAGTGGATGCTCGCCTGCACGACGTTCTCATGAATGGCCAAACGGAGGTTCTTGCGCAGCTTGGTGTCGTCATTCAGACAATTATGCAGAAGAATCAGATCGACGCTGCTGCAGACATCTTTGCTTTGTCAGTATTCTGCGCGTTCCGTAAACTCGCACTCGACGAGATCTATCTAGAAGTCCTAGATCGCAACCCACTTCCAAATCATACTACAGACCAAGCAGGCTGCTTTGCAGAGAATTTTGCTCTGGGTTCGCGCTGTGATTCATTCTTTGATATGACGCCAAGGAACCTCGGAAGAATCATCTCAGATCGATATCGAGCCTACTACATGAAGCACCAGCCACCACCGCGCGAAGAGGGGTTTACTGAGCTCCCAACAGCGTATGCGGCCATGCAGATTGACTTGGATCCGCAAGACGGACAGGAGGTGCTACCGACATTATATCAAGTCACTTTTCTCGGTATATTTGCCGTACCTGCCCTTATCGATATCATGTTGCTTACAACTATTGGACGTGGCCTTTATCTCACAACTTTCATGAGCTCGACAGAAAAAACAATGGCTACAACAGCGCTTATGCTTGCACTTCTGGTGTGTGGCGGGATCGGCTCCTGGATCAGCTCCGGAGGAAGCTACTATCTTTACGCCAACGCCTTCCCAGCAATGAACATGTTTGTGCTTACTCGCTTCGTTGCCGGCATCGCAATCGTCTTGGTCGGAGGCTTAGGGGGTCTAATAGGCATCACCATGGTCAAAGGCATTAATGCTGGACTCGTCTTCTTCTTCTACTTCGCCGTACTCACTACGTATCTCCTAACACTGTCGGCACTCTCTATCTACCAAGTCCCAGGATCCCGCTTCCAATCTGGTAGAACTGTTATCATGACTTGCATCCCAATCCTTTTCATCTCACCCATTGTCAGTTTGTGGGTTCAGCATGACATAATAGTCTACTTCTGCGTCTTGACCTGTTTTTTGATATTACTTCTACTAGGGGCTCGGAAAATCATGTCTCAATGGAGCACTTGGTACCTCAACATACCGTATGTAACGGATGTTGAAGTCGTCAATTGGTACATAGAGACGCGAGGAGCAGGCAACGATCATGCGGAAGAGATGAAAGACATTGGAACGGGGCCGCAACCGCGAAGGGCGCTCCATGCCGCTGTTCTTAAGGAGCGCAATCGTCATTTCTGGACGAAATCCACGTCGGATCCGCTCGTTGCTAAGCTGGCTGAAGGCTATTCTTCCACCATGTTTCTCATGTCGTGGTACTGCAAGTTCAAGCGGACTAGTATGCCATTGCCGTATAGCGCGACGTGGAATCTTACATTGAAGGCCGGCCTCGAGAATATGACGAATATGCAAAAAGGTCTCAAGCTGCACAGTGCTTTCCTTCATTGGCGTCATACTGGTGCTGACATATGGTCTGGTCTCCTATACTTCATCGTTGCTCTCTTGGACAAGTGGGCCGCGTTGGTGTCCGGTGGCGCTCTCGTGGGTCTCTCTGCCGCAAGCAGCGCAGAATATCGCCTGGCAGTGGGCTTCGGATTATGCTACTATCTTATCGGGGCGGTCTCTCTTGATACAGTTTCACAGCCTCTTTGGACAGCGGCGAATCAGAATACGCTTCAGCCTATCACTTCTTTGAATTTTCTTCGCCAAGCAACCATCAACGACGCGAGGGCGAGACGAACGCTTTACTGGAGGTCTCTTGCAAAGTTCTTCTTCCTCCACATCTGGGGTATCACTATCACGTCCGCCCTTATGTGGATATTCGAGGCCGCCCGAAGTGCGACAGTCATGTATCTAGCGTATGTAGGCGCATATACCGGCCTCCTCTGGTATCAGTACAATAAGATATACTGCGGGAACGATGCGGCAAAATGCCTCGCTATGGCCTTTATTATTGGTCTTCCGACCGGTATCGCTCTACACATTGGTCTGCCGCACTTTCCTTTCAGTGGCGTCATCGCTTTGGCCGTTGGAACATGGATAGCTGCCATTTACTCGATGTGGTTGTCCAAGATAGGTTGGCCAAGCCTTTTTACGTCGACATCCACAGACGACACACAGTCCAAGGACAATGCAGCTGCCAGATACATGCCAGTGTCTTATTCCGTCAGCGCTCTCGAACCTTATCCTGAGATTTCACAGGCAACGTTGTCGCAGATATTCGAATCTATCTACGCCATTCCGGCCGAGCAACGCTACATGCTCGACCCATCACAGCATCTAGGTGCTAGAGTCATGGACCTCCTACTATCCGAAAGCAAGTCGAGGAAATTGGAGATTCTACAAGATGCCTTTTCATCAGCAGAGCAATTGGTGCAACAGACTAGAGATCTTTGGGGAACCGGCAAAACTGTCGTTGAGCTAATCTCAGCGGGTGTGTTACCCCAACAGGAACAAGGGATTAGGACTATCTATCGGAAAAGTGGCGACAGACTACACATATTCATTATCCTCGACCATGACCAAGCAGGAGATGAATGGACCCTAAACATTCAGCAGAACTGCAGAATTATCGCGGAGGCGGTTATCCAGGCTACTTCTGAGGCTCAACTTGGTCTTTCACATGATCATTCAATGTTGGCAGAACTGCTGGTAGTAGATTATTCTGGCGGCGAGGAACTGGCCCTTCCAGCATGCATCAAGCGCCAGCTCAAAACTTCCGCTATTGATCGTGCTCGGGTCATTAATAATGGGGACAGGACATTACTTCGTTATATCCTCCTCGGCTTAGACTGCGAAAGGGACTGGGATAGTCTGCCGAAGACAGTCAGATCTTTCCTGCTCAAACGGTGCTGCGGACAGTCTAGCCCTATCTCTGCCGACGAAGAGAGCTGGATTCGATCGAGGATGTGCGCAAGTGATTGTACTGATCTCGATGAATATGTTGCTCGATGCAATCTTGGCGCCACCCTCACGGTCTGCGTCAATAATTTCGCCAAGGTCCTTGAGGCAAATGATGCGCTTAACGAAGACGAACCAGAACTTTCAAATCCAGGCTATGAAAGGCAACTCGGCTCTGTTCCTTCGTCAAGCGAGAATGAGTCACGCTCAAAACTTGACTTGCTCAAGCTTTGTTTCTCCCTGTTCCATCAGAAGATGCAGATATGCACCAAATTTCTTTGCCTCTCTCTTACTGCAGATCCTGAATACCAGAGGGAGCTGGACTACATAATTCGTGCCAAACCTTTGTTCGTTCACTGGCCCGTGACCTTCTTCCTGAATGGAGTCTGGTCATTCTGCAAAATTCTGCAGGAACTTATACTTCCGTTAGTCTTGTTTCACGGTCGTGAAAATGTCTCAAGGCTTCACAGCAATATGATGGGTATGAAGACGATTATAGAGAAGAACAAGATCGTCATTGAGAGTCTTAACGGCCCTTCGACCTGTTTCTTGACCGTTCAGCAGGACGGTAGCAAACGGCTCGCCCAATACAACGGACGTCACGACCAAGAACCAGGCGAGACTAAGCAGCTTATGGCCGTCAACACCTATACAGATAAGCTGGTCCTCCGCCAGAGGGAAGAGTATCGAGGCCAGGTAATCGTCAACTTATTTACATACGAGTATTCCCAAGGCGGGAAGAAGGCAAGTCGAAAACTACCAATACAACGTCAGTGTCTCAAAGGAGATCTCACTGGACAGATAATTCAATATGATCACAGGGGCTACATCACAACAGGATCCACTTTCAGAGGCGTCAATCCTGTTCAGTTCACTTACTGGTATCGGAAAAGTGCCAAATTCGAAGACGAGCTCCTCAGAGGCGAGTATGTGTTTCCACACATCACAATCAGGGTGTCATGGAGCATGCCCGGCCGGAAACACCCAAAAAGGCTAGACGAATGGATACCCTTCTCCAAGGTTACGGAGGCTATATTCATACAGGGCTCAGAGGCGTATCATGCATCCTGGACGTATGAACATAAGTTCCATCCCGAGATTTCCACTACGCTGAATGGGGAACCAGTTGCAACTCCCGCGATGATACAGGAAGACTGGTTCCATGTTCTGCAGAAACCGAATAAATGCAGTTTCCTAAGTGATAACCCACTCCATTCGTTCTCCTCGGTGAAGTCGAGCTTTGTGGCGCGCCTATTTGGTCTTAATACCAAGCGCTATCCGATTCCAACATCACATGCCAGAACTCAACTCTGGAAATCATGGAAAGGAGGAAAAGAACTCGATGCTGTCACTGCAGCATGGCTTGATGAGGGTCTGTTAAGATCAGATGGTATTCTCAGCTCCTACTGGAGAAATCGGGATCTGGGCCGGCTGGATGCTGCAAAAGACTACCTCGATGCACAGGTTGATACTATTATGGCTAGGGTCGATGTCGACCCAGAGGTTAGCTCGTGGGTACATATTGCATTCAAGATCAGTGATTTCTATAACTTCGGACAGGGGGGCGACTCCAGAATCAACACAAGAACTCTCTCTACCCAGTTACGAGACAGCGATGACGAGCTCCACGTCCTTGCCATGGACACATCAACATGGCCCAACGAACCTGGTGGCGTATCTGCTTGCCGCAGAGACATGGTCAATGACCTCAAGACCATCAAGTGGCACATTGTCGCTGAATCAGCCAACGACTATGGAGTACCTAGGTTCCAGATCGAAAGAAATGTGCAATCACTTACAGTTCTGCCTCTCTGGGGCCTGGATTTCCTCAATCCCACTCATGGAATTCTTCAAAATAGCCTTGACTCGGCGGTCGTACAAAGGTCTTACGACACGAGGACGGCAGACATTGAGAAGAACTTCCTACCGATTCTTACAAGCTTGGTCCAATGCTCGCGAACGCTCCACCTAACCCGCCAACGAATTGAAGAGGCTACGAAGGCGTTGTGTGACTTGAACACGTACTTTGAGTCATCACGAAATTGGAATGACGTCTGGAACAGCGACATTGTCAAGCAAACATGGCGGGAACTCTGGTTGACTGAAGACATGGAAGACACGCTTCCAGTATCACAATGGTGGGATTTCGAGAAACCTACAATACTGCAACTCGATCAAGCTCTGAACATGTGGCATCGCTATCTCTTCATCTTCTCCATCCCTGTCCCCGAAAAGATCCCCGACGTCTTCCAGGCGTCCCATCACTTTACTGGCGCCACATACGGTATCCTCTGCAAGGTCAAGCGACAATGCACACTACATGTTTGGGACCACTGTATCAGCTTTAGAGAATTGACGACGTTCATGTCCTCCGCCGTGTCATTTGACACTCCGTTTGTCAATAGTTCTCTGATATCGCTTGGGCATCTAGGCTGTGTCTTGCTCGAGCATCATGCGGATGTCGTGCTCCCGTGTGCTGCATACTTCAACCCCGGCTGGGAAGTCGAGCTCGGGACATCCGAGGGTGCTCTGGAGCATCGCCGTACCTTTGCGCGAAAGATTGATCCGGTGGTTAATGGAATCTGCAACATGGAGAAGTTCGAGCCGATTAAAACGATCAAGACGGACAAACCTACTGTAGTCATGTTGTCTCATATCCAATATGTGAAGGATATTAAGAATGCGATCATGGCCACCGACTTTATTGTCAACAAATGGGGGTTCACGGATTACAGTCTCCATATCTACGGTGATATGGAAAGAGCTGCAGGCCATTCTACAGAGTGTCAAGAGCTTATCGCTTCCAAGGGACTTCGAGAACACTGCGTGCTCAAGGGTCTAGGTAACCCATCCGTGGTGCTTCAAGACGCCTGGCTCTTCCTAAACTCGTCCCTTTCTGAAGGTCTGCCATTGGCCATGGGTGAAGCCGCCTTAACAGGAGTTCCCGTCGTCTGCACAGATGTCGGTGCGTCCTTCTGCGTCGTGACAGACAGCACAACCGGGGACCGCTTCAGCGAGGTCGTCCCTCCAAACGATGCCGAGTCACTTGCACGCGCGCAGATAAACGTCCTGGGCCTCCTCGGGAGATGGAGCGCCTACGCGGAAGACGCTGCCGGAGCCTCGCTACCTATCTTGGCATATCCCAACCCGACTCCCGAACAGGTCCAACAGATCACGCAGCGCATATACGACAAGACTGAGCAACGCCGCCGTCTGGGCATGCTAGGCCGTGACAATGTGCTCAAGAACTTCTCATCAGAGCGCTACCTGCGTGAACACGAGCAGATGCTTTGGATCGGCAAGTACCGCAGCCGCACATATCATGCGCGCACCAGCACGCCGCTCTCCAACAACTCCAGCGTTAATCTGGCCGCGTCGCCGTTGCGGAACCCGCGTCTGACTTCGGAATCGTGGACCTCGCTGTCGAGCTAGACAGAGATGAACGGTGCCGTGACGTTGTGTACAAATGAGCTTGGGTCCAGCGCACCAGTGTCGTCGAGCACATCCGGTTTGTGGGGTTGGCTAAGGGAGAGGTCGGCGCGGACGGGGTGTAAGAGACATAAGTATGTCTTAGTTGATCGGTAAAGGAAGTAGTATTGTGATATATTGACCCCCAAGTATACACACTATACGGTGCATAATAGAAGATTACTGATTTGTATACATACTACATGCAAATCAGTAGTCATATATTGTATTTTAATATACTGTAGTATTAATAACTATTATAGAAAATAGAGCTATACTTTCATTAAAAGTAGAAACATTATGTAAAAGTTTAAAACAAAGCCGGAGACGCATTTCCTGCTACTTTCGACGGAACTTCTACAAACGAAGACCAAGACGATAATATAGCATATGCTTCTTATTTTGCCGTCAGTGATAAGGTTGCCATCCAGGTGTGATTTTGCAGCTACGTCTTTACAAACATATCTAGGAAAATCACCCCTAACCCGATCTTCCGCCTGCTGAAGCTGTGGAGGTTGCAGGCTGCTTTGCCAACCGTAAATAACAGCATGGTTATCAAGCAGAGACGTGTATTTTGGCGGAGTTTTGTCTTTTCTTTGCATAGAGCTCTATATGAGCTGTTCATGTCTATGATCTATTCTCTCTACAGCACTTCATATAATCCCAACTGGCTGCTCTTAGTCTTCATCACATATTTGCTTATGTTACAGCTGTGACCGTTATCGTTTTTTTTAATTCTATTACGTCTTTCTAGAATTCCAATACTTGGCTGGATTTCGAAGGCTTCATATGAGCCACAGGCTGCCACCCATGTTTTCCCTTTCATTTCGTCTCAGGGCAACATAATGACCAAACTTATCTCATACAATGTGTCATTGAAAAATAACGTGACATTTGTAGTCCTTAACGCCTTGACACTATCGCTCAGGATGGGGGTGCATCGTAAGCACCATCTTCAGTAAACAGCCAGCGGCCGCTCAAGACCACCACGCCCAAAATCTTGCAAATTGAGGGCAAATGATCTTAAGTCAAGCGACCGCTCAACATGCAGGTATGTCGCAAATATGCTATTGGCAAAACTTGGCTTCTAAAAGAGCACAGGGTTGAGTAACTTACAAGAGTAGAGCTCTTGGCACTGAAAAATGTGCTGATGCTCTTAGAGTCTAGACATTCCTCTGATCTACAGTCGTACGATTTGACGAACTTGAGGACGTAGGGACTGCGGTTACACGAGATGGGACAATCCGAGAAAAGACTTTTCAAAATCGCATCACCACCAGCCGCCCGAAATTTCCTAGAGCGAGCGGAGCTAGAACATAACAAGCCTACTAAGCTATACCGAAAGGTTACAGTTTTATTTGGTATAGATGCAGGGGACTTGTCTCGGCTCCTTCCGTACGGACATCTCCTTTAAGCCGAGCCAACTAAGGTGAGCGGTAGTGGGGTCGACCACGACGGAAGGGTCTCAGCGCCTCGACTCAATCTAGCTTGTTACGCCACAGAGCTCTTCGGTTGCTTGTGTTCCCGCAACTCATCCCGACTCTGCATTGACTGCACAAAGGTATTGTCTGCTCGAACGAGCAAAAAACTTCTATTAATGATAAATAAGGCAGTCATCGAAGTTCGTACCACCTGCAAAGAATTGCGAGCGGCGAAAGAGAGCTTGCTCTACGCTGCTGGTTTGTTCTCTTTCTAGCTAATTAATAAAACGGCCCCTAGCGAAAAAAAAAAAATTAATTTATCACTACCAACGAGCCTGACTCTTACCTTCAACTTTCTACGTGATTCCAGCGAAAGATGATGCCTTTGTTTCAGGGCTGGTATATAGGTCGTGTTAGATGCCACCACAGTCCACTTGTCAAAATGTATAGAGCTCATACATCACACAAGCATCTGTTCGTGTATTCCGATCTGCGCCACTACTTGCTGATTAAGCCAGCCGAAGGGGCAAGCTATGAAATTGTTGCGAATAATTACTAGACTTTGATCGTTCACACAAGATATGAGCTGACAAGGGCATATGCATTTGGGCCGTACGGGAGGGCCAACCGCAACCACCAGTGAAGTCAAAGACTCGGGGGCGGGGGAGTACCTATTGAGCAATAGCTTGTTACACTTCAATATTGTTGTATTATGTTCAGCTTGGCTTTGTGGCGCGCTACTTTTGTGGACAACCTCCTAATCACACATAAGAAGCAGCGGATCGCCTTGATAATATTTCTCAGAAAACCTATGCCACCCTTAGCAAAGTTTTACTTCCTCACGAGAATTTCAATTCGAAATGGGTCTCCAACTCTTCGGCAGTATCATTACAGCTGCCCTTCTTGCTCTCACCTTCGCTCAAGCTTTGCCGTGCTTCAATTCTCTCAATGCCGGGGGTTCGCTGGTCCCCTCTACTACATGCTATAACCTTGTCGTCGGCGCAGCAAGCACAGTTTTCGGCCAAGTGTGCATCAGTGCCTTGGGCGGTATTCTAACCGTCAACTACCCATCTATTTTGCCCTCCACCTACACTGATGTTCATATCTATGTGGGTACAACGGCACCTACTAACCCTTACCCTGGCCTATTCCCATATTCATCGGGCCCTGGTGGTGCTTGCACTCTCGCTACCGATAATTCGTCATCTACATGCCAGATTCCCGTTCAATATTCATGGCGTGCGTGTGGTCAGACGCTCTACATTGCTACGCACGCTGCTATATCCTACCCAAATACAGGCGTACAAACTGGGTGGGGAGCAGGAACATGCTTTGGAAGCACCACAGGGGGAAATTGTGCAAAATACTGGACGTTCCGGATGTAGTGCTTCTACGGGTCAATGTCTATCGTCCCACGCGGCGTCCAGTCACTTATACTGTATGGGGTGAACCGAGGCGTGTCAAAAGAGCAGTTTAACCGATGAGTCTCACCGTCAACCTTTGTTACTACAATTACATCTACTTCCAGTACGGAGACTTAACCTCTATTACTGTATGTTGAAAGTCTCACTCATTCTGCTGACTGGACTGCGCATCTCTATAAAGTTGAGGTATTAATTTGACTTGTTCGCTATAGGTATGACCTTTTAATGTGATATGGAATACTTGAAGCGCTCATTTATCCCTTGAGAAAGTAATTGCGGGGGAGGGGTACAAGGCTTCACTACCTGACCGAAGCGGCAAACTTGCCGGCTCTTTTCATTCAATATATAAGTCATCAGGTGGCGGATGTGGTTCGGGGGCAGTTCTGACGCTATACGCTTTTTTCGAACGCCTGAAAAAGGGATGAGTGTGTTATCTAGCGCATCTCGCAGCCATAGTTGCTATTTATTCAGCCAATCTATAACAATTAGGCTGTACATCTTCTCTGAAATATCAACACCAAGGAGTTTAATACCTAAGTTTAGACATCCTTGCTGAGTCACATGACTGGGCTCATAGAGGTTAAGTCAAAATCATTGGTTCGAGTTTGAGCTCTGTGCATCTATTTAAACGTAATTCAGAACTTCGCATACGATGCCTTCATTGGAGTAATAGCTTAAGAGTGGTGGAGTTACCGTACATATTGAGTATGCAATTGAAAACACAATCACTGATATGAATAGAGAAAGGATTCAAACCCTACAACAGGATGATTCTTAAATTCAATTTCGTCGTTATAAATTAGCAGCTTTGCATGACGGCCTTTCTTTTTGCTCTGTGATAGTTAGCAAACAAAACACTAGACCGATCATAAAAAGCCTACGCTCAAGTATACTTGCTACTGCTAATATTGTAAGCATGTGTCAAAGAATTGACATCACCCACGCTTGTGGTATGGAGGACAATGAATGGACTCCGTTAGATCCCAGAACATCTCATATCAATGGCATAGATACTAACACAAGAAAACAGCTGCGGGTACCAGCCCGGATCAGATGAAAGAGCAAGTCCCTACTGTAACAGGAACGCAGACTTACCCCCGGACCATATCATCGCGGGACCCTGCCGTAGACTGGACTGTGCGGTGTGTGAACACGAAGAAAGTAAACGGAGACAACGACAAGAAGTTCTGGAGCGAAACTTGATAGAACAGTTGCGGAGAATGTTTAGACCAGGGAGACGTGGATATAGGTCTCGCTGATGATGTTGACAATGGCTCTGAGGACCTAGTGCCACCGGAACCTCTTGTTACCTATGCTAACACTCGGAGATTTACTCAAAACTTTGTTTGATATTGTTTACTAGCCCGGCTTCGCACATGAGACGTGATAAAAGAACGCTCGGTAGTGTAACTCAGCAGCCTGATGTTGAGATGGAGAGAACTATTGAGGCAAATCGAGGATGCTTCCGAAAGAGCCTGATATTGACTAGACATTTTTTCTACCACAATCACCAATGCCATTAAAGATAAGAATTTTTCTTGAAATACCCTTCTCGACGATCTGCACATCCAGAGATATCCCATAAAGGCGTCTTCACTCGACCTTCAAAAACGGTCGCATCACCGTCTTCAGCCTGTCCTACTTGAGAATCTGGACGAGGCCCACTTCTGATAACCAAAATGCTTAAAGACCCCCATTCCCGATGATACATGACACCAGATATTTAATGGATCGCAAATGGTACGCAGGCTCCGTATATACTTTATGGCGCAGCTGCAACGCAAGAATGGCGCCGCGTTGGGTGTGTTGATCACCCGGACCCTGCATGATATGGCGTATCGTTGGCGTAGATGCTCACCGGGGAGTGGATCGAGGATAACAGATAGCGCCTATCACCATTGTGTTGTAAAGTATCGAGAAAGTAGATGAAAGGGATATCGCTGTGGTCCTGGATATAGGTAGGAATTAATATCGCATTTAAATTCTATTCTATATACCATGAAGAAATGGGTTATGTTCCTATTTGTGATCTGGCTATTAGTTGTATCAATTAATGTGACCGTTATCGGTGATGGAGATGATGCTGATGATGATGATGATGATGATGATGTGGTCTTGGCGCCAGCAATGAGCGAGACCCTTTCAATACTGGCACGAGGGGCTGTGTGATTACCCCGTCATCATTAGAACACCAGTCAACCAGTCACGGCCTATATTTCAATACACATGAGAAAGGACATCTGATCTCACCTTCATCATCATCATCATCACCATCATCATCATCCATTCATCCATCTTTATTTTCATTTTCATTTTTCGGTTTCCAAACTTCCCAATTTAATCATTTCCCTTCTCAACAAATCAACATACCCCTCCTCCCCTCCCCACCTCTTTTTTACGTATTTATCTGGCTAACACTTGGCATTCCCATACGGAGATATCACCTTCCTTGCCCGCAACCGCACTGGTGGTTTTCCCTCCTCCAACGCGTGAACAAAGAAAAGCAAGGCGCCTAACGCGGCCATACGGCCTTGCATACTTCTCTAGTATCCTGCTGTCCAAGGCCTAAGTGGGAACTCACCGCTATCTTGCATGTGTTTGGACACTTCGTTCATAACATCCCATGAGCACGTTTCTTGAGGTTGCGACATTTCATTCTCACCGCTTAACTACCGTAACCCCGCCACTCGTTCTATCGCAACATGGCTTCTTCCAGCCTCAACCACTCCTCTGGCAAAACAAGTGACACCATTTCTGTTTCTAGGGAGGGTGCAGACAATACAGATAATATGGCTCGTTCCACCGGGCTCCCGCAAAGATTGCGCAACGAAGGTACGGATTCCTCCTTCACATGCATCAACAGCGCTAACAAGATGGTAGAATCCTGGGTAGAGATCACCTCGCATCCTTCGTCTTCTTCTATGTCCTCGATCGGCGATGAGATAATCACAACCGGTCTGCGAGTGCAACAGCGCCCAAACTCTAAACGGCGGAGAGGCCTGGGCGTCGGCGGAGCCTCGCCCATCACACTGGAGGCGCGGAACACAGGTACAAGCAGCCAGGAAGAATATGAGGAAAGCGAGAGCGAAGAGGACCATGTCATGACGAGCTCAAACGAATATCCTCCTGCGCCACGGTTGTCCTCTCTACAACAAACCTATAACGCAGACTCGGAGGATGACGACGATGAGAACGCTACCGCACTGGGACGGAGAACAGAACCCGTCTTCACACCACAGCCAAACGCATTCTCTCATCCACCATCTCACAGAAGCTCTGTTCCAGGGTCATACTTCCCCCGAACATCGGAGTCCGCTCCCTCCAGACCCGCATATCTCCACAGAACTTCATCTAGGGGACAGTACCATTCACATAACCAGGTCGATCATGATGCTGCTCTTCGCGCTTCTTTGACGACTCTTTTGTCTATTGGCGCTGCAGCGGCACGCGGCCTGCCCAAACGTAACCAGGGTCCACCTGTCGCCAGCAACCAGCCTATGTCTCTCGGCCTGGTACCAGAGTCAGAGCTCATTGGTGATCCGATAGCGCCCAACTCCTCACGGCCGCTAACGCCGAGCCCTCGTGCTAGGAGCAGTCCAAGCATAGCTTCTGAGGAAATAGTAGAGTCGTCTAAGAGGAAAGCTAAGCCAGTGCCAGAGAAGACTCGGCTTACAAAGAAGAAAAAGGTGCAGCTTGTAGAAGATGCCCTCATTTCGCCCACCTTGATGACCTGGGTCATGAGTGCTGGTGTAGTCGTTTTAGTTTCTGTGGTAGGATTCGGTGCAGGTTACGTCATCGGGAGAGAAGTAGGACGTGGGGAAGGACTCGCTAGTCTTAATGGTACCGCTGGTAATGGGGTTTCTTGTGGGAGAGAAGTTGTAAGGAGCACAGGCAGCTTGAAGAAATTGAAATGGGGCAGCGGAGTCGCCCGACGAATCGTTGCTTAATTTTGAACCATGATACCCAGGGAAGAAGATAAAATGCACGGTGTACACGAAGGCATGAGAAAAGGTTGCATGAATGAATGAAAATTGAATGAACATAACACAGGTTCAAAGGAGTACTGTGGAGTTTGGGAATTGGGACTAGGCAACAAGATATAACGGGCTCTTTGATTTATTGCCGTTAGTTTAGGATTGCGAGTCCGCATTTCAGGAGCGCCGGCTTTAAGGGCTATAGCATAATCTAGAAGAAAATATTGAAAATTGACCCAAATCATCCTGTCCTGCACCCGTCGTCATACTTGTAACCGTGAACCCTTACCGATTCAACACCCGAAATCGTGCAACGCACCCACGAGTTTTGACGACTTCACCCTCATCCAACCCCATCTCCCCAATACCCAATCTCAGACTTAAAACACGCATACCTTATCCACCATCCAGGCACAAACAGCCGCCGGCCCCAGCTCACCACAACACAAACCTAAAGTTGGAAGAAACAACCTCGGCCGCAACGCCCAAACAATATGATCTCCTTCCCCGATAACCGGAACACGCCCCGGTAGATCGGGACTGCCGTTCTGGCAGGGTGATACCCGGAAGCCTGATGCCGGGTACATTTGCTTTTTGTATCCCGTCGGGAATGGGTCGACGGGGCGGGCGGGATTAGGGGCGGTCAACGGGAGTAGTGAACGGTCGCCACCGAATCGTGCCGGGATCCTCTGTTCCCTTGATCTATGGCTTTTTCTTGCCTTTGGGCTAGTGGATGGTATGCCGTTTGATGCGTGCGGTTTTTTTTTTTTTTTTTTGCTTTTGTAGGCGGCGTTTGGCGGAGGCGGTGGGTAGCGGGGATGGGTGGACGGCGCGCTGCATGGTTTGAGATTCGAGCGTAGGTCCGTGGGGAGAGGGGGTTAAGTGGAGGAGAGGAAGGGTGATGAGCGCTGAGGGTTCCTCGGTTTAGGCGCAGGTGCAAGTGGACGTGCGGGCTGAGCCTGGAGGGCTGTAGGAGTGGTTAGGATGGTTGAGAATGAACGTGAACCACGTTGGTGTTTATACCCTAGGTTTCAAAATGCCGTTTTAAGTGCGCTTGGTTTTAGCTGGCACGGGAACGCCCAGGGAGGGAGGGAGGGGAAGTCGTTGTTCATACTGTATAGTAGGATCTCGGTGCTGGAGGTAGAAGAAATGGGGTGTCGTATATGGATGTAACGAGTACGTATAGTTTTTAGAGCCCTGTTAAACCGAAGTTAATATAGTTATTTTACTTGCTTTGGACATCTCTTATGTTTGCCTGGCAAGACAAATTGTTGGCTTTCGGCGCATGTCAGGGGCTGCTCGCTTAATTTTGCAAGTATCGCTTGTTTAAGGGGATCACATCTGAGATTAGCAGCTTTCTAATCCTGTTAGCGATCCAGAATTAGTGATATGTTTTTATTCTGAGTTTCCTGCGTAGAGAGAAAAACCTTTTACAGAGAGATTGCGACGAAATTGAGATGTGGGACGTTTAGCGCTGTATAATAGTTCAAGGGATTATGCGCGTTGGGAGGAAAATTTACGATATTGGTGCTAGATTTCTTAGGTTTTCAGTAAAGCATGCATATATTGGGACAAAACGTGCTGTCTAGATACTGCAGCATGGTCGATTTTTAAGCCCTGCATTCTCAGAAGTAAACCATAAGGTCTAAGATAAAGTTGAATTGAAGGATAACTTGGTTGGCCAACCATTAAGGAAAATGAAGAAATAATATCCAAGCTACGACAAAACCATCATGTCTCCTACCACTAACCGCAACCAAATTTGGCCACCATTCAATCACACAACTTTTGGATACTCCCCAGAATCATGCCGCCAGTTCCACCTCAGAGCTTCCAAGCTCCAGACAACCTATTAACGGTCAGAAATTAGATATAAACCCACCAGGATTAAAACACCTACTTACTGGAAATAGTGTGTGTAGTGATTTAGGCTTTGCAATAATCATGTCTCCCAGAGCCACCATTAATACAACTATAATCCCCACCGCACAACCCAAGGAACTCCAGATCGGCACCGCAGTTCCAGAGCGAGTTCCAGATGTTGGCGCTGTTGTAGTCACACGTTATGCCTAGCTGGCAGAGCTTGTTGGAGATACGGGTGCGGTAGTCCTCGTCTGTTTTCTGGCATTAGTAGTTGTTGGATTAGGCGGGAGATGAGGGCAGATCGGAGACGGCAAAGGAGATAGGAAGGGAGGGAGGGGGAGGAAGTAGGAGCAGCGGGTGAGGTACTGTAGCTATTGATGAGGTTCCATCCGCAGTAGTGCAGGTTTAGGGAGCAGTATTGCGGAAGTGCCGCTAAACCGACGGTCTCGGTTAGGGTCGTGTTCGTTACTATGGATGCGGGGGGAGTTGGGGACGCAAAGGTCTTGGGGATGAATGCTAGGGCGACGATGGCGAGGGTTGGGCTTTGGAATTGCATTTTGGAAGTAATTTGCGACGTAGAAGACTTTGTCTTGAGTATAACTTTCAAGATTAGAGGGGTGAATAAGCTTGAGATCTGATGGTGATGAGAATTAGAGGAGCGCGAAGACGTCTTTATATACTTGGGAATGATCTCTCCTCGTGATGCTCACACTTCCTTTCGGCGCATATCCTACTCCCATGCTCTGCTCTGCTGTTAAATCCGCTTCCAATTTGCAAACAATTCTGATGATGCTCGAGACATTAACTTGGCGGTAGCATTTCTGGTGAGCTGAAAGCTGGTGGCCAGCCACGCTATACAGTTGGTACTGGGTCAAGATTGCTTCAACCGAAGCACTTCGAGAGAAATATCCATGTCTCAATCGACGTGATCTTTATCTCGCAATAGCAAATGCTTGATTTCATAGTGTCACCGGCCGGCGAATGCCGGCAGCTAGAGGAAAGCGGTGTATATACTGCATAGAAATGGCTTCTCAGAATCACTTTATGGCAGCTGAAGAAGACTACCGCTTCTATTATCTACTGTACTTCTCGGTCGAAAATTTTCTCGTATGACTTTTGGTCGCCGACTAAGAAGCAGTCGGATTTTGTATGGGATATTACATAACCGCAAGACAAGTTGATGCGGCTGACTGTGTGACAGCTGCAGACTAGGGGTGCAGTAAGCTCGTACCTATCTACAATATAATATCATTGGATCTTATTAGGAAGATTTCGGCATTTCTGCTGAAGCACCGTTTTCCCGTGATTCAGCTGCGGTCCTCCCTGTTTATTGTGGGGATCGAGCGAAGAAATGTTACGCATCGGTCTTGGCGTACTGTCCCCTTAACTAGTCAGGAGTACTCGCTTATGGCTTACTAAAGAGAACCCGTTTATGTCACGCGTTGGCGCTTCATGCCTGAGAATTTCTTGATGCAAGTTCCGAAATCTTTCCTCTTTGTTAAATTAATTATAGAAAGAAGCAAAATGTAATTCATATCACTCCTCAACGCCCTCAATGGCGCACACATCGCCTGAGGACCGTAAGTGACTTATTGCGAAGCAGCATTCGGATCTCCAGTATTTGGAGGTATTGTGTTTCATACACGATAGATAAACCAATGGGCCACGCTTACAGGAGTTTCAACGCATCGCACTCAATGAATCTACGACAACTCGAAAATCATTTGAATTAATATATCTTAGATCATATAACCTTAGAGCATATCTATATTGGTTTCGTGTATATATATCTCGAAGCCACGTATTCTGATGGGCTCATTAGCTAGCTATCTTATCTCGGAAGTACGTCAGATTTGAGGTTAACGATGGATTGGCTGCTGAAGCATTATGAATTGCGATTTACAAGTCATACCAATCTACCGTCAGTATGACACTGCCCTCCCATTTATAGTAAGCACAGCGCTATACAGATATCTTCTTCCACCTCCTCCTTGGTTCGCACCAGTTCTCCCATGAAAAACAACATTTCTCCCATTGGGGTCAATGTCAATACCACCAGGTCCAAATATCCCTTTGTTATCCACAGTTCTAATCAATATCCCACGATTGGTATATGCACCATCGATCGTGCTCGAAAATGCATATTCAATGTCGTAGTTGTCGCTCGAGTAGCAGTGAGCGCTATAGAACAAGATATAATTTCCATTAGCAATTTTGTAGAGTGAAGGCGCTTCGACGACTCCGTTATTTGCCGCACCTTTGTTGTCTAAGATTGTCCTCGGACTGTCGAGTAATGTGACTCCGTTACGTGCAACTCTTTGAATTTTGATGGCTGTTGACTTGTACGCTCCTGAAGGCGTTCCTCCTTGACAGGTGGTTGCACCGCCGAGACTGTTTCCATCAACTTTCCATGTAATCCAGCGATTGACTCCATCATCATAGCCAGATGCATCGATGACACCTCCACCAGCCGTATCGCAGATCAGAGGTGTGTTTCTGGGCGTGAAAGGACCCAGTGCCGTATTTGAAGTGGCCACACCGATACAATGGGTTCCACCATTCTGACGCGCAGTATAATACATGAAGTAGACCCCAGCATCCTGAAAGTATTAGTGACTCTCTTGGAGTTGCGTAGTATAGATAGAATCTGAGCTTACATTTTTGTTCACATCGGGTGCCCAGATCGCTTGGTTGCTCGGGCTTACCCAAGATCCTACATTTGGGAGAGCATCATTGCTAGTCAGAGTCCAAGTAAATGCATCCGAGGAAGTGGCCACTGGAACTTTCTTTCCATTAGACGATGTTCCATATGCCTTCCACGAGCCGTCCCCCCATATTATGGAGGGGTCAGGAAAGTTGACTCCCATTTGTGGCCCAGAGAGACTGCGACTTTGCACATCGCCAATTTCTGAAATTGTAATATTGCTAAGACCTAGAACTGGGAATGCTTCCCTGCGATCGTTTTGAGAATTCGCTGGAACTGCCGCCACAAGGCAAGTGCTGACACTAAGTACAAGCGCAAAAGTCTTCATGTTGTTGATTGAAATATAAAGAATGGGCCGAGAATTAATGACGGTGAATCACCGCATTGTAATTTTAATGTTGAACGGCGAAGATCTATATATCACTTACAAAGTCTTCACGTACACTGGTGGGACCCTTGAACCATGTATGATGTCAAAATGCAACGTCCTGTTCTCATGTGATCTCAGCGATGGGGAGGAGTGTGGCAATTACACATCTCCCACCAATCACCTTAAATCATACCTCTTCATGTCCATGAAACTACAAACATCAGCACTTGTCGGAATTGCGTGTTGACGGAGAGGAGCAACGTTGCTAGGAGGGGGTACCGAAGTGGGGTTCAGGAGATTTCAGGAGATTTCAGGGGTGAAGGAACGTGCCGGAATACCTACCACGTAGCAAAAGGCGTAGTAGCTATTGACTACGCTCTTGCTGATGTGGTTCTGGTATTCGTTGATTCATTGATTTTACAGCTCTAGTTCTACGGAGTTGGGTGAAATCGAGGTCCACTGTTTCAGGTGCTGGTCACATGATTATAACTACATACAAATTGTTACCAACAGAACGTTTTACCACATTCCTGCTTAGTCAGTGAATCTGGTCACCAGGGCTGCCATCTCATCGATTGTAGCTTCTTAACCCATAACTTTACTAAGACATGATGGCAATAAACCTCTTGTCTATTAGAAGGATAAGTGGCTCTTTTTATACCTACCATTTTGCCCAGTATGGTTTTTTAGAAGCGGAGTATACCTTCGACAATTACCAGAACTTTGTCATATAAGATGCGCCGTTCTTTCCTTGCCGTTGCTAATATCTACTTATTTGAATTTAATACTCTCCGATATTCTCCGTCAGTGACAATATCAGGATAGATCACACGACTTGAATAGGCCGACTATCCTTCGGCTACTGGCCGAAAAAGCATTTATATATTGCGAAATTTTTTAATTTTTTTTTAAAATTAGTTTTATTAACTATTACCTATTTAAGCTCCTAAAATGCTATTAATTTTACTATGTACTCTTAAACCTATATTAAATCGCTGGTGGTCTTTACATGCTCAACCCCGCTCGATGCTTGTAGAGTTCTACATAGATCAGTAAAACAATAGTATTGCGGTGTCTTAGCATACGGTGCCTTAATACGTATAGTATCGGTCTTTTTGGCACCACGCTAGTATTAGTACGAGATTCCTATAGAAAACGCGATGTTGATATGAAAATATAATATCATACTATACGCTCCGTAATACTAAGTACGGCTCTAAGCCGAAGCCAGCTGATATGACTTCACCGCAACGTACAGGGACTCTTTACTAATCTAAAGATTATCAACTTGGGCCTGAATGCTTAAGCTCCACCACAGAAATCCTGTACGAGCATCCCCACTTGGTGCATATGAAATAGTACCCACTCGGACCTAACGACACACATCGGGCACTCGTACTTTGCTCTGTCCCGGAATGAACTCTTGCGGCGGAGGAGTTGAGAAGAAGGCTAATTTTGCGAAGAGAATCTATATCTACTCACTAGTCCAGCATTCGCCGTCTTAGCGGTAGTGCTGATAAAAAGGTTAATCCTTTCAAAACTCAACATAACGATTGACAAGGTTGCCTGTGGGGAAAGAGTGCGGAGGTCAACTGCGTGGAATGAACCAGCTTTTATTCACTCAGATCTCGGCAACTAGGCATCTTATCACCCACTTGTAGTCAATTACCGGGCCGCATGAGTAGCAGCTGCCCCCAACCAGCGTGATTTTTGTATATTCCATGGGCCAATTCCTTATTACGCAGAATAAAATCCCCTTCGAGACAAGACAAACCTTCCCAAAACTGGCACCTGAACCTCTTTTAAGTTTTTGCTTGCTACTCCTTCCTCTCCCAGCAAACTCCCTTTTCTCTCCTCCTCGACATAGCGACGGTATAGCACTCTTCCCTCCCCGCCACTCGGCCCCACTGCTCCCATACTATGCTTCTTCCCATCTAGGTCATCAGGCGTACTATGAGACACGATACTCCAACCCTTTCTCACATCTTCGCAGGGCTGAACAAAAACCACTCAAAAGAAATCGCGACCACTTCTTGCATCTGTTTGTCGAGTCTCATGATTTCAACTTGATTATGAGCCGCAATGGGTTTCTCGACGATAGACCGTCTATTATTGCTATGCGCGAACACAGATGTGCTTGCTGCAGTGACGGTGATGAAAATCGCCCGCAATCAACACGAAGAGGGTTTGGGGGCCAATTTTTCAAACTTTTTTGATCAGCGTTCTCATTTAAATTTCCGTATTTCGAAGTTGATTTCAAGCCAGTAACAGGTTTCGCACGTTGCTATGCTTATATTGTAGCCGCTTGGAGAGGACTGGTGATTGCAAACTCTCCTTTGGAAGCAGGCTTGGAACCACCTCTCGAGGAACAGCCAGTGCAGAGCGGCTTCATTTTTGGGTGCCTGCGAAGTGGCCTGTTGCGCTAGAGCTACTTTCAAATATTTCAATTCTCGCACCAGAGAGTTGGTGCTGTTCAATGAGGGAGAGATAGAGTTTATGAAGACTTCTGGGGCGGTGTAGGCGTGCTGACTACCTCTGCTTGGAGACCTACTTGTGCTATTTCTTTGCCTTTTGAGGTCAGCATATTATAAAGAGACTTTGCAGTATGTTGAGAAGTATATACGGACCCAGATCATGAAAGGCCCCACCTAGCTTAATTTTGTATTACCCAAAACTTTACTCGACATGCAGAGTTATTCAGACTAGATTGAGTTGCTGTGGTTATTTATTTTGTGGTTTCAGACGCCATCAAACCATCCAAGTATGATAGATCACCTTAGACTGGCGAGGCCGCCTGCTGCTATTTTCAGATTTACCCCAAAGACACAATCTATATCAGTACAATTCCTGAATTTCGTTCACTTATATAAGATTAAGACTTGCCCCAATTCCAAGAACATTCAAAAGCAGGCTCACACCGCCAGTGACAATGTCACCACCCTCGCTGATATTATTCATACCCAGTATGAGTGAAGGTGGGATCCCGCCACCCTTCTCAAGTAAATCCTTTGTGAAAGGAGATAAAACAGTAATGTTGCGACTGCGTAACTCAGTCCAAAATATTTTACCAACACATTCCACTGTGACCTTGACCATAAGCTTGAAAGTCCGAGCAAGGTTATATGTAGCAAAGCTCATGCCATACTTTGTCCGAATGCTGGGAAGGGAGAGGAGGTCTGAAAGACTTTGGGATTCTGAGAGCGGGATGTCCAAATCCTTTTTTTCTATTAGTAGCTCTGCAGTTGAGAATTTGCCGTCGTCTTCAAATACCGCTTTCCCAGTTGCGTGCATAGTGTTGATGAGAATAACGGTGCAGGAAGTTAATTTCACGGTTGGAACTTCCGTAGCGGTTGAGTTCTGAAGATCATGCGTCAAGGAAAGGGTGATAGGCAAGGGGCCGCCGTTGTAGACGGCATGTGGCGCAGTGATAGCAACTTCGAAAACAGAGCAGGGGGTTTTTATTCTCTTGAAGAATGATTTAGGCTTCTCTCCTGCTGGGCCAAGAAGCTTAGAGGTGCAAGTGAAGGCTTCTTTCCCCAATAAGGCAATTTTAGGAGCTGGTGTCTCAAATTTGCGATATGGGATATAGTATAATGCGAGACTGGTAGATTCCAAAGGGCTAAACACAGAGGATTTTGACGATTTAGAGAACCCCGATTCAAGCATATACACAACTGATCCTACCCCACTATCTCTCTCGAGATCTTTAGAGTCGAACACCATGGAAGGTGGTAGTTGATGACCTTCAGTGACTTGGTACGGCGGTATATCAAGCCATTTCTTCTTTTCTCCGTCTGTAACCCTCGGGAATGTGAATTCGAACGGCCATTCATACTGATTCTGACGAAGCAATCCGTCGTGGAGTGTCTTAGAGAGATGGAAAAGTGTTGCTTTCCCGTAATAAATCGTGCCTCCCTTTTTAAACGATGTTTCGGATCTGCCGACAAGTGAAATGGTCACAATGCCCGTTGGGCGATCTTGCTTGTTTGAAAAGGTAACTTTCCCAGAGATAGTCTGATCAGACGTGATGATGTGGTGGGGGCCAGGGCTAGAGGATAACTCGATTGTCATGACTGAAGCCGCCATTATAGCTGCATCTAATTGTTACAAGGCAGGCAAACGAAGAAGATCAGAGTATTGGTACGGAGCATTCTAGAAGGGCCGTACGGTTATACTGTATGAAGAAAATGTGAAAGAGGGTCGGATGTCTTGGAACAAAACTAAGCCACCGCCACATGCAATCCTTCGGGCACGCATCTCTTCACCTCATTCCTCTAAGTTGAGGCACTCGGTTGGCTAGACAAGTATAAGTTACGCCTAAATTGGCCAAGGGTAGGTCCCAGCCAACGGGTTCAAATTGTACTATCCCCCTCCTAATAATCAGTACTTCCATGGGTTGATTTGTCCTGAAATTGGCCTGTGTGTAGATATATTTCATGGGTATAAGTTTTATCTGCTAGGATAATAGCCAGTAAAATGATGCTAAAGTGGAGCTCGAGCTGGGCATAACTCCACTTTTAGTTCTACTTGCGGCCCTTCGCAAGATTTTTGCAAGGAATAATAGTCAGATGCAAGGGTTCTGTCCAACAGGAAGCTTTGAAAGCTTGTTTAACCCATAAGAGTACTGATTATTAGGGGAGGGGGATAGTAACATCCAAAGGAAACTTGTTAAGTGTTACGCCGAGTGGGTTTATTCGATGCACGATAGGCGTTGAGAGAGTGTGTCAAGTTTGAAGTTGAGTATTACAGTCACTACTTGTTTTGATATCTAGTCGTTTGCAAAAAGAAATTGAAGTAGCGGCGCCTTATTATATAACTGTTAGATTTGTTTTGCTGATATTTTACTAGATATCTCAATTCAATAATCCCCAACTTACCCATCTCGGCTTTCGCTATAATTGATCTTTTATGATTAATCCTCCAATGATTATTTTGCTAATGTGTGATATAGTAGTGCTCTGCCTCTTTTTTCTCAAAGCCGTAATTGCCCTGATAAAAGCTAATGGGCTGGCCTGAAATTGAATGATTATCGAATCTGAATGAGCTCGGCTAGCAGGGTTTATGAATCCATCACACGCGACCTTACTTCGGTCATCTGGGTGTGAGGAACGCAAGCCCAGGAAACCACAAAATGAAATGTAGTCGGCGTAGGATTGGATATACAGTGGCGTAGCCTCGTGATAATGGGAGTCGAACATGATTCAGGGACTGCCGGTATAGCACGGAATGAGAGAAATTTTAGTGTTCGAATCGAAAATTTCAGTCGTGGAGATATATGTGCAGGTTCACTTGCTTCTTTTTTCTAGTGGTTGGCAGAAGCTCCCGAACTTCGTGAGAACTCAAAATCACACAGTCAACGCTGCGTTCATTGTTGCAGCTCACAATACAATGTACCAGCCTCAAAAAGGAGTCAAGAAATTGTTTATTTGTAGTATGGGCCGTGTTGGGCAAAGTCAGCTGTGACAAGCAAGTCATGCTGTCTCATAGTAGGCAAATGCAGATGTTTCGCGAAAGTTCTCGAAAGTCGGTGGAGATGCATCCAAAGGCTGATTAAGAACACCATGCGTAACCATATCCTGTACGTCATTGTGTACCTGGTGGCGATATGGTATCAATCTTGGCGGATGTTCGACCTGCTGTTTGTGCACATCTCGGGGGAGAGCTCACGCTCCTGCTCCTCCTGTAATATTGCAATATTGAAGGAGATGATATCAAGCTCTTTGCATTTTGCTCGAATGTTCTATAGAACTGACCCCCCTGGAATCTTATCTATTCCCCGGCCTTGCCGCCACTGTACCGTGGTGGTAAATAGGCACGAATTCTATAGTACAGAACCACAAAAAGTCTACTTTTACGACGCTCTAGTTCGTGCCGCCTTTCTACAACCACCCGGATATTTAGATTTAACGTAGCTTGCGAGCAGAGGAGTTGGGAGCCGAACATTGTCGCGAAGAAACTCCAAAAGCCATATTTAATCAGCTAACCCCAGCCAGGTATAGGATTCAACAACCATTGCGTCTTTAATGCCAAGCTCTAGGTGTATGTGGATGTTGATTCTTTCCCATTGGTGGGCATAGAGCCAACAGAAGTTTCATCAAGAAATACAAATAAGAGCATCCTCTCCACCTTGAAGCAATATTCTCATCAGCCACGACGACATTTTTGACACCTAAGCTTTGTATCCCTATGCTGTCTATCACTCTAAATAACATCTTCTGCACCTTGGCCGTACACCAGACCTCATCCGATGAACGATCGGGTTACTCGCGTTGAGGCGCCAGTAACCCTCAAGGCGTATTTCCTATGCGCATTGCGTTATTTGAATTTTTGGGCGGGTTTCGTGGAGATAAGTAAAGATCAAATTGCTATAAGGCTTTTTCCTCCATCAGTTGTCAATCTGGCTCGAACTTGGATCTTCAAATATCCCGAGCCGAGTCTTTCTGCTTCTGTGCAAGAATCGAGTCTTGGACCCCAACCTACTATAGCACTAGGCGAAAACAACAATGCCTCGCCAACTCTCAATCTAATGACTTCGTTGAAGATGCGTCTAGCTCTGCCATTCTTTTCTCGAACCTTGAGCTCATTGCTTCCCGCGTCAGCAGTGTGGTTGGAAGTTGGCTGTTGGTCCAGCAAGTCAGACGCCCCTGCTAAGTGAGATTTAAGACTATGTAGCCAATCTGGAGATGTGAAACGATGTACAATAGTCATAGACGATAAGTCCAAAATGGCTGGGGAAATGGTTGGTTCTTGTGTAGAAATGATGATTCGTGCTCCGAGATGGCGCTGCAGTCGAACAGTGGAGAGCAATGTAATGGTTAAAGTCGTTGCTTCAGCTGATGAATTCATAAACTGTAAATAAAAAGGCCGTTAGTATCATCAAGGTAACATTGGGCGCTATGCTAAGTCAGAATTGCTTACCTTGTGCGCTTCGTCAAGGGCAACGACCCGACCTACCGCGGGATCTTGCTCTAGGAAGAGGCTTAGGCATATATTAAACAGTGAGCAAGTTTCTTCAGGTGTAACACAAGGGCACGACAAATCGACGACAGTAAGACATCCCGGCTATATTTCTTAGATCTAGTTACACAGAAGATGGTTGTAGACACGTACCTTGGAATTCCAATCATTCCCATGCTCCACGGCTCCTACCTTCCCTTTTCCTTTCGTTTTCGGACTTGAATCAAGAGTAGCAGCCTGTGAGGCTGACATGAAACTCTCCAATGTATCGAGGCGTTGCGTAAGTGGACTAAGTTGAGCAGGTGTCAAGCCCGAGTCCATAACATGACGCTTGAATTCACTGTAATCAAAGGAGGTTCCAGCCTCTTGCTCGGAGATGCGCATATCTCGTAATATGCGTTTCACGGTGTGGATGTAAAGAGGCATGGGCCCATCATCACGAGCTACTGCCATCAGATCGAGCATACGCTTTGTGTTCAGGTCGCTTTGTTTGATACGTAATGGCTCGATATCTACGTTCAATGAATGGTATGTACGCTGTACAATTTGAGTCTTAATTACAGAACAAGGAAGGAGAACAGAAAGACTTGCCTGGATCGTACGGATATTAGTTGGTGAGCAAAAGACCCGGACTTTTACCTTGGAGTTTGAAGCGAGAAATGCCGCTTCACAAGGTGAGCCACCATGATCAGAGATGAAAGTATCGTAATGAAACACCAGACCTGTCAATGGCCTCGGGAGGTGGTTTGCTTTAGATGATATTAAACAATTCTCCAGAAGGCAAGAGAGAGTATGACTCTTGCCCGACCCTTGTGATCCGCAAATGAACGTACTTGATGGAGTTGAGATATTGAAGAAAATTCGAGGGTCCTGAGATTGGCATACTAAAGTGGACTTGGAACTGTCTTGACCTTCCAATATATCACTCAATCCGGCAAGTAACCCGTACTGAGGAAATGGTAGTGCCGGTAGTACGGAATATTTCTGAGTTTGGTTGAGAACCGGCATAGTGAAGATGGGTGAAGTAAGAAGATCTTGGTTTCCCTGGTGCTCATTGGCCTTCCTTAAGAGGCTCATATGGTAAGAGATGATGTCCAAATTCTCTTTTTCTTTAAGCACTGGCAGTACCTTTTTGCGACCATTGCGCGTTGCGCTGTCCGATGGACCTTTATTTCCAGTGCTGGTCAGAGGTTTTCTTTCCATAGTCGCAGGATTTATACCAGATAACGTTATGGCAAAATGGGCTCCTTCGAGAATATATAGTTCTTATCACAATCCGTTCTGATCTTTCCACTACTCTATTTGCGCGATTTTCCCAAGCAAGGACACCATAAAAAGAAAACCCCTCGGCTAAGAAATTAGAAATTTTGTGCATCATTGGCCGGTAGTTATTTTTAGCAAATTTGCGATCAACACGCAAATAATATAGATCTTATATATTCTAGAAATGTGGGATATCCCAAAAATACTGTTAGATTTCATCGTAGCTAATGATCACGATATAGACATGCTTGATGATTTCTCATTCATTTTTGGGAAGTTGAATGAATCTTGATCTCATTAGATATGATATGTCACCTAGTGATGAGCATGATATTTCTGTCACATTTGTATGGCAGGCGAAACCTTGCTGCCTAGCAAGCCAGGTCGATTCTAGATTTGGGGTTGATCGCTGCCCAGCTTCAGCCATAATTCACTTGGTGCAAAATTCCTACTTGGTGATATGTCCGAACTGTTACTGCCACTTTGTGGCTGGCGACTTCAAATACAGACCCGCAAAATTACGCCCGGGGATTCGGCCAGTTAATATGCTATATTACTAATTGCGATATTCATTTCACTTCCCTTGCATTCTCGTAGGTGGCTTGGTGCATCATAGTAATTCTCGAGCTCTGATAGAGCATAATTCAATTTTACGGGAATAATTCGCTTTCATCTCATCTTTTTCAATCGAGATTAGCTTCTAGCCCTTTTCTCTAGATCCCTGGCTCGAACCGATGATTGGGCTCTGGTTCTGCCGGCCATATTTACAGCACTTATGTTCAGTTTTCCGCCTCAAAACTACGGCCAATAATGATATCCGTTTGCTTGCCCAGTAGAATAGATTCACTGAGTGAGAGTCTGATGGCTGTTGCCACGCTGGGCTGAATGGGGGACTTTCAACGGATTGTGACAGATAGGACCGTTCCCATACTAGCGCCTATTATATCACATGATTGCTAATACCGAAGGCTCTCGGTGATGGATCGTGTTTGCCGCTGTATGGAAACACCTTTTGGTCAAATAAGTGTATAGCAGATTCTGACAATGGCCACTTCAATTTATCTTTCATGGCTTGAAAGATATATAAATTATGACTTCTAGAACCGTTCTTTATTGGAAAGGGCATTAAGGGCGCCTGGCGCTCAAAGACATAAGAATGGAACTAAGGAAGAACAAGACGAGTACAATGGAAATCGCAGTTTTGCTGAAATGGCCCAATGCCTTCTTCCCGTTGCCCTACAAGAGAAGAAACTTACCAAGGAAAAGGATATCAAAGGTAGCAATTAGTAGCATGCACAGTCAGTCCTACTTCTCTAACTATTGGCAGACAGCCAACTTGATGCCCTGGAGTCTGCTATAGCTTCTGAGCGTCAGATACAAAGAGCAAAAGAACTTGGACTAGATACTAATATGAGGCTCAATCCTCGTCAGAAAGGCGTGCCCGAACCGCGAGTTTTAAAGTCAAGCATATACGCTGTCATTGGTGCTATTTGGCTAGATTGTGGCAAAAATATTTCAATTATTGTCAGAGCTGTAGCCGGGATTTTGTGAGTACTTCTCTGTTTATGTACTTCATGGCAATTAACTTATGCAAAAGTGGCAACACGGAGCCTTCTCCTTGGACTTCGCTCTTCTTGAAAGACCTAGTCCACATGGATCAAATATCAAACAATGTTGACTTTGAGTATAACCGCCACTCGAGTGGCAGCGTACTCACTTGCTCAGATGAAATAAACGAGTTCGGTTAGGCGCATAATGGTCGTCTATTAAAGCTTCTAACTCTAGCGTAATATCTGAGTTTTACAGATGATACACCTGTTCCAATTATTGACACATTGATTGTTCATCCGACGTCACAGATCGGGCTCAATCTTCCATTTACACCAGATTTCAGAGCCTCAGAAACAAGAGTCCATCAGGAGATAAACGATGACCTTGGACACCCAGTGGGCCACACAGGACTTCAGGTAAGTGTCGATAATAGTTTGAAAGAAAGACCGAAGTTTGGCTTGGGCAGCTACTAAGAGAGATATAGGTGATGAGCCCAAGCCATGGAGATTCTGCCACAATCTTGAAGGGGAGGAGGATCCAGGTCCACCCACTCGCGTCATCAAAAGCTTCCCGACTTCAAGAATATATCCACTTAGAGAGCCAGCGATTCCAATCTGCAGGACTTCCTCTCCCCCAGATAGATCTTAATTAGTCGACAAACAAGACTTCTTTCTCCCCCAAGAATGACCATGACTTGGACACGGTGAGGACACTCTTCATTGCGATTGGGAATCCAGAGTCTCTTGTCGTCTTACAGCGCCTCCTCCAAGCTCACAGGATCACTTATGAGGCTGATAATCTCCAAGGAGGTCATCCTCTATCCCTGTCAGAAAGAAATAAGGTTATCGAGGGCATAAATTGCAACATTGCTTGTCAGGCATTACGAAGGAGGTATCATATTTTGCAGTTGTTTATTGACAACAGCGCCAACAGCCGTCGGACCAGCGACGGTTTTATCGTTGATACTACCCAGAGCATTGCACAAAAGACTGCCCGAAAGATCGGAAATCCCATGAACCTTGAACGGTCTCAGATATCAGAGG
>JAJSPD010000121.1:0-83310 GCA_021307315.1 Bisporella sp. PMI_857 | reverse complement strand
AAAAAACTACGAAAAAGCAAATGCTTTAACAAAAAAAAAAAAAAACGTAGTTTTTTAAAACGCTTTAAAAAAAAAGCTCGCGACTAAGTTCTGTTAAGCTTTAACCGAGTAAACGCTTGTATTTTGACTTAATTGCTTATAGCTGCACTCGAAAAACACTTTTTTTTTAAGCTAAGCCGAGCGTTCGAAAAAAGACTTTTTTGCTTTCGAGAATTTTAATTTAGTAAACTAGCTGTTTGCAGCAAACAGAAAAAGCACTAAACTGGAGTTTATACGAGCTTAAACTCGCGTTAAAGCTTAAAACTAGGAACTAAAAAACGACTGTTTTTGTAGCAAAAAAAGTTTATAGTACCGACAAAAAAACGTTTTGTGCACAGTTTTTAAACGAAGTTTACGCACAAGTATTAACAGCGCACTTAAAAAATTTTAAAACGAAGCTTTTTATTGCTTAGAACTATTAATAAAAAAGCTTTTTAAAACGACGTATTCGACTACGTTCACTTTTGTAAAGCATGCAAAAAAGCTATTGTACTATACGACTGCATATTTTGGCTATTTACACTCGTTTTTTATTTTCGACCAATTTAGCAATACGTGTTTATAAATTATAAGTTATTTTTTGCAGCAAAAACAAGCTCGACAACTTTTTTGTAGTAGTCGACAAATTTTGCAAATAACAGTATCGATTCTTTGTTTAAGTCGGCAAATGCCCGAAATATAGCTCGTATATATATCGAGCGTATTTATTGCTGTTACGAACTTTACAACAATAGTGTCGAACAAAAGCTTTTAGTTCATTTTATTGTTTTAAAACGAGTTCGCGCGTATTTAAAAATAAAGCTAAAGCTTTTACAGTATATTACTTTCAAACAAACGGTTAAACAGAAATTATTAACTAGTACATAACTTACGGCTTAAGCTTTTATTAATTACTACTAAAACAACTAGCCGGAACTGATTTTTATAACGGCAAATATCTCAAATACCATCGTTTCGTTGCCAAATATCTCATATACCACACTTTTTTTGCCGAATATCTCATATACCACCATTTGTCTCTTGGCGCCAAACAGTGGTATTTCAGATACTTAATGACAAAACGATGGTATATGAGAAACACTAATATATCTATATACCATTGTTTTGTTGTGCATCTACACTGTAGCAATCACAATACACGCTGTAACAACTACACTGTAGCAATTACAATACAGGCGTGTAACAATAAATAAACTAGTAATATATAATATATCGATATAAATTAATATAAGTTATACTATATTTAATTTGTATTTGTAATTGCACTGTTTCAGCATATATTGCTGTAGCGTGTATTGTAGTTGTTACAGCGTGTATTGTAGTTGTTACAGCGTGTATTGTAGTTGTTACAGCGTGTATTGTAGTTGTTACAGCGTGTATTGTAGTTGTTACAGCGTGTATTGTAGTTGCTACCATGTAATCGCTACAACGTATTGACTCGTAATTGTAATTGTATTATTATAGCGTGTATTGCTATAGCGTGTATTGTAGTTGCTGCAGCGTGTATTGTGATTGTTACAGGTAGTTGCTACAGGGCGTATTACAGGCTTTACAGTGAATGTTGACGAATATCTGATATACCATCGTTTTGTTGACGTATATCTCATATACCATCAAAGTGGTATATGAGATATTCGGCAAAAAAAGTGTGGTATATGAGATATTTGGCAACAAAACGATGGTATTTGAGATATTTGCCGTTTTTATAATAAACTACGCGCAGTTTACGTTACTGTACGAAAACTTAAAAATAATATTTTCGTTTGAAGTTTAATACAACTACAAACCGAATACGTTTTAAAACTAAAAACTTGCAGAAAAAGCGCTAAAAAACGCACGAAAAAAGCTTAACCGAAAAAAAGCTTAAACATACGCGCAAAAAATGCACAAAGCATAGAAAAAAACTAAAAAGTGCTTACAACGAACATAAGAAATTTATACTAAAAACGTTAACAAACGCTGTTAATTAGTAGATTTCGGCGTAAATAATTATGTGTACGTGCTAGCAAAAAACTAGCGCAAAAAACGACTTAGTGCTAAGCTCGATTTTCAAATAAAAAGTTTTTGGTTTATTATCGCTTAAAAAGGCCACTTTTTCCGATTAAAGCTCCCGAGTTTTATAAAAATACACTTTGTATTTTTAGCCGACCGATTGCGTAAAGCAAAAAATGCTTTTTTGCTAAAACAAGTCGCGGAAAAAACTAAGCTAATTATAGTCTAAAACGAGCTGGAATAAAAACTGAAAAAAGTGCTAGTTTGCAAACTGGAACGTAAAAAACTTAAATACAAAATTCGCTAAATAAACTGAAAAAAAACCCCCGAATAATATTTAGCTTTTGACTTGAAGTACGCTTTTCACTTATTAAAAGCGTTCTACTTACAGAACCCGAGCGTAGTAAAGCCGCTTTTGAGGCTAAAGAATTGAATTAAAGCCTAGGAAATAAGTATTAATAACTACAACTATTTAAATAGTAACTTGCTTTGCTCCTAAAGCTCGAAAGCGAGCTTTTTCCGGAGAAAAGAGTAATGTCACATCCCGTGCTCCCGAGCACACGTGACCTATATTAGGCGAGCTCTCAGAGCGCCTCGTGTATATATAGCCTGCTCTTTTCGAGCTCCTTTTCCTTCCTTAGCTATAGATTCTCGTATTGCACCACTGTTGCCCTCTGTATTTGTAGATCCACAGCGCGTGCCGTGACATAAAAAAAGTTTTAAAAAAGTTTCGAAATTTAAAAAAATATGTTTATAATAAACATATATAAACTGGGTTAGTTCGATATTAATTTAAAAATCGAAACGATTAAATCTGAAAAATACTTTAAAACAGCTGTTTTTTTTTGTTTTTTTTTGTATAATTACGTTTTGTTTTTTTCAGTTAAAAATATTAGTTTTAAAATTGTTTTTGCTTAACGTATATATAATTTTAAAATTAAAGTTAAAAAAATTTTTTATTTAGCGTATTTATTTAACTGTAAACATTTTAGTTGTTATAAAGTATTTTAATAATTTGTAATTTAAATAAACGTTAATTTAGTTTTAAGCCGATATAAATTCGAGTTGTTATTTACAAAATGTTTTTATAATAGCGTATAACTTTTTGTTGTAAATTTTTTAGTTTACTTTATAACTTAATAAAACGTACGAATAAAAACCGACAAAGTACTATTAGCTTTAAAAATATTTTTAAAAAATAATACTAACTATAACTTCGTTTAAAAAATCCGTTTTAGCTTTATAAAAAATTCGAAGTTAAAATAGTAAATAATTTAAACCGCCAATAAACTTTTTTACAGATTTTTAAACGTTTAATTATACTTTTTCGATTATATAAACAGTTTTGTAAAACGTGTAATTATTATTAATAATTTAACAATTAATCTGAAATTACAAATAAATTAACAGTAAAATTTGCAAAATTTTAAATAAAAAAATTATATTTGTAATAATAATAAATCGAATTTAGTTTAATAACGGTTTAGTTATATTAAAATTTACTTTTAGTTTTTTAATTGTTAAAATGTATTTTAAATATTTAGTTTTTGTAACGTAAAATTCGTATTTAACAATATCGGTTTAAAATTCGGCATTTCGAAGTTTTTACAATATTTTTTTAACGTGTTTAATATAAATAGTAAAGTTTTTGAAATAAATAAAAATATTGTCGAAATATACTATATAAAAGTTATTTAAATATTTTATTAAAACGTTATTTATATACTGTTAGTATATAGCAAGTTTATTAGTAAAACTAAAAAATAGTATTTTATATTTGTAAAATTCGTAACGAGTTTTAAACGTTGTGTATTTTTTAAACTTGAAGTTTATTCGAATTTTGTAAAAAACTTAACGAATATCGAGTTTTATAAATATTTTAACTTTTAATACTCGGTGTAACAATTCGTTAATTTTTAAAATAAAATAAAAATCGTTTCGAATAAAATATTAAATTTTCGGTAATCGATACAAAAACGCAAATTATTGTTAAACTTTTTAACAAATAAAACAAAAAAAGCAAAAAAAAATTTATTATAAACTATAAAATTTTGTTTAAATATTTTAGTAAATACTTTTTTACTGCTTTTAATTTTTTTGCGAATTGTCGGTATAAAAAAAAGTAGTTAAACAAAAAAGTTTTTAACTAAATTTTGTAGTTATACAAACAATAAAAAAGTAGTTTATTTAATACTATTTTAAAAAATACGTTTTAAAACAAATTATACAATTTTAATAGTTTAAAACAAATTTATTGTTCGGTTTTTATATTTTTTGCAATTTTTAATTTTTTAATAATTCGATTTATTTTGTATAAGCTAGTTTAAAAAAAACTTAATACTATTTAATTTTATATTGAAATATAGCGAGTTAACGCTAATTTAACAAATGTCGACTATTTTAAAAAACTTTAAAAATTGTATTTTTACTTTTTTTTAAAGTCGAAAAGTTTTTGTATAAAATTTAAAAAAAGTTTTAAATACAAAACTTCGAATAAATACTATTAAAATAAAACGTAATTTTTTTATTTGCTGCATTTTTTTTATTTTTAGCGCTTAATATTTTTGGTTTATATTTATTTAGTAATCGCTATAACTGTTAATAAGTTTCCGGAATTTATAAAAAATTATTAGTTTTTTAAACTACGTTTTAATCGGAAAATATTCGTAAAACTAAATAAGTCGACTTTAAGTTAAGTTTAATTTAATTTTAAAATAACTTAACTATTTATTACCGATAATAGCGTTTTAATTTTTCCAGTTTAAAATTACAAAAAAACAATTATATATTTGTCGACTATTAATAGTTAAATATAAACAAATGTATTAAAACACGCGACTAAATATTTTTTTTTAAAATTTTTTTTAATTAGCACAAAATAAAGTAATTGTCGAATAAAAATGTTAAAAGCATTAAATAAACATATTGCAAAAAAACGATTAATAAAAAAGTAACTATTTGTTTTTGTGTTTGTTAACGAATATAATAAAATTCTAGTTTTATTTATGCTAAATTAGCAAAAAATTAAAAACTGTTTTTTATTTATTAATTTTGTTAAATTTAGCTTTGACAAATTATATTTGCGTAAATATTTTCTTTTTAGTTTATTTTTTAGTTGCTTTTTATACTAAAGCTACGCCTTTTGCCCCGTGGAAGGTAAGACACCAATACCATCAATAAGAGTGGACCAAATTTTAATTCGCAATATCATGATCTGGGTAAACTACATTAAATATCCTAGAGAGCAGAGAGCCAATACAATATTATAGGTGTTGGCAAGGCTACGACCTTGATAATCTGTGGTTGTGAAAAGTATCTGTACGGTAAGTTGATCTAGGATCTGAGCAGCGTCGTCCAATTCAACCGATATGCTAAGAGGGCCGCATCCATCTATGATAGTATACACTGCCGGCAGGTGTCTGTGATATCTTTGACTATACACGGGTCCGTGGTCTCCTTCCTGGGCGCAGCGGCAAGTTCAATCATGCTCACTAAGTTCCCAAGCTAGAGGCGAGGTATTTGGCGGGAGCGATCGCTGTGGGCACCCTTTAGAATCGAAAATAATGACAAGGTTCGTCTATTTTCCCAAAACGTCTGGTGACTCATTTGTAATTATTGGTCAAGGCACACGGTTCCTGCGCAAAGAAGAGAGAACAGGATGAAACACTCAGCAGCCCGTCGTCATGGCAGCTAGAGAAAGGGTAGCGAGGTCGAGTTTCTGGAACTAAAAGACTCCTTGAGTGTGAGAAGCGTCGACCGATCGCCTCAAAATTGAAAATTGAAGACGGAAATGTTGAAGAGAGAATTGATTTAAGATAATTCTGGAGTTTCTCGCTCACTAGAACCCTCGAAGACTATTTCGCTGCTGGTGGAAATTAATTAATTAACCCACATCTTCTAATTTTTGAAATGTATGGCATGTATATCATGCCATAAGTTCTGCTCGCAGCGGTTATAGCAACAAAATATAGTTTTCGATTTAAAAAAAACTTAACCGGAAATACACGTCGGATGGTAGTAGGAAAAATGGCATACACTTGTTAAAGCGCTAGAAAAATAAACAAAAATGCCTGAACGAAAAAAAAGCTGATAGTTCCAAGAATTCCACTTACAGTTTACACCACCAAATAACACGGCAGAAACAAAAACTCCTAGAATAAAAATACTTCTGACGTAGTCCATTTCACGAGCGCGCTCTATCATAGAGACTCCCCAGCAAGGATCTTCGCTAGGAAGCATGAAAATGTAAACGGGGACACAGGCGGCGCAGCCATAGTGTGTTAGGTTTAGGTTGGAGTTGCCTTAATTGCGGCACGGGGAAGTTGAGTTGGGAGTGAGGACCTGAATATTGTACCAAACTGGATTTAAGGCAGCTTTTATATCTAGAAATAAAATAAGAATAAGCAATAGAAATCTTACAATTTGGAACAAGGCTTGATCAATCGGAAAATTAGAAGAGATAGCGCTGCCAATATGAATGTTTTGGAAGCTATCACGGAGTAAATCAGAGCTATAGAATAGTCAACCGGGTGAACGAAGTGATATAATACTGTTGTAAAATACGCGCTTGTAAAACACCAAAGGAAAGGAACGCTTACAATGGCATACTGAAATACCCATTATTAGTTTTTTGGGTCTGATGGAAGAATCATAGAATTCCCCAATTGGCCAAGGGTAATTAACACAAAAAGGCCATTGTGCAGACAAATTTTACCTCAGCACATCTAACAGTGGAAGGCATCCGAGTATCACTCTTTCCACATCTTCTATGTATTCCCCCGAATCCCCGATATGTATAAGATGACTGCTACCCAAGCTTTGGGAATCTGCTACTTATGCGAGTTTCCCAGCAAAGAACTTCTTCAAGCCTTCCCCCGTTAACTCCTTGATACCAAGAAGCTTATTATCCATCTCATTATAAGCGCCGCCGTAAATGTTACCACCAAAAGCCGTACCTGTCAGTATTTTTGCAATAACCGATATGCTGCAGTTACTAGCGCTAAGTACGTCCAGACTTTTTTAATATCGCACTTGTCTGAACTTTACTATTTTTTACTTTATATTTGGTTTTAGGCTTTTTCGAATTTTTAACAATTTATTTTACATCAAAATTACTTTTGAAATTGGCAGAATTTCGATTTTGGTAAGTTCAAAGTTTTTTTTTTAAAAACAAATTCCAACAATAGCTTTTTTAGTATTCGGCAAAAAAAATGTTTGTACCAATACCTCTAGAATAGATTAGTCACTGAATGGGGGTCATGTGACTCTGTCACATGACCTAGGGGAGGCATATCCTCATCCCTTTATTCAACTTTCAACAATCAATCACATTCAACCCAACAGGCAACTACGTAGCAATTACATGGTGTTGCCACGGGTAGAGTGATCCCACAAAAATAAAACTAATTTTATTGTTACTTTTATTAAACAAAGTCGCTTTGTGATTCGCAAAATCCAGCAATATAAAACCGTAAACAGCAAATTTAAAAAGCCACTACATACAAAGACAGTTCAAGTTAGCTTTTCCGACTTCACTGTTTTTTTCAGACACTGCCTGATTTTGAACAGCGAAGCGTAAAGTAGCGAAGCTTCGACTTTAGGGCTAGTTGTGCACACGCCGTATTCAGACAGAATGAAACGCTTTACTCCGGCAGCGATAGCGGCATCGATAAAGACGTCTGGCTCTCGACGGCTGGAGCGGCCACTATGAACACGAGTCCGTCGATGTTTTGAGCGCGGCAGTGAAGGACTCCGCGAATGTGAAGTTTACTTCGACTACTGTGACGCTCGCGTTATATGCTCCTGGTGTTTGGGTCCTGTGAAAACCATGACTTGGAAGTTTGCATCGACCAGTGTTTTAAGGACATGTGGCCCAAAAGCGCCAGAAGCCTGGTAAAGATGTCAGTTATTCCTTTTATGCGTTTTCAGAAATTCTTACACCAGCAACTGCAACTGATTTTATTTCAGACATAGCGAAAAAGTCGGAGGAGTTTTGGAGTTTTATATCAGGATGTATGTTGTTTTGATACTTTTGTGATTAAAATGAGCTGATAATGATTTGGGGGCATTCTTCCAGCAGGGAGAGACCGTTCGTTTATACTCTTCTGGTCACATAGAAGTCCAGCTATCATTTCATTGTTTCTCCCGATCAAGATTCCACGCAACTGGTTTTCCAAGCAAGTCTCACCACACAGCGAGGCTTTGAAAGCCCGCACAGCTTTCCCGACCACGATCCCGCATATCCCGCACCGGCAGCCCATGCCTCGGAACCCACCCGCTCTTGCAAAGCAAATCCCGCCGGTCCCCGCATAACACCGGACCCACGGGTATATGTGGTTGTTAATGCGGATTCCAGTGCGGCGATTTGAGCGGAATACAGCCGAACCACCCCTTGTCCATTCAGGGGCGCTCAGGTACTCATTAATCATTTGACCATGGGACATTTCGTTCTGTTGAAACTTCTAGGTATCTTGGTCTCTCTTGATCTATCGGCCATTTGCCTTCTTCCTTTCGTTTCTGGGTTGTACGGCATCAAAGAACCACTTGAGAAGCCATTAAACCTACTAAACGTGAAGATAATTCACAACACTAGGGTCATGCCCAGGACAGATCTCGCAAATGGTGAAGTCTCGGTGAATCTGAGTGACGGAGGTCTTGGAACCTTTGATGCTTATATTGACGCAACAAGCGGAGCTCCAAACACCAAGTTCCTTCCTGCCACCCGGCTGAACGATACAAAGCATGTCGCAGCAGATGTAAGCACACTTTGCGTGACCAAATCCCCACCAAGAGTCTACAGCATTGGAGATGTAGCATTTTTCTGCAAAGTTAGCGCGATGGATGCCACATGTCCGGTTCCGGTGTTGGGTTATTCGATCTGGTCTGACTTGCACGAAAGCAACGGCGGAAAAGGAGGTTCCGCAAGAACGGCGATATTGAAAAAGGAAAGTATAAGCAAATCGGAGCGGATGTACAATTCGGTCCCATTGGCCCAAAGGGTGGTGTTGGTGTTGCCTTTGGTTGGCAGGCTCCAGGCTCTATCGTCCGGTTGTCGAAATCGAGGACCATCTCGGTGGACAAGGCTCCCAAATTGGCTACTGGCGAAATTTTTTTGAAGCCATAATGAGGGCTGTAGAAGGGCTGATGTCTTGAGCGCCATCAACTAAAAATTTCTTTTGCTGATCGGACATAAGATTAGATAAGATTCCTGTCGAGATGTTCTTTACAGTTCATTCTTATCTGTTTTAATTTTAATTTGGCCCGAATCCTAATATGCGAATTCGTTTCTTTCCTTCAGTATTACTGGATGATATTTGGACTCGTAAAAACAATGGTTTTAAAAGATGGTCTAGTTTATTTTCGCGTGAACTGAGGCTCTAGAACGCAACCCCTCAAGCAGTTTATTCCACCCTAAGCCGTTCAAATGTGTTCAACAAATATTCTTCGTCGTAACGACTCCCAAGAGAGTACTTCTCTGCGACGGTGATGTGCGGAACACTAAAAATGCCTTTCGCAGTCGCCTTTCGGATCTTCACTTCAACTTCAGGCCCACCTGCATTTGACTCCAACCAAGCCACAGCTTCTGATTTCTCAACCCCCGATGACACGGCTATATCTACAAGAAAAGGAAGCGATGATTGAGCTTGGCCGTCTTCAAAGTGCCCCTGGAACAATTTTCGAACAACTGAAGACTGCATTGCACTAGATTTCTCGCCAGCCAGGTGAATCAAACGATGAGCGTCATAAGTGCTACCCACCTTGCGGTTGCGATTGAACTTGATGCCTTCGGCACGACCCAAAGCTTCTTCTCTTTTCAATTTGCCGTCGCGAACTTTTGGACCGAATATTGAGGCGACGTAGGTCGAAAGATCCATAGGAACCTTCGGTGCGTTGGGCTGCAAGATCATTGGGTGCCATCGAATGGCTACAGAATTATTGACGTGTTTGCTCTCATATCTTTCGACAGCCCTTGTCAAATGGTTCAGAGCTATATAACACTAGTGCAAGAAGTTCAGATACAGCTCAATCTTATTGGTGAGGAACCGAGACCAATGATTTACTTACAAATGGACATCCCGTGTCAATAACGACATCGACGTTGATTCTGACCATGGCGCATGTGAGTCTGGGAGCTTCAGATTACACTTTACTAACACAGTGCAATGAGGGGTTGATGACTGACTTATATAGCCTCCCTTGTTTTAGCTAGACTGTAAGCCCACATACCCACTAAACGGGAAGGACGCCATTCTGAGTCTAAATAAATAAATTTGGAGATTGAGTCAGCAACTGGTCATATCAATACAGCGATTATTGATCCCTCCCAAAGTTTGAGTAGAGCTAGGATAGCTTTAGCGTCCTTTGACTGACAGGGTTCTGGACCAAACGCAAGGGACCGAGCCGTGTGGTGGCACGCCGTACGAATACATGAAGATCAAACTTTGCAATATGGTTTGATCAATTGGTGTCTCTGGATTCCTCTATCAACATAAGCTTTGGAGGCAAAGCCTCCCGTAGCAGTAAATAAATGTTGGGAGTATATTTCAAGCCGAGCTCCAGGCATCCGCGCTTGCATGACAATACTGCGGAGGTTACGGAAGTTCGGGTCTGATGCGCCGTATTATTGCAGTAAGTAGAGAATTTGCTATAAGGCAAACCAAGATAGGGATTGGCTGGGGAGCCGCGATGCATTTGGTGTATCTCTTGCGATGTTGCCCGAGTTCCGTCTAAACCCAGTATATGTGCAATAGGACAAGCAGGCCAATGCTGCAGGATACTCTATAATTCTTTTCAATTCGAATTCAGATTGCTCTTCCGAGTACTCATCGGCGTTAAAATATTTTATTCCTCGAGAAGCCAGAATAGCATCTAACAAGGAAGACGATACCAAGGAAGTCGTTCCGATTCACGGGTCATGGGCGGGATAAAGTCAACCACAAGCCATCATTAAGCAATGGCGACGCGACTTTGACTCCTGAGAACGAAAAAGAGCTACGACAGCACCTCACAGAAGATGAGCAACAAATTTTAGACAGCCAAATAGACATCCCAACTGTCAAAACCTCCTATTTCATGCTGTACCGATACTCTACGAAGGCAGATCACAGCACCCAAGGCAAGAGAAACAATAATGAGTATTGGTTCGACAATGTATGACGTGCAATGGCCGTATTTGATGGCCCAAGGTTGGCAGAAAGAATTCTAAAGCTACAAATGAGACTAGGACCCCTTGCGCAATGTTGAGATCAGTGAAAGTTGTCTGCCATTCCAGGACCCATATTCCCCATTCTGGAGAGGCAAAAGTGATGCTGAGATAAGTTCTTAGTTGCAGCTTATAATAGAGGAAGAGCATAGCACTTACCATGCATTCGCCATGAAGCACTAAAATAGAGTGATGGATATAACTCTCGGCTTCCTCCACATAGTCCAATTCTTCATCAAAGTTAGCAGTCAAGCTTTTTGACACAAGGAGGAAAGGTCGCCAAGGGGTTATTGCGACCGGTTGACGGCTGTGTGACCAGAATACGTTAATCATTAGATGTGTTATTCTCGTCAGGACGTCTGTCACCTATATATACAACGTTAGTGACTGATCCTGTCTTACTATGAAGCCATATATCTGATACGCTACGAAGACAAAACTCACTTCCAAAAAGACGAGTCGTGCCAGGTGTCAATGTTCTGGGGGTCGTCAGCAACTGCTTCTGTGACTGTGGCGGCTATTTTGTAGTTTCGGTTCGAATTAATACTTTATGAGAATGACAGAAGCTAATAGATACTATGGATTTCAAGGCTTAACAGGAGAGACATTTTGAGGACTTTGGTTCTGTTCATATGCCACGGCCTGCGTTGTCTTGGGCTAATTTGACGTACGAGTGATAAATAGACTTGATGAGATAGATGACCTAATAACGGTTAATAGAGGACGAATCAATAGCAAATACAGTGATTGCCACTATTCCCTTTGCGCTATAATTGTCGACCACAGCTCCGTAGGCATCTGGGTATACCCGTTTTTGTCCTCCCGTGATTTCATTTTAACTCTCACGAATTCAAATTGAGAACCTAGAAGTCCCTATGGTAAAGAGGAAATTGGGACCTGCTAGTTTTTGTCCTGGTGTGATTCGACACTTCCAATATGTCTCTAGCCGATTACTAGTCCATCGTTGGTTACCCATTCTGCTGCTTCTGCTGCGTCAAACCACAGTCCGAGAGGAAACACAGTTGCTTGACAAAAACAGTTCGGAATTTGGATTAAATAATATATTTTCTCTGTTACGTTTCCTATTCTTGATATCTTCTGTCAATGTTGCCGCGCTGAAAAGTGCTAGAAGTATTGTAGTACTACACAAATGAAAAGAAATTACGTCCCGCATTTAAGCCATCTCGATCACGACCAGAGCGAGGGCCGCTTTCTGATCCACTTAGAGTTGTCCTTTTCGACCTCATTCACCAACCAGCTTGCAACATCCGCTCTTTGATTTTTCATAACCCAACCATTCTGTCCGACATATCCGGCTTTAGATGCTTGCGGTGCACCATTACTCAAGAATCCTAATCGAAAGATGGTCCAGTCTAATCTGTCTTTTGTAGCCTCTGTTTCGAAGACCTTCCCAACACCGACGATTTCCTTGTAGGCAGAATTTACAATGATTCGGATCAAAGTTACTCCAAGGAAGGCCCAGATGGAGAATCCATCCTCCGGATCAGTAATGCTTGGAGTCCCCATTGCAAGGATTCGCTTGACGCCCCATCGCTTCATCAAGGAAAAGATCAAGAGATAGGCATCCGTGAAGGGAGTGCCCTCGACTCTTCCAGCAGGACCAAGTAGCGATACGATGACATCTTGGCCTTCGATTGCTTTGGATAACCCTTCGGCATCGGTCAAATCTCCACCAAAAATCTGCCAGGGCCATTGTCAGTGTGCTCAGATGCCACCTAGGATCCGAAAACCTGCCTTGACATTTGCAACATCAGAAATATCTGTAGGAACTTTGGACGGATTTCGAGCATAAATGGTGACGATATGATCATGTTCCAATGCTTTCCGAGCTGTCAAAAGACCTGTGGGGCCTGTAGCACCTAATATGAGAACCTTCTTGGGCATTCTTCCAGGCATTCTTGTGATGGTAGCTCTATCAAGAGGCATAACAGGAAAGAATGACATACATATATATAGGTATAGTCTGCTTCTGCTCAAGCACGCACCAGCAGAGCTTCGTATTGCTATTTGTCTTAGATCTTTGCCCTAGTCCTTCTTATCCATGTCTCTAATTCAGCCGAGACTCTGATAAGAAAATTATCGCAGAACTTTCGAAGATTGAGCAGGTGGTTTCTGTATGTTTGAATTTCATCCGCCGGCTTATCCGCAGTCTCGGCACTGCCGCCGATGCGGCGGCCGACGCGTCCTCCGACGCACCTAGCGGCCTTTGGAAACTACCGACTCTTCGCGTTTCCGTATCCGCTAAAACCCCGCTCAGCTCCGCACTGCGAAAACCTCGCCCGGATCATAAGCATACATATGCTGAGAACGACAGCGCAGCAGCAGCCCATTTGTCATCTGAGATGGATTCACGGCGACAACAGCACATGGCTAGGAGATCCTGTCTGCGGTGCAGAAGCCAAAAGCGGAAATGCGACAGAGAATTCCCCAAGTGCTCCGTTTGCATCCGGTAAGTAATGACCCGTCTTGCCAACACAGCACCAGATGTATCGTATATTGCACGGAGCTAAATTTGTACAGACTTGAGAAGGATTGCAAGTATGCAGAACCAATATCACCCCAGTCTATGACCGCCTCTCCAAAGCACAAGCCCGGACTTACAGTCGGTCTAGCGCCTCCAGATGTAAAGGCTGAGATAGCGAAAAGTCTCTCTGGTTTCAATCCCGAAGACATTGTCACCAAGTATCTCTCAAGTTTACATCCATGGCTTCCAATAATCCCAGATTCTAGGCTCTCCAATGGAATTTCAGCATCGTGGGAAGACGCCACCGTGGATTTCACTCTCTTAGGTTTCACCATACACCTTTTGATATCTGAACCTGAAGTCGTACAAGGTGACGATTCTCTTTCTCCAAAGTTGCACTTGGCTTATCTGTTCTGCAAAAGCTGGACTGCATTGTTGGAAGCGGCTGGATTGAATTCCTTAGATCTGATACGCTCTAAACTTGTTCTCACCTTGTTTGAAGTGGCGCATGGCTTATATCCAGCTGCTTTTATCTCATTCGGTGCTGTCATCGGAGCTGCAGATGCATTTACTGATTATAACGGGTGCAATGTTTCCATGGCGAGATCAACCAATAAGGGAACAGTTGAAGAAGAATGCATGATCAGCAGTGCCATTGCGATCACCGACAGGTTGGCTATACCCTTTTCTAGAGCTGTCAATTTCTCTCACGGGTCACGTGTGATTACATGGGTTCTAACATTCGAATCAAGATATATTACAGTTGAAAATAGTAAATGGCCTTCGCTCACAAGGGGAAGGTCTCTTCTCGGTCAGCCTCTAGTAAGCCCCCATAGTACTAGTGTCACATTGAATTCGAACCAAGCATTCTCGAGACTGTTTGAGGCATCATCTTTATTGGAAAAGGTTCACAAAACTCTAAACGAGCCAACGAGGCACCAATCTTTTAATGTTGAGGAATTGGCAGTTATCGTTCAAACACTCAAATCCTTTGAGGCTGTTCTACAGCAGGAGATACCAGAGAGGTTAAATTTCTATTCTGGCGCTCTTGCCCTATGTAGAATGTGAGCTTTGTCCTTTCTTTTTCGTTGTGGTGCTAATAGTTCGTAGTGGGCTAGTTTATGCGTATGATAATGGTACCAAAACAGATCCCAACAAAATTGATGGGGCATGCTGTCGAGCAGGAGCACGGAGTGCGCTGGATAGTTTCCTCGATGCCAAGTTGGCATTGCTACAACCGTATTTGGAGGGAAACGAAACAATTGATTTCAAGATTCTTCCACCATTCTTGGTATACCTGGTGTACAAATGTGCAGCCATTGTGACTGAGAGGCTTCGCGTTGGCGAGGAATCTCTACTGAATTTCAATGCCTTGAAAGGGCTAAGAGGGTTTTTGGCACTATTAAGTCAAAGATGGCTTGCAGCCAGTAAGGTTTTCATAGAAAACATTGGCTGTTCACTTCTAAACAAATATAGAACGATACTTAAGGTTGCTTGATGAAGAGACTACTCCTCGGATGATGAAAGCGATACAATGAATATGTACAGGGCTTAAAAGCTGGTGTCATCTTTTGCATTTTGAGAGTGGTATAAATCCGATCTAATCATAAGGTAAACACCATTAGTCCATGTAAATAGTTAGTCTGCGTGATTCGTGGTTACTGTGACGGTACAAAGGCACGAACAAGATCGGGTGCGACTTGGGTAACTCGGTTGTTTACAAGGAGAGAAAGAGATTCGTAAGGAAAGCTCTGACTTAGGCTATTTACATAATTCATTAAGCGAAGCTTTTCTACAGATATCGCAAAGCCTTTATGGGCCTCTAAAAAGATTTTCGATAGAGTTCGGAGTCCTCTTTAGATCGTCTGGACCGAAGGGACTTGCTTTGCACGGTATCGGGATTTGATCGTGCGTGAGATAGCGTCGACGAATCGGTAGATATGATCTCCAGTTGGAACTATGCCATCACTATCGAAATCAATAGCGTCGATTAGCAACTTTGCCGCCCAATATCGCGACCGGAGAAGGAGGTAAGGAAAAGCACTTTACTTATGGGACATTAGGCGTATTTAGTATATCAGGCCATCCACCGCCCAGTGTTGGCAGTAGTGCACACCATGGTAATACTGTAGTATTTTGGTGACTTTTTACCACCGGCGTATTGAGTCCAACTCCCGTTTACTACCATGGTAATACCACGGCTTGTACGCCTAAATACACCAGTTTTCAATGTACCACCATAATACAGAGTTCTCCACTTTTCACATATCATACGTATTGAAATCGAGTATATTCTGCTCCACTACACTTTTCCTTTCCTTCTATCCCGATTTGAGGCACTCCATCACTTGTATTATATCAATTTGAAGGCGATTTCGCCGATCGTTAATGAGGTAGCCAGCTGAACTAAATGGGTAGCTCTAGCTCAGCGGCCATTGGGGGTATTGATAGTAGGTCGAGCGCCATATTACTCAAATTTGGAAAGCCCCTTAGTTGAATCGATTCCAACCACCATTTTCTTGCGTTCGTAGTACCAATTGCCAGCGATCAAAGCTATCGAGTGAGTTCGTCAGATCAGTGTAGCCAGTAGTATACGGCCGTACGAATTCTTAAATATGTGATGGATCGATTAAATAGCTATAGTGGGTTATATATACAAGAAGTAATGCGAGGAACCAAAAGCAGAATCACGCGAGAAAACCTTAGGTGGTCCGTGACACTTAGTCACGCTTTCATGACAGTCGAGTATTAATAGCCTTTACGTGCCTTTCGTACGAGATGCTGTATAGTGGTTGAAATGATTGATCCAGTCCAGATTTACTTCATTAGTAGTCCAGCCGTTGTCAGTTGTTGCAACATGCCAATCGGCTGGAAGACTGCACTCTTTATGCCAGCACAATGAATAGCAGAAAGGCCCGACTCAAAGCATTTACCCCTTAGATTTCTGTAGTTTTCTCACAATTACTAGGCTGGGCTAATTTAGCTTTACTACGGCCGTCTGAAGCAGTAATTACTATTCCTACGAAAATAACGCCCATTACAAACCTAGTCTTATTAAAGTTATAAGTATTTTTATCTACAACGCCGTACTTGGCCTTAGTATTCCGTACAAGTGCAAACTACTCGCCAATAACTCTTGGATTTTCGCATTTGGCTCGCTGGTAGTTGTATTTGCGAGAAAAACCTACGGAGCTTTAGTCGGCGTTGTACAAGTTAGAGACCCAGAGTTTGCCAACACTTGTCGCGTCGCGTCGCGTGCGCGTAATAGTCGGTTGGCCATATTTTCCACACTACACAACCTACCTCTATCTAATTATTGAGTAGTTTGATGTTACAAGTAAAAGAGACGCGTTGCGGGAGAAAGTAATCGGCTCGCATATAAAGTGTGTTAAATCAAATAGAGTAAATGAAAACAGTCTCCGACTGGAGAGGATCAGACTTCCTCTGAGGATAAATTAGTCCTACCCAAACTCGTGGAAAAATAACTTTCTCATTGGTCGGAGGCCTTGGATCTGTCTGCTCTACTATACCGTATATATAAGCTTGCTCTACGTTCAAACGTATAATTTTAATATATTCCACCCTCATCCCATGTATATGCCGCCACCCTCGCACCCACAAGCGTAACTAATCCCGTAACCCAACTGGCCACCGCCTTACTCCCGCACCTCTGATGCGTTATCCCCTTCTCACCAATTTCGCACGCCACAGCGAAGATCAACGATGCGAGTACAGACAGAATACGAGTATAAAAAATAGCTGCAGCCACACACCTTCTATCCAGGCCCCCAGCCCTGCGCTGGCTCCTCGAATTCATTATACTCGATGGCGCTTGTGGGGAAGACCTCATTAGCCCCTTTAATATTCTGCTCTTAGCCTCGTACTATCATACTGGAACCGTATCAAGTGCATGAAGGGGCAACGACCAGATGAAAAAATAGGCATTATCGCCAACACAGCGTCGCTCGGGATACCAATTCCTTCTATAAGTTAGTATCGACCAGCCTAGAATATCAATCAAAAACAAACCTGAATATACATTTCTAAAACTTCGCGACATTCCAGGCGTCCAGCAAACTGCATCAGGTACGGGTTCTCGCATAGCACATATTTAGCGACACTGGAGAAGCTGAAAAATGTCAGCCCTAATGGCTACAACAAGCTGGATCAAGATCAAAATCCAGAGTACTATTCGCTATACATTGGATATTTCAAAGTGAAGTAGTATACTTTCTAAAGATATTCTCGATAAAAAAGATAATTAAAAGGCCGAAAAGTCCTAGTAGAAAGAAGTATTTCAAGATCTTGATTCAGGAAAGATGGTAGTCGTAATGTCCGAGGCGAAAGTGTATAGCTATTAGCTGACTAGTGCAAGTGATCAATTCGCATAGCTGTTAATAAACATTAGCCTGGCTTATACAAGACGTCTGCTACACATGCTTACAAGAGTTACCGAGAGGATGTAATCTGTAGAGGTCAGCCTGAAAATGGGACGAATTCACCTCTGCAGGTTACATCCATCAAGGGGTTCTAGACTATGAGGTTAGGAAATATCTCGATCAAGCGCTCCCACTGCCAAATGAAACCATTATGGTGCCGCGTAGTTTTCCTATCGCAGTGATGGCTATGAGGTTATCGCGCGGGGAAGCTGGGAAGGTGAGAGCTGAACCCGAAGCCAAGAGGTGGTGGCTTGTGTTGCTTCACCACAGACAGCACTTCAAGAGCTCTGCCTCCTCCAATGTGACACTTCAATCGTGGAGCTCATCTCCATCATCGAATATAGGCAATCGCAACATCCGGGGAAGCGTGTCTTGCTCCGGGGAACTTTGGCTTGCTTCTCTTTGGCCCTTTTAAGATGCGTCTTTCAGCCACATGAATCCGGTTGTCTCTCTGAGTCAGTCAAAGGTTTGAAACCACTGACTCGACCGAATAGCAACCGTTTTAGGCAGAAGTGACATTTCTTTGATTCGGCGGTTAGGCTTGGCACTCCACAAGGATGCACACGGAATCGGAATCGGCAAACTAGTGGCTCGGCCCTGCAACCCTTATCGAATAAACTCGCTTATTTTTCACATGCCTCCGAACCGAAATTTCACGCTTCCGCGACCAACTAGCGCTGCCATAAATGAGATTTGTTTTATAGCGACTTATTTGGCATTTGACAAAAGGAAAACTTCCCGTCGCTTTAACCAGCTACCGTTATCTCCTGACTCGTTAAGACCGCCGTGATCGATATCGTCCCTGCTGTCTTTCCCATAAATAGCTCGTCCAACTGGAAAAAGCCGCCCCCTCACGATCTTTAATGGCAGCCACCTCCCAAGCGAGGCGCGCCATGGTAATGGCTCTAGCAAGTCGTCTCAGCCTCCACTGTGCTAACGATCCCAACCAAGAAATACGCTCCCTCAGACCCCCGGCATAATCCGCCTTGGAAACCGCAACCGCACATCACCACCAATTACTGATAAAGACAGGGACGCGGCTTGTGTTCCCTTCCGTTGCCACCGGCTCTGACTCTCCTTTCTTTTTGCACCTGTCCCTTACAGCTCTTTCAACTTCAGGGGAACGCCCTCCACGTGAAGAAATCATTTCATGATCTATCAGTTTGCGCATCCTACAAACGCGGCACATTGTTTCATAAATCAGGAGATATAAATCGGTCCACGCGAGTGAGGGATAGCTAGCCATCGTGGCGCATCTTATTGCAGAATAGGTCAGCCACCATGAACTGCGTCGATATATTAGAGACGAAAGCACTGCTTGCCAGAGTCATGTTAACTAATCTTCCCTCCCAACCCTGATATCTATCTCCTCAGACGCTTCCCCTCCCGTTTCTCTTCGCGACATAGGACCGATGATTCACCCTACTTTTACTCGCGCCCTTACGTCATGGATCAACCAACTCATTCTCCACTGGTAGATGATTCCACCGGGCCAAAGAGCCTTTACATCCTCACTCCTATTTTCGCCCTCGGGATACTCTTTTATATATTGAGAATTTACACACGCGTGATTCCGACATATAGGCTGGACGCGTCCGACCACGCAAGTACTATCGCTGTTGTAAGTGCCAGAACAAGCATAGAGGAGAGAGTGAGTGCGACATGCTAACCGCTTTGGCCAGTTGGCAAGCGCTGTCACCTACACCTTATTTGCAGTGGCAGTCGCCAATGGCTTTGGTCGGCACAGCGTCTACGTAACACCCGATAGCAGTGTCAAAATTCTGCAGTGCCTATACGGAGTCATCATCACGGGGCTGTGGGCGTCAGTCTTCGCCAGAATCTCCGTTGCGTGTATGCTTCTGGAATTCACCGCCTCGGCCACCTGGAGGGTCATCCTCTGGATCTCGATCATTTTCCAAGCAGCATCGCTTATCTCAACCGAAGTCGTTGAATTGGTCCAATGCCAGCCAATACATGCATTTTGGGAGAAGGTCCCTGGGGGAAAATGCTTTAGTCCCCCGGTAATGTGGACACTTGGCTATGTTTTCACTGGTAAGTCTCGCGAAGAGAAGGCATTAGTCAGCGCGCACTAAATCTTCCCAAGGGACTGGTATGGTTGGTGACTTGATATTTGCCTTAATGCCTATGTTCTTGATCTGGAGATTGAGTCGATCTGTTGTGGAGCGTTGTCTCATCTCATTGTTGATGACGTTGGGTCTTTTCGCAACTGGCGCGGGAGTATTGAAGATTATCTATTCCAAGACCTTCGACAAGACGTCGCCAGACTTCTTCCGAGAGATGATGCCAGTGTTCTTATGGTGCCGCATGGAGGAGGTCATCCTAATCGTAGCCTCCTCCGCTCCGCTCCTCAAAGCCCCAATTGGACATGTACTCCAGCGGTTGGGCCTGCCCGCGTTCCAGCACAAGACCAAGAAACTGAATTTCATCCACTCACTCCGTCTCTCGGCCACACGACACTGGCACAACCTCCAGAACCAACATGAGTTAGAAGACAGACCCGCTGGCCGACAGGTGATCAAGACTGATGAGAGCAAGCTCGAAGCTGGTGAGTACAACTCGTCAGCGGCTTCAGCACACGGTGACGTATCGGGTGGCTTTGACGCTTGCAAGATGTCAGCGGCGCACTCCTCATCCAGCGCACTCGGAAGGCAGTAGTGGTAATGGTGGTGGATGAGTGTAATGAAATGGATATGGGAAGTGAAGTGTGAAGCAGTGAACGAAGATAATAGGACTAGGGCGAGAACTAGGCGAGAACATTGTGTGCAAACTGAATGGTTATTAAAACATTCCTTGGCTTGCAAAAACTGCATAGACATGATGCGTCTGAACTCCAAGTCAAAAGCCACATTCAGGTCCGGAACAAATGTAGACTGGCCCGTACCGATGTGCCTGCGCGCGCGGAATAGAAAGTCTGGATCTGGTGTGGTGGCTTCGGTAGCCTTGAGAACTGCAGCAGCAATACATAAGCTCAGCCGTGGATAGACTGGCGACCTTTCTGTCAAAGTGTAATATTTGTCCAATTTCGCCCAGCTGGAGTACAACAAGGACTCATACAAGGGTCCATAGCATACGTTTGCTTTGCAGCCTCAAATTGCTCGAGTAGGAAGCCCATTGTCGGCAATACTCTATCAATAGTCGCGTTGCGGCATTCCGTAGCTAACGCAGTATTGTGGAAGTATAGCAGGCCGCCCTGAGGCTTTTCTAGATCTTGCCAGTCTTTTCTGATAATAAGTCGTTAATTTTCTCTTGATATTAGTGATAATGAGATTGGTGGCTGCCTTAAGCTTTGTTGCATAGGTAATTATTGTATACCAGGAGTTCCAGCTGGCTGAATTGTCTCCTACAAGATCGGCCACCACTAAGCTCTCAGAAGTTGGCTGGTCGCTGCATGCTCCGCTAGATATATATCACGATACTATGCAGCTTCCCAAAATGCCCTTTTTGTCGTCATTGTTGCATTTCAGCTCCATAGGCGTTGTCAATAGACTCACATTGTTCTCTTTTGCAAGGGCTTCACTATCGGTATGAAATAGGAAGGGCTGGGCTGCAAGTTTAATAATATGGACACAGCTGATATTATCAGGCTCGATAATATCTACATAGGTATACTCAATTAAAGATATTTCATATATAAAAGAGCAATTCAAGATCTTACAAATACAGAACAGTTACACTCAAATATTGTGCCATAAACCCGCTAATCGTCATTTTTTCAAATCCGTTGGATTGGATCTTCAGCTTTGCATCTATTTCGGGGCAAGAGTTATGTTAGCGGATAATATCTAGGTTGGGAATGGCTTGGTGAACTGGTTTATAAGGATAATAAAAGATATCGTTTGGAATAAGAGTTAAAATCTTACTAAAAATATGCCAACTTCAATTGTAGTAAAAGTCGATAACTACGACGGGCCTAAGTTTTCCGGTACTAGCTACATTTTCATTTTGCTTCTTACTAAACGATTTGAACATAAAAAACGTAACTGTTCGCGGACTAGTTTTTTTTTTTGTTGGCCAATACTATTACGGTACGCAAATTACAAAGCTTAACGTTAGAGCAAGTAGTTTTAAATTTAAAACAAAAATATAATGCTTTAAAATTGTTATATATTGCTATATTCCGAGCTAAGCGACTGTTTTATTATGTTTAAGTGGTTCTTCGATTTCAGTCGATTCGCAACTAGAAGAAGCTCGAATATAAAAATAAAAGCAAAAAATTAAAATCTGCGTACATCTCAGTGCTTGTGAATTTGCAGATTGATGCATTACACTAAATTTAATAAATCACAGAAATAAAATTCAAAAAGAACTTTTATGTTGATTAATAGGCCTGCACTAGCAACTTAACCACGGCGAACGGCCGCGGGTCTGTCGTATTTTTAACATCAGCATAAATATCAAATTCTTTAAACGATTACCGAAGCTGCTGGAAACACACGCTTTAAACCAGTAACAAATGTAAAATAAATTATTGTTTTTAGAAAAACGAATGTGCCTGTATATGTTTAGAGGTGAATTTGGCTTGGAATCGGGAGCAGAGAAATCGGGGATCAGTTCGGAAAGTCCCTAGCTCGGCTGGTCAGATATCATTGTATACATCCCGCGGACACGTGAATTGGGTGGTGGGCCTAACAAAGGGAGTATGCCTCAAAGAGGTGATTCGTATTGACGGAAGCTTTATTATACAGCTCTATCTACACATCGGGATCCCAGTCCTGGCATGCGCGGAATGCAATGCTGTCATGCTCCAGCATGCCAACCCGAAGCTCAAGCATGCTTCCACCCGCTTTGGAAATTGGCCTGCATCTTATTTCTTAAGTTCTCTGCGCTAATTTCCTTTTTCCTATTATATATGCATGCATTAACCAAGGGGCTGCATTTCATTATTCCATGCCTTGGCCTTGCCAGGTAATTATTACCTAAGTAGATCTTGTCTGTTGATAGTCCGATTATAGAGTTTCAAGAAGATAATCTCAAGCTTTTTAACCACTGTCCTGATATTAGTCGCATGGCCACTTCAGAAGTGCAAAACGCATAAGCAAGAGACACAGCAATCCATCCTTAGATCTGCTCCAACAATGAATTATATGATATGTTGTAGGCGAAATAATACGACTCGCATATCTCCTGACCGGAAACCATAATTGATTGCAACATTTGATAAACTTCCGTATTTGTGATCAACCCCTTCCAAGCTCTTGAAAGCCCAGCCCCTGATGGGTAATGCGTGAACAGAGTATCCTCCCACCTGGGTTAAACCTTGCCTCTGGGGTAGAATGCGGTTAAGGTTGGTTTCACATACCAATTTACTCGATTCGGGTCTTTCATTCTTCCACTTAGCCAGCCGGTGGTGGGGAACTTGCGGTAACCGAAACAAGTACGGTCGAAATGGTGGCTGCCACGGAGTCCCAATGCCTACGCTACGTGCCAAATATGCAAATGGCTGATTTCATGCTTGGTGCAGAACTGTTCAGTTTGCTGTGATTTCGGGAAGCGCTATTTCAGGGGCCCGAAACTCTCTTGGATCATTAAATGTCTTTTCTGGAGCGGGAACCAGCACGGTTGGAGATTGGCAAGACGCTCTTTCCTATGCTTGACATTCTTAGTCATCTACCGCCATTTCTTCGTAGCACAAATCAATGAGCTTTTGTTCATCTTTGCTTCTGCCAGTCGAAGATACGAATTTAGCTCCGCAAGTTTATATATCCGGCGAGCTATGCTGAACCCAGGCGGAAATAATAATCTACTCCTGTGGACTTATCGTAACCTCAAAGTATAATTAAGTGTAAGATGGATCAGGCTGAAGGAGTTTGATTGGCTTTTCTAATGCATAATTCTGCCGCTACGCCGCCGCCCAAGACTCTACATATATTTTGGCTACTTTACAGGAGTACACTATTTCTGTGGCTGCTGACCTAGAACTACATCATCCACATCGCAGAATACGCAACAATAAACAGCGCTGAGATCAGCGCCCACATCCCCTTCAAAATAGCCCCATCAGACGATGCGCGACTCGCGATAGTTAAAGGAGTAGTCGTTGATGTATTTGAAGAGCGTGACCCCCCAGTCGGAGCAGGGGTGGTGGTGGCGGCGGTTGTGGCGGCGGTTGTGGCTGAGGTGGTTGTGGGAGTTGCCGCTTGAGCCTGGTTGAGCTTCTCTTGACCCGCGGTGATCGTGACAGGGAAGTATAGAGGCGGGTTCAAGGGAGAGGCATTAACTCCCGAACTGGCTTCGGTGAATGAGGTTGTTCTGGTCTCTCCATCAACTACGAGTGTCCTGCTGACAGTGTTTGTTATGGAACAAGTAACGGTGTTACTGGTGGAGAAGGTGCAGTCTTGGCGGTAATTCCTATTTATTGTATTAGCTGACTGTTGCTGAGGAGAAAGGATAGCGGATTTAGGACGCGAGTCGATTCTTACTTGGAGAGGCTCGACGTGACAAAGACTTCAGTTACAAACGCGGTTGAGCGGCCTTGTGTAATAGTAACATGATCGCCACCGACGCATGCGGGTGTGGTGAAGGGAAATGGAACTGGGGCGGTTACAGCACAGTTGACATCATAGGTTGTTGCTGTTGAATCCTATATTTTCATGTTAGTGGCTATAACGCAACAAGAGATTATTAGCGCACGCACCACACCGATAATCGATCCCTGGAGGATTCCCACTCCCACAACTATAATATCAGAGTCTCCAATAGACGAATCTCCTAAGAGCAAATTCACCACGGATTGCCCGGACACGAGCGAGGCGGTCAAAACGGCGGATAAGATGGCTCCGAGCATAGTGAGCAGTAAGTAATCTATACGGATCTGCGACTTATCGGCACTGGCGTTCAACACAGCAGGAGACCGCGGCTTGGATAGTGAGAATTTGGGAAGAAAAGAAGCGATCGCAGGTGATAATAGCGGTAAATGCGCTAGTTAGAGGATATTAGTTTCGTTTTTGTTGTTTTTGCGAAAGTGAATTGACGTTGAGGGCCAAGTGCATTATTTATGGGGAAGGAACCATTTAATAAAGTTACGTGTTTGTGCGCAGTGTGTTCAGTGTGTTCTGTGCTTGCAAATCCTCACCAACAAGGATTACGCGGATCCAACTTTCGTTACGCGGCAGCCAACCGTAAAGCCTCGTGCGTCAATTATCCGGGGTGTATGTACCCACCCCCCCGGCTAAACGCTGGGGAAGAGAGGACGAAGGAAAGGGGGAGGAATGGTTACACAAGTCATGTATGACCTCAACACGAAACACGTATCCCCCTCTTTTCTCCTTTTAGATGTGATTGCGAATTCTGAAACGTAATTTAGAGGCACAACAGCGCTTCGGAGGTCGCCGCCTGCCGGTATTTGGGATGTGAATACCATGGTGTCGCGGATGCCTGGCGCACGTGACATAATACACCACGTATGCTAGGTGTCACTTCGCCTTTTCTGGAAGATTACGTGAAACAATAGGTTGACCAATAAGATTCGAATTTATGAAATGTTTTTATTTTTATCTAAAATGCCCGTAAAGGGCTAAAATAATTGTTGGCTAACAGTTACAAGGGTTTATTAGCCTATTCTAACGCTTTCAAGTATTCTTTTTAATATTAAAAAAGAAATTTTGTGTCTAATTTAAAACTATGGATTTAAACAAGATCTCCTTATGAAATATATTACAAAAATGTTGTAAAAAGCTTTTTTTATATAATTTAAATAACTACATATACGTATTCATTAATAATACAAAACTATTTTATATATATATATAAAGTAAATCAACGTTATAAGTAGGCAACAAATAGTATTCAAGTTAGGCCTAAGCTTTTTATGTAAGCACCAAGCATCGACGTGGTATTAAAGCTTGAAAGCTCCGGGTTGACAACCTTCCGTAGCGCTGACTGCATGAGCTTGCTAGGTCCCTGCATCCAGCACGTGAACAGCACACCTCAGGTGCGCTGTATGCAAACAAGATCCCTTTGTAAATGACCATACCTAGAACAGTAGTAATCTGTATGGCACTTTTATTGGCGATCTGCATTAAGGTTCTGAGATTAGAATATTCCAGAGAACTGACACAAAAAGCTTGATTATTTGGTCACCTCCTACACGTAGTATATAAACATAAAATGGCCTAACGCTGTACGTAACTTTGTTCATCGTCCTAGTAAGGGGTATCATCCCAATTCCCCGGCTGTGGTCCGTTCTTCACGTGAGAAGACAGACTTTTGTAGCCAGTTAGAGATGGTAGATTTTAAGCCTTGGAATAACTTCCAAGACGTCTAGCCTGCTATCATAACTAGCAGAGCAAGAATGTCCAGTCCTTGGAATGCAGAGTGTTCCTCTTCTTCTTTCACAGTGATGCAGTGTTCTTCCTTTGGCCATCTTCATCCTACTGAAGAGTCATGGCAGATTTCAGGTGAGTGCTTTGTGTCCCACTGGATTATACAGCGCAATACTCACTTAACCTAGGGTTTTACCGAAATGGCTCTACAGTTAATGGCTATAATTTCAACCATGACGACGATTCAAGTCTACAACCAACCTTTGCCTACCCGTCATCGGCCAGTTATTTCGACGACGAGCGTCATTTCCCCTCGAAAGAACCCGGTCAGCAAAGAACACAACCTGGAACAAGAGGATTACATGGCTTCGAAGATGATATCGTTAATTCCAACGTTATGGACACGAATGATCACAGTAATATAGCAGAGTCATTTGCTTGCGCTTCTAGTGAGCTACTCTTTCAAGATACTTCCAGGAAAAACAGTAATGTCACCAGTGAGAAGAAACTACGGAAACATTACTCGGTGGAGAAACGGTACCGCACGAGTCTCAACGAGAAGTTCAATCAACTACAAACGCGACTGCAAGAAATCAAGAAGAAACGATCTACAGAGGATGGGGGACTAGAAGTGGGAGTTGAGGATAATCTGATGGAAGATAGTGAGAGCTTAAGTGCCAGCTCGAAGCAGAGTCGATCGCAGGTGCTCATAGATGCCATTGCTTATATTGATGAACTGGAGGAATTAGTAGAGGCAAAGGATATGAAGATCAAGCAGCTGCGAGGCTCTATTTTCACATCGAAGTTGGTACTGGAAAATGTTTTAAAGTAGGAGCATAATCAATCAAATTGACCCCATACTGGGATGAGAAGGGTGAACAAAGAAGGGACCCAAGAGCCCCCATACCTCAGTGGAATTTTACAGAGAAGGGAGGTAAGCTGAGCGAAGATCATCATGCGGGGGAAGTAAATAGTGCTGATATTACAAGGTAATCTCGCCACAGAAGCTTTTCCTTATGCTGAGCCCGGTGAGCTTACTCATCCTAGACCCATTGTTCAAGATGACCATGCTTCTGCTTAAGAGAAAGTTGCACACTTTGCGGGAGATAATAAGGCGTTCATGGCCTAGCAACTCGCTCGGTCTTGGTTTGTTGGATCTGGATGAGGAAAAAAAAGCACATAGCACGGTATCGTCACTTGGGTAGCGCAAATATAATGCATAATAAATTGCAAACTCCCTCAAGAAGAGATTTAAGCGGATCAAGCTGATTCTTGACCACATCCAAAGCACAATGGACGGCGATGGTGAGAATGAGAGTATAAGGCCCGGTCAGGAAAGGAAAAATGTACCCTGAAAGTGTCACATGAATTGCAAATAGCCCCCAAAATTGATGCCATTGCTCCCGATTGGGACATTGTCCTGTACATACCCTGGAAAATGTGATGCAGGAACCCTGACTAAATATTGCTTAAGCAGTTATTTCCGTATAGGGTGGATACTGGCTCACTATCCTTCTCAACCATTAGATCTCAGGGACCTGGAGACTCCTGTAGCATTAAGCCGACAAACTGCATAACAATGACACATTTTTTGCTGAGGCGGCCCACTGTAATCCCCACAATCTCCTATATCATTGTCTGTGAATGAAAACACCACACTGTTTGTCTAGGATAATAGTCTTAGCACTTTTGTAGTATAATGCATACATTGTAAAAATTACGTTGCTATTTCATTTCTTTCATTAATTGTACAAAGGATGTCCATATATAAGTTTTAGCGTTGCATAATATAATAGGTTAAAAAAAGGGCCTATAAAGTAGTATCTTATAATCTATAACATACTTTTTTCATCAACTAATAATAACAATAAAAATACTGGTTCTTTTTGCTATTTTATATTCTGACCAAATATTGTTTCGTATTAAATAATATTTTACATAAAAATAATTTATGTGTTAGTAAATATATACTTACTCAATGTTGAGTGATATTAAAATAAACTGTGTTTTGCGCAAAGTTGCCAGCCTAGGCCGGGAGGACCGGAAGTCCCGGATGCGCCGGATCTTGTTGGTAGCCACATTTACTGCCCCACACAAGAGCGCGACAAGGGCCCTAGGCAATGCTTCAAGTGGCGCCACGGAGCTGATCAGCGCGCGGATGAGGCGTAAGTATGGGGTAATAGTGTCAGCTAGGACAATCATCGTATATGCAAACACGCTAACCAACTAATGCCGTGTGGAGGAATTAATAAGTCCATCGGCTCGGCACATTGTCAATCAGCGCCAAAAAAAATCTCCGAGTCTGACACCAGGATGAGTGTGGTGTTATGATCGCCGTAGCCATGTTGTGCTTCGCATTGATGGTCGACATTATACCCAAACGGTAGCCTCCGTTGCACCAGGTCGGCGAAGCCCGAGGGCGTTATATGAAGCATACTATGTCGGAATTGCTTTGGAAATAGGTATGGGTATGAGTATGGGTTTTGACAAGTCCCATCTGTGCCGATACTGTATTGTCTGCGGTACAGTTCTGCCATGGCTGCATAGGAATTATGCATAACGGTCAAGCTTTTTGCACTTGCCTCTTATTAGCCTCAGAGGCGGGTATCGGCTGAATTCACGTTCCTTGGAACTCGATTGGGATTGGTCATGGATAGAATAGTCAGCGTAGCAATACTAAGCAAGGTTTAGTGGTGCGCCCATGGCGTCCATTTGCTCACCTCCGCCGTCTGTAAACGGCAGATCGCCTACCACCAAGAACAGAATGGTTAAGCTGAAGTTGGGAGCCTCATTCCTCGTTCGAGATGGCGGATATTGCGAACGAGACCTGTTGTCCATGACTTGATACGAAAGCCGATGACGCCTCCTCATAGCATGAGCTCCCTGGTTTCAGGTAAAAGATACGGCGTCAGCTGTCTCAACCTTGCCTCAGTCAGAAAATAGTGTTTTTGTTGGCGTTTGTGGCTTAATTCTAAAAATGAAGAGCGTATCCTCACCCACTCATTGAGCTTCTTGTCACTCTCTACCGCGCGGTACACCTGCTTGCCCCTTTCAATAAAACTCGTAGCAGTGTGATCAAGGGTTTCCATGGTCACCACCAACGCTTCAATCTTGACTTCTATATCCGCGCCGTTGCATTCCACAATATCGAAGCTGACTCCGGGACTTGTTGCTAAAAGTTGTCGGCAGATCAGCTTCCTTCGTTGAGTTATAAGACGGCGAATTTTGTCTTAGCTCATTGTACCACCGATAATTTGTTATCTTAAAATTTAAAAGTTAAATAGTGGTTCTTGGGTGGCACCACCATTTTTATGTGACTTGCATGCATTTATTCCATATAGTCCTGATATGAAGGTTAATTTTATGCAAGCTAAACTATTTTCAAGCTTGCAGATACCCTAACGGTATCATAGATGGCCCACGATTACAAATCGATTCAAGCGCTCCACTTGTAAATTTTTCGTATTGCCGATTCTCCTTTCTCAGAACCCTATTCATTTGAACCCTTTGATATAGGATACGGGTGATTGGACGAATGATGGAGTATCATAAATCGAATCACTCCCATAGATAGTGTAAGAATGCATCTTGTAATACCTGAAACAATCCCACAGGACCTGGAGATATTGAGAGTGGTGCCATCATGGTAATGACCTAGGCTTGTTCTGTACTCCGCGTGATTGAGGGATACGTTCGAATGTTTTTACGCCACGCAAATTCCCTCTGGCTCCTAAAACTCAACACGACGCCTAAATGTATATGGCGGTAAGAGTCTGGGTAGACCACATAGATTAGAATCGTAAAAGATATTATACCGTAGCATATTACATAAATATGCAGAAGACTCGTCCGCTAAAATCTCCAGGAAATCATCTCAGTCATAATTCTTAGCCTTTCTCAACGGATATTCGCAGCAAAAACTGCTTCTATCCTATCTCTACCGCTTCTACTTTTGATCTCCCCTATATCTAAAATCGAAGTTGCAGTATCCCACGATCAATTCGACTGTACAGAGTTAGCTGGGTCGATCTTTTGTTCGGGGTTCAATTCGCGATGCCTAGTGCAACACTTCCCCTCGACACAAGAGGGCCATTTTTGCGAGCTGACTTTGAACGACTGTGGAACGATATTCACCATACAGCAGAATGGGGAGCTGTGCCAGACTCGTATGGAATGGCTCGCCTCTCTCTCTCGAACGATGATAAAGCGGTGCGGGATTGGTTTATGACCAAAGCGAGGAAGATTGGGTGCGAGGTAAGTGTTGATGCCATTGGCAATATATTTGCTGTTTTGCCCGGTACCAACAATGATCTTGCACCTATTGCGATGGGGAGTCATCTTGATACTCAATTCAATGGTTAGTCTATGATTTGCTTCTTATTCTAGATAATCCCTGCTTTCTACCTTGATTAGGGTTATGCCCGGTTAAAAATGGATAATTCTTTAAGACAACCTTTTTTAGGTGACCCTGGGATTGATGTATTAAGCTGAATTTGTTTAAGGAGGTAGATTTGACGGGATTCTTGGTGTTCTGGCCGCTCTGGAGGTTCTGCGTACAATCAAGGATTCGGGAATTAAGACATACGCACCTATAGCGGCTGTGGATTGGACCAACGAGTAATTATACCTTAAAATCCTCTTTATCTTCTCGGAAATCTTGAAGGGCAGTAGTAATGATACCGTCTATAGGGAAGGAGCCGGTTATGTGTCAGGGTGCACAGGCTCAGCTGTTTGGTCCACCAACCTTTCACTCTCCCAAGGGCACAACAACGCCAATACAATACGAGAATCGACGATGAAAGAAGATTTATTGTCGATTGGGTATCTAGGCGCTCGCAAAGCAGACTTTCGCTTAAATCCACTGAACGCTCATTTCGAGGTCCATATCGAACAGGAACGACGATTACAAGACCAACAGAAAGAAATTGGAATTGTTACAGGAATACAAGGTGTAAGATGGTACACCATCGAAGTATCAGGAGAACAAGGCCATGCTGGCTCGACACCTATGAAATATCGAGCCGATGCACATGTGGCAGCAGCTGAGATAATAACACTGGTTCAGAAGTTGGCCCTTACGCACAACGCAGTTGGAACGGTCGGAGTGATCCGCACAGAGAAAAGCTCTGTGAATAAGATAGCAGGCTATTCCGAAGTTTCTATCGACTTTAGGCACCCAGAAGAAGCGGTATTAGATGAATTCGAGTCTTCCATAAAAGCAGAATTGGACCGCATATCAAATGACAACTCCAAGTTCACGTTCAGGATGACTCGCACTTGGCGTAGCCCCGTAGTCCACTTCGATGATCTGGCTATGGAATGTGTTCGTTCTGCAGCTGTCGAAGAGGTCGGTTCCGACAAAGTCATGGAGATGATCTCATTCGCCGGCCACGATAGTGCCTTGGTAGCTACTAAGACACCTACAGCTATGATATTCATTCCCTGTAGAGACGGGATTAGCCATTCCCCCCTTGAACATAGCACTAAGGAACAATGGTGGGTACCTTGCTAGCCCTTTGCAATAACATAAATTAGGCTGCTACCCTTATCCTTTATAGTGGCCGCTCTGAAACATCAATGTTAACATTCAAATTCGCTAATATGTTACAATAGTGGCCATGGAGCTCAAGTTCTGTTACGCGCCGTGCTTAACTATGACGCTTTGCTGCGTAGTCATGACAAGAACCTAGGAATATAGTTCTGAAACTCTCTTAGAGGTATTGGTTCATAGTCAGCCATTCATTCTTGGAGTGCTTCTTAGGGTCACAAATGCTATCATCACAGCATTTGAAGTGCGGACACACCGGGGCGATATCAGAAAAGGCATGATTTTACGGAGCAGGTGGTTGATACACCCGGATTAGATCTAGCTTTTGAACGATAAGCAAGCAAGCTACTGCATGATATAACTATCAATCATACTGTGAATGATATGATATAGCTACATTGCTGGAAAACGCTAAATTCAGGAACAGAACATAAATAATTTATAAGCAAATATCCCTTAGATTATCAAAATATATTTACAACTTGTAAATTGATACAAGCAAAAGTGAAGAATAATTGTGAATCACATATTAAAATTTTTATTAAGAGGATTTTAAACGCTTTTTCCAATTAATACTTTATTTGATCATTATTACTATTATTAGCTTTTGTATAAAAAAAAACGAAAACATAAAGAGTAATACTAAAAGTACCTTACTATGTGCCTTGCTTTTTTATGTTATCTTGCACTAATACTCTATTTACCCTATAAAGTTTAACCCCAATTATATTAAATTCGTATACAGTAAAAATGAAAATAAATTCAAATTATATAACAACGCTATACCAAAGAAAACTTAAGCATAAGTGCAGCGTTATTTTTTTTTTAATTTAGTAATCATGATTCTTTCTCGATTTGTTGTGCTTTTAAATAAAATAAATCAATCAAAAAACATACAGCGTCCAGACAACAACAACTTAGAACCTCATCATAACTATCTGTCTCCCAACAAGCCCCCAAATACTGAACCCGTAACATTGACTAGGTCATTTGGCGCTCCCTCTTCAACTATTCTGCCTTTATCTAGTACAAGTACGCGGTCACTATCTAGGATTGTATCTAAGCGATGGGCAACACAAAGGATTGTACGATGGGCGCAAAACTCGCGCAGTGCTTTCTGGGCAAGAGCGTCTGTTTGAGCGTCCATGCTAGAGGTGCAAGGCTGGTTAGCTTGATCGTCGGCTTTTGCTTGAAGGGATACGGAAGATGACATGAGGAAGGGGCATGTACCTGCTAGTGGCCTCATCCAGAATCAAGATGGGAGATGGATTCAGCAACGCTCTTGCGAGACAAAATAGTTGTCTCTCACCCTGGCTAAGCATCTTCTCCGGGTCTAAGGCCGCGTCCATTCCCCCAAGCTCATGCGTTTTGTCCCAGAGATTTAGAGCATGGAGTATTTCTTGGATTTTCGTATTGCGTGCCTCTTTCTCTCCGTCTTGTTTCAGTGCAGTGCCTAGTAGCAGATTCTGTTCGATTGTACCGGGCACAAAAAATGAGTCTTGCGGTAAGATGGTGAGCCGAGAACGCAGCAAGTCGCGCGGCATGCTGGTGATATCGATACCGTCAATAAGGATTCTTCCTTGTGAAATCTCTAGAAGTCGGAAGATGGTCTGGACCAAGGAGCTCTTTCCACTAAGTATATACTGTAAGACGGTCATCACTCTTGAAACATAAAACATACCTGCCAGTCTTCCCACAGATCCCTATCTTCTGGCCTGATTGGGCGGAGAAGGATATGTCTTTTAGAACCAAATCTTTACCCAGCCTAGTAAAGGATAATGTTAGTCTTATCAGCTGCTTCCCTTCTTAGTAGATAGCTACGTACTCGTACGCAGCAGAAACATTCTCGAATGCAATAATGCCAGAAGAGGGCCAATCTGGTGCTGGGGTGGACAATGATGTCGAGTTTTCTTCAATTGGAGTTGACTTGCAAAAGTCCCGTATACGACTAACTGCAGCTATAGAGGTTTCGAGTTGGGTCCAGCTCGCAATGATATTGGTGAGACCTTGAGAAAGTGAGATCTATATTCGAGAAGTGTCAGTGATTTACTAGAATCCATAATAGTGTCTGAATCAGAATCCATGTGTTCGGGGCAGCGAGGGAAGGTGGGCGTGAACATACTAGATTGAACAACGCCAATCCTACGAGCCCCACATTCGAATTCCCCCTCAAAGTAACAGAAAGACAAGAAACCGTTAAGACTAAAGCCACAACGACACAGTCTAAGACAAACTGAAGCCATATCTGAATAGCCGCCAATAGAAACAGCGGTTTCTGCGAGTTTCTCAGAAAGTCAACATTCTGTTTCCGAAAGGGTGCTGACCAGCCAAACGCTCGAATTGAATGAAGTCCTTCAAGGGTCTCAAAAAAATGAGTGTATAGGGGTGCTTTGGCTTCCAGTTCCATGTATCGCAGTTGGCGAGAGGTATTTAGGTAGAAATTTTGTATCTGCCATAAGATAATAAATAGGACGGGTAGCGATAAACCTACCCACGGCGCACCGATCACGATTACGACGATGTTTCCTACCGTGCCGGTTGCATCTGCTCATATGTAAGTTTGCAATTTTATGTCTTTTTAGATGCCGTGGAGGGCCTTACTGCCTAATGTATTCAGCAATGCGGTTGGCAAACCTGTATCTACATATAATATGTCATGGGAGAATCTAGCACATATCAGCATGTGACGATATAGGTGAAAAGTATGAGGCGAATACCTATTGGCAATCTCTCCGGTGTCCGTCGAGGTGAAAAATGACAGTGGTGCGCTAGGTACATCAGTTTGTGTAGTTTCTAAGCCTATTCTCTTTTTCACTTACTTTACAAGGCTCCTCAGTTGTCTCTTATGCAACTCCAACCCGGATTTCGGCACCAAGACACACATCAATTGGCTATAGTAGTTAATAAATTTGCTTTGGTAAGATTGATTCCAGCAGGAACTTACTAGCACATCATGAAAAAAATAATTATCAGTGTTAAGACTAAACCTGCGTAGACCAACATATACATCAACAAACTGGTACCATAAGTTGAGGAAGCCCAATTTTGTAGCCAAACAGCTGTTAAATAAGGTTAGCTTTGTCTTCTTTAGTCTTGCCAATACTATGTAGTAAAAAAGGAAAGCCGTGAAGAGCAATATAAGCCAATACGTACTCTGATATGTATTTGAAGCGGCACTGGCGCAGGTGAAGGAGAAATAAATAATAGCACTGCCTATCCCCACCGAGCGAGAATAGTACGCATAAACAGACCACTCTCTCGAGGATTTTGCCAGTGCTACCTCATCCTCGCTCCTATTATTGAAGACAGCCTGAGGGGCGGCGTTTTCGCCTTGGGTGGTAGGTACCAAGCTCTCGTCCTTACCCTCTAATGCAAAACGATGAACAAAATCTTCCGAAGCGTTCAATTCTTCCAACGATCCTTGTTGGATAATTCGCCCACCGTCAAGGACAATTATGTGATCTGCTGAGGGGATCCAGCGTACTGGTTATCCAAAAAAAAAGACATAGTTAGAATAAAGTTGCAAAAGGAAGGCGACGCTAACCTGAATGGGTTACCAGAATAACAGTTGCTTCTAACTTTCTTAGAAGCCCATCAGGTCCTAATAGTTTCGTGAAAATATGCTTCTCAGTAGTAGAATCTAGCCCGCTAAAAACGTCATCTAAAATGACAATTTTTGCCTTGGAATAGATTGCGCGAGCAAGAGACTGGTATTGATTAGTTTTTTTTGCATTTAACTTCATCCGCATAATTTATCTCACCAGCCTTTGCTTTTGGCCGCCACTTAAAGCAAATCCTTGGCTGCCTATCTGTGTGGCATCACCCATCGGCAGGATAGAGATATCGTCCGTCAAAGCACAAGCATCCATGACCGTTTTATACCAGATATCATCATATACCGAGATGCCTAGAATATTGTCTCGCAAAGTATGATTTTGTAGCCATGCCTTTTGCTCACAGAAAGCAACACATCCGGGAATTGTTGATATGGACCCGCTTAACAGTTTGGTCTCACCTAGCAGCGATTTCAGCAATGTCGACTTTCCAGAACCAACACTATCAAGCACAAGTTATAGTTAGCCATGAGCACACAATCTAAGAGCAAGATTACTACTCACGGCCCAATAACGACGTTGATGCTGCGTCGTAAGATATCGAATGTGACATTGTGTAATATTGGCTTTTGTTCCAGCCAACCAAAAGTAGCATCCGCAGCAGAAAGAAGAATTGGACTTGTGAGAGTTGTCTTTAGTTGCTTCAACTCGGTCTCAGAATTTGGTAGACTATGATCATCGAACGCAGTCCTACTACTTGAATATGAACGGGTCCTCAATGGCTTTTTCTCCGACACCAAGAAGAGTTGCACACGCCTAATGCATACTAAAGCGCTCGCAAGGTTGGGGACGTCTTGAATTAAGGTAAAGATTGGATCTATGGCTATAATTATAAGCGTCAAGGATGTAAATAATATTCCAACGTCGAAGTCACGGCCCTGGACTTTGATCAAAACCGCGTAGATTGCGAAAGAAGCCAATGTGCAACAGCTGACCATCGTATTTGCTAAATGTCTCAGTATGACATATCTTTGTGGTTGAATTAATACTTACAGATCGACGTTGCGAGCGAATCAAAAATCCGATATGTCCTATTTTAGTTAGTGGAGAGAAATCTCGACGTGGTCTATTAGCAACATACTTTCCAATCTCTATCTCAGAAACACGTAGCTGCTGGATTTCTTCAAATGCTTCTTCTCCCATGCCCATTAACTTCAAGCCTTTCATATATGTGATATTACGAACGGTAGCTTCAATTCTACGTTCGGTCGCAGAGAGCCAGCGTCGACGGGAACGCATGAGCGCTGGTGACATGAGTCCTACGAGCATAGTGAGAACTGTATATTCCCATGGTTAGTCCTAGGAGCTCAGCATTACTCAGGAGGTGCATTTTACCCAGAATAGTGACTAGGGGAGCAGCGAAACTAAGTTGCAGTATTATTAATTACGAGTTTACTAGTGGAAAAGAAGTAGCGAATCACTTACGCCCAACTAATTGTGTTGTAAATCAACCACATAGCAACTGCCAAAGTAACGACACTTGCCCAAATTTCATGTAACGAGCGCAGTCCGGTCATGATAATATCGACATCATTATTGATCAGAGTCGATGTTGTACCTGTACCAAGTGCTGTTGAATCAACCTCGAGGGCTGTTTCATAAATGGCTGTGACGACAACATTTCGTATTTCTACCATACAAGTATTCAATGCATGATTATATTGAGCTTTAGTTAACCCAATTAATAAATAAATAAGGCCAATCGCGGCAATCAACCCGTACCCGATGCTGATATCCTGCGCCGGGTGTGAGATGAAAGATAATATTCGCTGTAGAACGAATGGCTGGGCGAACATGACTGCAATCCAAGCCAACCGAGGGAGGACGGGGGCGAGAACGTATGATCTGATTGTTTTTAGTAAAACTAGCAGTAGCCGATTTTTTGAAGAAGTGTCAGGGCAGGCATTCCAATTGCGCCGGAACTCGACTCTTCGGCGTTCTGATGTATTCTCATCCTCGATATCAAACAAATCTCCCATAATCAGTTGGTGGCTACGTCCTACTCATGATTCACATTACTAATTGGCTTTTTTCTGAGGCTAATCTGGAAGGCCAATTGATTCTTACCTGTCCATAACAAAGGATTCAACCAATACGATGACGCATGGCTGAAGAGGCCACTCGTATGCTCTGGAGTGGTTTCCTGAAAATATCCCGCCAACCACCTCGTTTTCGCCCAACATTCGGTCACAAAGATAATGGTCTTCAATGCAACTGCTGCTGAAAATACGCTTGAGATGGCACGATCGCACCCTATCAGCCATAGGGAACGACACTGCGCAGCATCGAATAGGAGCGTGGGGAAGAGAAAGATGGCGAGGATATCACTTGGCTTAACCGAATACCGATGCTCGTAATACGAGAGAGCACCAAGCGAGAAATTGCTAACAAGAGTAACAGCCGCCGCTCCAATGGTCACCTTGGTGCGACAGCGACTGTCCTTCCGCGCCCACAACACCAAAAGGACTAGGTTTAGAGCAGAGAAGATAGTGATAATGATCTTCAATTTAGCACACGCGAGCGAGAGAATTAGCCTCGTGTTCAATTTGCCTTGTAGAGGAGAATTGGGGTCTGGAGGTTATTTTTTTCTCAGGGTGAAACGATAAGGAAATATGAGATGGTTGACTCGCTAGCTTACAGATTTGAAGTGTGCAAAGGCACTGTGTTTAACTTTGACGTTGGTCTGGTGCAGGAGGTAGACACGAATGGGTCCGATGATCAAGAAGAGCGACGCAGGGAGGATGGTAAGAATACTCTGCTCGAAGAGGAGGGTGAAGTCGATGGAGCCGTGACAGTCGCCTGCCGACGGCCCGAAGGAATTGTCGAGTTTAATGCAATGATCTTGCATAGCTGCGTCGAGTTTTGAAGAGAGATTTCGGTTCAGCGACGACATGCTTTGAGGAAACTTTACAAGCAGCAGTTCTCACGCTCAGATACAGGACCGTAGTAGGAGCAGTAGAGCCGCTGTCGTAATAGGGTAGCTCTAGCAGTGGAGTGGGAGTAGCTGCAGCTAGCTAGCGCTGCAAATAATGTGAAACCTAAAACTTCAAGAGTGCAAACAAGCCGACCCGACCAAGCAAGTGGCACCACCCTCTCACCAACAATACGATACGTTGTGTTCTGGGTTGCTATTAAGCAGAGGGAGGAAAGGAAGCGAGACAGACCAGGGAGATCGAGACATGCATCAGCTAAAACAGTACAATACAGTACAGTCAGAACAAATTGGTCCACAATATCAGCCTGCGCCACCTAAAGGAGACGTGTAGTAAAAAAGAAGTAATTATTAGGTAACAAGCTGAAATGATGTTAAGTGCAGCAAAACCTAGCTGAGAATATTAATATTAGCGATCAATCAATTTGGTATTAAACGTGTGGGTGACAGGCACGTGCGACCCTAGTAGGGATGCGGGTGAGCCGGATGTTACACAGACAGGGATGAAGCAGATCAGGATGTAGTGATAAGGTTAAAAATGGTTAAACTAAACAAGGTTAAACTGAACAGGGTTAAATTGTACAGGGTTAAATTGTACAGGGTTAAATCGGACCGGGGGGGGGGGGGACTTTGACAGGGTTAAATCAAGAACAGGGGCTCACAAAATAGACAAGGGTTTAAATAAACAAAAGAAGGGGGGGGGGGGGGTTAAACAAACATGGGTGGTTACACGATAAACTACAGCACTCGGACAATCATTTCTCCGCACAGGATATAACTGCATATCAGGCTTCTAGAAAAGTGTTCGGACGAACTCTTCATCCAAATCAAGGCATTAATACGCCGTTACATGCTCCCACAGATTCTCGTGGATCTTCAAGGGACCCCTGTCCTGTGCCTACTCGGGGCTTGTGCAAGTGGTGCCACCTCCGCATTGCGGGACATCTCGCATAGACCAGCTGTAGCCTACTTCGATTTCCAATATTTAATCTGACTGTCCCGCCCATGCATAACGCCGCACGCTTCTGGCACCCGACGGCGGGCTTGCTTGGTGGCGCGGAATGGAACATTCGAAAGGAATCTGATGTGAGGAAAGAACGGAGCCACCAGCGCCATCGTGGCCTTACTCCCCTTGGGGACTTCAAGGGACGTGATGGCACCATGGCCCATGGCACGGAATGCAGACATTTTCATGACAGAGAGGAATTGCAAACTATCGGTCAGAGCGCATTTTGCTCTGCAGACATTCAAGCTTCCGCTCACCTAGAAACACATGTCATTTACAGTAAGAGGATATCCTCTCCATCTACTTCTTGAGTTCCTCCTACCACTCTTTGCCAAACCTCTTGTCTAGGCGTTGCCACCGAATCTCGAGCGTCGTTCTGTAGACTCACACTTGGTACCAACAAGACACAAGCATGAGTGGACAGGGTTCTTTTTGGCGGGAGATGCTCGCTGGGGCTCCTCCTGCAAGAAGCTTATTTCACCCTCCCGAGGCAGATGTACCCGGAAGACCAAAACTCAAACTGTGTCATCAGGCTGTAGCCTTGCCGTCGATCAACACAGGCGCCGGATTCGAACACACAACAGTGGCAGCGGAGCTGATTCTGGGAGCATGGGCTATTGTTGCCGCAAGGTATTTGGAGACAGAGGATGTGGTGATTGGCATGATGGTGGATGGCTGTGAGGCTGCGTGCGATGATGGTAACAATCATGGACCTACAACCGCCATAGTGCCTGTGAGAATTCCAGTGAACAGCTCGGAACATATCTCGCATTACCTAAAGTCAATCAGGGAGAAAAATGAGGCGGCGGCTCGCTTTGGGAATACAGGAGTGAAGGATATCCAGCGACTTAGTCCAGAGATCGAGGCTGTGTGTGATTTTCAAGAGATACTTGTCATCCATGCATCACGCGATATTGGTCATCTAGGCTCCTCACAAATTCTACAAGATTATGCCCTTTCGGTCGACTACTATCTTCAAGGAGAGCAGCCCACACTTAAGGTCAACTTCAACGAGAATACCGTTTCCAAAGCTCAGGTTCAGAGATGGGTTTGTCACTTGGAATTTGTTATGCAGCAGCTATGCCGAGAACCTGGTGATACATGTATTGAGGATATTCGGATCTTCAGTCCCGATGATAAAACCAAGGTGTGGGAGTTCAACAACAAACCAATCAACAGAGTAGATTCTTGTATACATCAGATCTTTTCAGAGCAAGTAGCATTGCGTCCACAGGCTGAGGCCATATGCTCTTGGGATGGAAGCTTTACTTACAGCCAACTTGATAGTCTGTCAACTAGATTGAGTCATTATTTGGTTGAGTTGGGAATTGGGCCAGGAGTTCTGGTGCCTGTTTGCTTCGATAAGTCAGCCTGGACGGTGGTATCAATGCTAGCTGTATTGAAGTCTGGAGGGGCCTGTGTTGCTATCGATGCCCAACAGCCCATGGCGAGACTCCAGGTGATTGTGCAGGATACGGACGCCAGGCTCATTGTTTGCGCAATTCAGCATACCGCTCTTTGCCAAAAGCTTGTTCAGAGAGTCGTCGCTATTCACCCATCTTTTGTTAATAGTCTCCCTCAAAAGCAGCAAAGACCGATCACGTCTGTCACATCTCATGATGCAGCATTTGTTGTATTCACCTCTGGAAGCACGGGAGTTCCCAAAGGTATTGTCCTCGAACATGGCGCGCTCTGTACGAGTGCAGAAGCCCATGGCTCCAGGTGGAATATCAACCCCAGAACGAGAGTCTTCCAATTCGTGGCATATACCTTCGATATCAGTTTGGGAGATATCTTTACCTCCCTCATGCGAGGTGCCTGCATTTGTATACCATCACCTGAAGACCGGTCTAACAACTTGGCTGGAGCCATTAACAAGTTAAATGCGAACTGGGCAGTCCTGAACCCGTTCGTGGCAAGTCTTCTCCGTCCCATAGACGTACCTTGCTTGTCAACGCTTCTAGTGGGAGGAGAGTCTACCACCCCAAATGTTATTCGCACATGGGCTGGTGCAGTAGATCTCATTTCCGTCTATGGGCCCGCGGAAGCATCAATACACTGTATGAGCACTGAACCACGAACCATTACCAGTAAGCCAAAAGACCTGGGAAAGCATTTCGGATGTCGTCTTTGGATAGCAGAACCATGGAATCACAATAGGCTTACGCCTATCGGCTGCGTAGGGGAACTTCTCATCGAGGGCCATATCCTGGCTAGGGGGTATCTTAACCGCCCAGAGGTCACCAAGAAAGCCTTTCTACAATCCGTAGCTTGGTTGGATACAGACCAAAGCAACGACCACAAGCAGTCCGCCCGTCTCTATAAAACGGGAGATTTGGTGAGGTTTAATGATGATGGTACTCTAAGCTTCGTCGGTCGGAAAGATACCCAAGTCAAAATACGTGGTCAAAGAATCGAGCTAGGTGAGATTGAGCATCACATAACACTTGCTGTGCCAAGCATAAGGGATATATCCGCTCAAGTTGTATCACCACCAGGTAGGCCGGAGACAAAAGTTATCGCTGCTTTTCTCTGCTTAAGGGATGAATCCGAGAGCTGCAGCGACTTAGTGATACCCGTATCGAAGTCCTTACTCGCCACTTTCCTCGCTATTGAGAACGCTTTAAAGAATGTTTTGCCATCCTATATGGTCCCATCTGTTTATATTCCTTTAAGACAAATCAAATTAACGGCCAATGGGAAACTTGACCGCCAGGCACTGCATCAGATTGTATCAAATCTCTCAAATGAGCAGTGGGAACAGTTCTCACTAGCCCAGTCCGAATACCAAGCCACACAGACCACTATAGAAAAGAGACTCCAATATCTATGGGCCCAGGTTCTCGGTAAAGAGATATCTTTGATTGGAGCGTCTGATAACTTCTTCAGACGAGGTGGCGATTCTTTGAAGAGCATGGCTTTGGTTGTTGCAGCTCGAGCCAGCGGCCTCTCTATCAACGTGTCAGAGATCTTCGAGAATCCTGTACTGTATCAAATGGCCAAGGTCGCCCGAGAAATTTCCTTGGCGAATCCTGAGAATAATGTTACCGTCACTCCCTTTAGTTTGGTGAATGCCAACGAAGTGGATCACCTTGCGGTAGCAGCTTGCAAGCAGTGCCAAATTTCTAAAGACACGATCCAAGATATATATCCTTGCACACCACTTCAGACAGGACTTATAGCACTTTCTGTAGGCAATGCTGGGGCGTATATTGGCCAGTTTATTTTCAACTTGGACGTATCAATAGATATGGAGAGGCTTCGGGCAGCATGGTCTTCTGTCGTCCGACAAAATCCCATTCTCCGAACCCGAATTGTGCGGGCGTCAAACTCAGAACTCATGCAAGTAGTTACTGGAGATGAATTCAAGTACTCTTATATAGGAGAGTGCAACAGTTTAGATGGGTATCTTGCACAGGATAAGCTTATGCCAATGCCATATGGAGGGCCACTCAACCGCTGGGCAATCATTACAGACAAGAGTACCAGCACAAGCCACCTAGTCTGGACAGCGCATCACGCAACCTATGATGGCTGGTCTGTCCCCCGGCTGATAAGCTGCGTGGAACAATCCTATCATCAAGGAACCAGCTTGGAAACTCTTGGAATGAACACCTTCCTTAACTACGTCCAAAATATTGACTTGAAAGCTGGTGCTGTCTTTTGGAGGGATCTCCTGGAAGGTGCATCCATACCATCTTTCCCAGCTTCACGGGCCAAAAAGCTACAACCGCTCACGGACGGAAAAATAATTCATAAAGTTGAAGTCTCACTTGTCCCACAAACAGACATAACAATTGCGACAGCTATTAGGGCTGCATGGGCACTGATAGTAGCACGCTATGAAGACTCATCAGACGTTGTTTTCGGCATGACCCTTAGCGGTCGTGATGTACCTATGCCATGTGTCGAGGAAGTTATGGGGCCTACGATTTCCACGGTGCCGATACGAGTGCATTTCGAGAAGAGTGAAACTGTAGAAGGATTTCTCCGCCGTATTCAAAGCCAAAGCATCGAAATGATCGAGTTTGCAGGCATAGGGCTTCAAAATATCAGGGATCTGGGCACCTCAGCTTCTACAGCTGCTGGGTTTCGGACATTATTGGTTATTCAGCCTAGCTACAGTCAACATATTTCTGCAGAGAAGTTGCCATTTGAAAGGACGATAACGGGTTCTGAAATGGAGAACTCACTCACATATCCACTAGTATGGGAGTGTTTCCTCAGCAGCACCAACGAACTAGTCATTAAAGCGAGTTTTGATAGCGATGAAATTGATCCAGGTCAAGTCTCGAGAATTGCGCGGCAGTTTGAACATATCCTCTCACAGATGTGCCACCTGGGACCTGCGACAAGGATCCAAGACTTAGAATTGATCAGTCCATTTGATATCGCGGACCTCGAGCAATGGAATCGCTATGTACCAGAGCCGATGGGAAGCGGCTTACATACTCTCCTTGAGGAACGTGTCAGAATCCAACCGGATGCCTTGGCTGTCACTGCGTGGGACGGTGACATGACTTATAAAGAGCTTGACAATCTAGCAACAAGATTGGCTATCTTTCTCAGAAGCATTGGGGTTACTACAAGTACGTTTGTGCCATTCTGCCTCGAGAAATCCGTGTACGCTATTGTGAGCATCATTGCTATACTCAAGGCTGGCGGTATCTGCGTTCCTGTTGCGGTCACGGATCCACTTTCTCGTCAAACCGCCATCATCGAGGAGTGCCAAGCCAAGATCTTCCTCGTGTCGCCATCAATTGCAGAAAGGTTATCGGGCGTAGTTCAAGAGGTGGTTATCACGCCTTCTTTCGTTCAAAACCTTCCTTTGAAGGTCGTCGACTTTCCTAAAACACAACCAGGAGATTCTGCCTATGTTTTCTTTACCTCAGGCAGTACAGGCAGGCCAAAAGGAGTCCTCTTAACTCATACCGCACTATGCACCTCTGTCACAGAGATAACGAAGGTGTTCGGCTGTTCTAGCACAACTCGAGCATTCCAGTTCGGATCATTTACTTTCGATATCAGCGTGAGCGACATATTCGGCACGATTTTTGTTGGTGGGTGCATTTGTGTCCCATCAGAAGTAGACCGAGTCAATAGTTTGGCAGCCAGCATCCGATCTTTCAAAGCCAATCTCCTCCTCGCAACCCCAACCGTATCACGATTAATGAGATACTCGGAGGTGCCGACTTTGGAAACCCTGGCTATCGGTGGAGAGGAAATAACCCAAAGTGACATATCAGCGTGGGCTGATCATGTAAAATTTATACAAGTCTACGGCGCTACCGAATGCTCGATCTTTAACACCACCACGGTTATGAAGCGTGGTTGCGATCCAGCGAATGTGGGAAGATCGTTTACCATGCGTACTTGGATCACTGAGATTGGTGATAATGATCGATTAGCTCCTGTTGGAACCGTGGGAGAAGTTTTCTTGGAAGGCCCATGTGCAGCTTTGGGCTATTTGAATCAAGAATACCTCACAAGGAGTAGCTTCGTCGGATATCAGAAGTGGATGGACAAAGTGGGCCCGAAAGGACATAGGCAAATTTACAGGACTGGCGATTTGATGAAGTTCAATACGGACGGAACGCTAAGCTTTATTCGACGCAAAGATACACAGGTGAAAGTTCGAGGCTACAGATTGGAGCTGGGAGAAGTAGAGTATCAGGTGAAAAGACATCTTCCTCCCGCAACTGAGATTATCGCCGATGTTCTGAAGCCACTGAACGAGAAAGACACCATCTTAGTGGTCTATATCGTCATTTCCAGCGCCGGTGAATCTCTCCCCAGCAGCATCGTTATTCCTAAGTCCCACTACACCACTCCCGAAATTGAAAAGCTCCTCCTCCCCAGCCTCCGTCAGAAGCTGGCTGTAGATTTGCCCGCCCACATGCTTCCCACAGCATACATACCTATTTCCAAAATTCCATTATCTGTCTCTGGCAAGACCGATCGCAAACTGCTACAACAACAAGCAAGCCAACTCTCTATGCACGACCTCACGTCTCTTTCGTCGCCTTCACTTGGTGAGGCGCAATCACGCCCACCCTCAACCCCAATGGAGATTAAGCTCGCTGGCTTATGGAGACAAGTTCTCAATATCAATGTGGACGATATAACCATTGAGTCGAACTTTTTCGCTGTCGGCGGGAGCTCATTGTCGGCAATCTTTCTCGTAGCCCTAGCACGGGATGCAAATATCGGGCTTATAGTAGCGGATATCTTTAAGTTTCCTTTATTAGGTGATATGGCAAGTATGGCAAAGCCTCTGATGGCGGAGGCAGAGGTACAGGAGAAGGTAAAGAAGTTTTCGTTGCTGAAACGCAGGTTGAAGACGGAGACGGGGGTTAGAACTACGAGGATATGATATTGCCAAATGTTATTGAGCTCTTATTTAGTCAGGAGTTAAGTTTAAGTTGAGTTCCAGTTTATTGCTCTGAGCTCGCAGGCTATTTAGTCTCATTAGTCGCTTCCGCTCGTTTATCATAATTTTTTCTGCTCAGAAGCGCATTGAATTGTTATAATTATACCACTCTAATTTCTTATAAACTGGTGCAACCGGAATGCAATCAATTCTTGATATAACTAATTTTAATTGCAAAATATCTTACCTTGAGTGACTTAGTTTCTGGAATCCTATATTATATATTATCATTCATACAAATATTATTCGGGACATCACCGTTAAGCTTTCGGACCTTGCTATTAAACTGAACTTCAGACAAGGGATATTTCAGTTGCCTATGGCAGCACACAATCAACACCATGCCCACTACCAGGTCAAAGACAGATATCCTACTGCATATACCATTATCCTAGCTGAAGAAAAGGACCACTGTTATTGCAGATCTCTGAATAGCCGTAACCCCTGAAAGGGTAAATATATCCACTAAACGGAGGATTAGTCGCCAGCGCAATAAAAGAATGAGAGGAGATAGAACGAATAATGGGGCGAAGTGCTCAGGTCTGGCCTACTTCACGCGATGAATTTCCCATATATCGTCCCCCGTTGGTTATGTAAAGTGATTATCGAATACCCAAATAGTAATTTAAACTATATATTCAGAGACTGAATGTGTAGTATAAATTACGTCATCGGATGATGTACGAACATAAAAGGGACAAATATATGACACAGGAGGTGAGTTCATCGTAGAAATGTTCTAGTATTATATACATGCTGATACTTTGCTTATGATAACTAATTATCAACGAGACCAATCGCACCTGACTTCTCAACACATAAGTCAACCTGCAAACGAATTGTGGGATGCTCAATAACCTCCTCCATACTTATATTGAATCCCCTTTGCCGGAACGCGAAACTGAATTGAGCGGCTGCAATAAGCTTTCCCCAAACGTTGTAGAACGGTGTGTTCTCAGAAACCTGCTCGAGGGTAAATGCTCCTTCTTCGTCACGGAGGACAGACTCCCAAACTTGTTGCACGACGCTGAGGATATTGTTCTCCGAGCGGGTAGAAGTAACCAGTTTCTTTGAGAGGGTACCTTGGGCATGTGGTAAGGGAATGCGTTGGCCGAATAGAGGTGCGGAATAATCTGGCAGCTTGGCCTGTGGATTAGTGCCGAAACATTCTATCAAGTTGCATAGCTGGCCGAGCACTTCGTTCATGAATTCGGCAGAGATGACGTTATTGCAGAACGCAATCCCGATAGACAAGCTGTCTCCTTCGCTAGTCGATACAACACCAATGTCTGCTTCATCATTTCCGTTTCCATACACCTCTCTCAGATTCCACTCCGACTGTGAAGTCGAGAAAGATTTATGAGGCATAGCAATGTTATCGTGCGTGATAATCGAGCCAAATTGGATCCAACCTGGCCAATCAGTGCATTGTTCGACTATTTCGTTAAAGCCAAATGATTCGAATGGCATGCTCTCAAGCTGTCTCTCTTGAATCTTCCGAAGTAAGTCTAAAACAGTCAGGGACCCATCCAGCTGTACCCGGACTGGAAGGTTGCTAATGGTGACTCCAATCATATTGTCAATTCCAGGTACGGGCATGCCACGACCATTTACCAGTTCTCCAAAGACGACATCAGACTTTCCAGTGAGTTGTGCCAAGCATAGTGCCCAAGCGCCTTTGATTATGTTTGCTGTGGTGATCCCATGCTTTGAAAGAGATACAAGTGGAATCGTCTTATGGACTGAACAATTTCCGAAATCCTTATACGACGGTCGGGGGCGCGAAAGAAACTTAGTCATCGTTGCGCCTTGGAGATAATTGCGCCAGTAGGTTTTGGATTTTTCGGTTAAAGAATCTTTATACCGAAGGTAAGGCGAGAAGTCGGAATAATCTGCCATACTACGGCCGGCATAGACTTCTTTGAGATCGGAGAATACCTTGGAAATAGAAACGCCATCGTATACCGCGTGCGCGAGTCGAACTATGAGCGAATGGTGGTGAGAGTCCTCTTCAATTAAAAAGAAGGCGGTAAAAATATCTCCAAGACTGAAATGACTGCGCTGGTCTTCCTGAATGATGGAGTAGCAAGCCTCTTTATTGCCCGAGAGGCGAGAGAACTTAACCGATACGTTCTCCAAGACAACCTGTTGAATACTCCGCCTATGCGCAACGAACATACTTCTTAGGATTGGATGTTTCTTCACCAGGAGTTGGCAACAAGATTCCAAATGATCAATATCGAGAGGACCGTTGATATCGAATATATAGTAGTTCAGGTTTCCATGATGTCTGAGCATCTGCTGAGTCAAGGACGCAACTTGGAAGTCGGAAGCAGCGGCTAATTCACTTATCACAGGAGATTCATGTCGTGCCTGTGACCGTATTGCATCCATTAGTTCCGGCGAGATAGCTTCTAGTGAGAGTTTCGTGGAATATGTCTCCTCATGTCCCTGTTCATGTACCACAGAGTCTAACTTGGTAGCGAGCTCTGAGATCGTACAGCCTCGAAGGATATCATATGCTGTGACTAACAAATCACTCTTGTGACATCTTGAAATGAGTTGCATCGCACTGATAGAATCTCCACCAAGCCGCAAAAAGGAGCTGTTGCCTCCTATTTTTGCGGAGTCAATTTGTAAAACAGAGCTCCAGATTTCCTGAAGTAGCTTCTCTGTTGGTGTAGCTGGCTCTGTTACCAAAGATTCCACAAACAGCTCTGAAATCAAGTTGAAAGTTTCGGGGGTCATTTCAGATAGCCAGCCCCTCAGCCGTGATCGATCTAGTTTACCAGATGCAGACATAGGTAACTCCTCCACCACTATCCATATTGTCGGCACCATCCATGCTGGGAGCTTGTCAGAAACAAAATCGCAGACCGTAGAAATTATTTTCGATGCTTGATCTTTATGTTCTGCTGGTAGAATTTGTAAAATTCTCGAATCTTGGCCTGAGAAATCATGAAGTGATACTACGGCAACCAGTTTACCAGCACAAGGTCCTGTTTTCTGAAACTCGACGAAACAGTGTCGTACATTCTCGGCTTCGCTGATACAGTGTTGCGCCTCGCCAAGTTCCAATCTCTGACCTCGCACTTTTAGTTGAGAATCTTTTCGTCCTACAAAGTAAAATGTTCCATCTGAGTTGTAACAAACTAGATCTCCTGTTCGATACATTCGCCGTTGACTTGACTGACTTGCTGCCCATGGAGGATTGATGATGAATGATTCTGCAGTCCGTGCTGGATCATTCAAATAGCCGCGAGATAAAGTAGGACTTTCAACATAGATTTCGCCAACACAGCCAATTGGAGCGAGTTGATCGGGGTTATTAGGGTCAACAAGCCATGAATTAGTACAGGGTCCTGATCCAATATTTCCTGGCTGCTTGGTATTTTGGTCTACGACTTTGTAGGATACCCAGTTTGAAGTTTCTGAAGGGCCATAAACATTGACAAGGTAAACCTTACTAGCCCAGGTAGATATATTCTCCCTAGTCAGTGGCTCACCGCCTAGTGCCACATTTTTGAGTGTAGGCACGTCGTCTGGCTGAAACCAAGTCGCAACGGTAGGAGTGAGATACGCATGGCTAGCCTGAAGTCTGTTGATAGCACTAGATAATCCCATGTCACTTCGCCTTTCTTCTTCGGAAGGGACACAGACGCAAGCTCCATACATAAGAGCCGTGAATATGTCGGAGATATAGACATCGAATGCGAATGCGGAAAACTGCAAACAACGCGAGCCAGGACCGACGTCGAAAAGCTTTGCGTGATTTCGTGAGCTAGTGCACACAGACTTGTGCTCCAGCATAATGGCTTTTGGCTTCCCTGTCGATCCTGACGTAAAGATGAGGAAGGATAGGTTCTCGGGTCGGACAGTGGTGCACGCGGGACCGTTTTGAGATGGGAGAGATCTAATGTATTGCTCATCGACTACAATCACCGTGCTGTCCATAGAGAGCCAGCGCTCAGAGTACTCAGGCGCCGTAAGTATTACACGTGGCTGGACTCCGCGACACATATCTCTCATACGGCCGGCTGGGTGGGAGGTATCCAAGGTCATGCAAGCACCACCAGCCTTGAGGATTGCAAGCATGGAAACAACAACCCACAATGATTTATCAAAGCAGAGCGGAACCACAACTTCTAGAGTGATACCGAGGCGCACAAGCTCAAAGGCGAACCGGTCTGAAAGGCTGTCTAACTCAGCATAAGTGAGTTCTCCTTCCCATGAGGATATCGCTGGAGCCTGTGGTTGAGCTAGGGCTTGGCGAGTGAAGTCCTCATGTATACATCTTTCGAGCGCTAGGGGCAAAGGCTCATGCCAACTCACGATTTCTTGTTGATCTTGTACTGAGATCTTGGCGATATTGTCAATTGTAGCGTCGTCTTTTTCAAGCTCCCTAATAACATTTTCATACAGATGAAGGATTCTTGTCATCTGCTGAGCGTCTACGACTGATTCATCAAAGACAGCCGTGACGCTAACACCTGTCTCAAGGAGAATACAGTCCAAAGTGATGGCATAGGTATGGAAATTCTCGCCGTCTTCATCGACGCTCTCTATCTCCAAGGTCTTGAATTGAGTATCATCTGCTCCCTGGGGTTGTACGATTAACCGATTTTGGAAACGGCACGCTGCTCGCGCTTCTGGGCTAAGTTTTCCTATCTCCTGTAACCCCACCTGTTCAAATGGAATCATATCAAATGATTGCTGCTGAATTTGTTCCAAAAGCTGAGACGCTGAACGATCGGCTACATTGTCTAACTTCACTCGTATAGGAACAGTGGCGATTGTTGTTCCTATCATGCCATCGATCCCTTCCACCGGGGCGCTACGGCCAGACACTGTTACACCAAATGTAACGTCGGTCTCATCGGTGTAGCGAGCTACAACCAGAGCCCAGGCAGCTTTAAGGAGCGTTGATGTTGTGAAGTTGCTATTCTTTTTCCGAGCCAAATCCATTTCATGGACTATGGTAGAGCTACCAATAGGTTGATAGCTTTGAGTAGGCAGTCTTGGAAACACCGTTGACTTAGCACCAGCCAGTTGAGAAGCCCAGTATTTGTCAGAGGCTGACTGCTCGATACCTCTAAGATAGTTAATAAAGTGGTTGAATGGCTTTCTATCCGGTATCGCTTTGTCAAGATAGATTTTGGTTACGTCGTCTATTAGAGCTGGCAGTGACCAACCGTCGTACACTGCATGATGAGCTGTAATAACAAAATGGCCAGCTACAATCGCAAACCGACATAGCCCGGTCCCCAATGCCATATTTTTCTCTTTATCTTGCTGCAAATATGCTTCTAGCGTCTCTCCTGGTAGCGTGGCATGCCAGATTATTCGATGATTAGTAACTATCTGGAGGGTACCAAATGACTCCGTAGCTATTAGCCTAGTGCGAAGGATTGGGTAGAGAGAGACGACATGGTCCCATGCCAATTTGAATTTCTCTATATCCAAGTGTACGGGAAGTGAAAATATATATCTTGCAACATATGTTCCAGGTTTTTTGACCGATAGAGCAAGAAGGCCTTCTTGTAAGCTGGTTGATGGGTAGATATCCTGGATATCCTCTGGTTCAACAGAATCGCACTGTGTCGCAGCAAACTTACATAGGGACTCAACATCATCACACCACCCTTGAATTAGGGCATATGGTGCTATCGTCTGGATAGAGCTTATTGATGAAGGAGATGAAGTAGCTGCAATAACCATAGCGGCGAGTGTCGATTGACGGAACACATCAGCCACAGTGAGGGACCATGATGTTTCGCGACGGACGGCGGCTACTAGTTTCATAGCACCAATAGAGTCACCACCAAGACGTAAGAACGAGCTATTGGATCCTATGCTTTCCGGACTGATATTCAATATGTCGCTCCACAGACGTTGCAGCTCCTTCTCTTCGTGTGTAGTAGGCGGTAGGATCGAGGCTTCAAGAAATTGTTGAGACACCTGTCGGAAGGTTTCCTCGTCCATTTCTGTAACCCACTTTCGGATGGTCTTACGATCTAGCTTTCCTGATGCAGAGAGTGGAAGATCCTCGACTATTATCCATACTGTTGGCACCATCCAACTAGGTAACTTTTCAGCAGTATAATCATATACTATTAGGGTCGCCTTTGATATCTCCTCTTTGAAGGACGAGGGTACAACTCGTAGAGCTTTTGGAGCCTCTAGCTCCGCAAAGTGGTGGAGAGTCATAACAGCTACAAGTCTGCCAGCGCATGGTCCTGATTTTGGGGCAGCAACTACTCCGTACTTTACTCCTGGCGCATCGACTAGGTGGTGCTCGACTTCGGAGAGCTCGAGGCGTTGACCGCGAATCTTTATTTGAGAGTCAAGACGGCCTATATAGCTGTACGTACCATCTGAGTTATATCGAACTAGATCGCCAGTACGGTAAACTCGATTATGTTTAATACCATTCGCACCTATAGCCCAAGGTGGACTAAAACCAAAAGCCTCTTCTGTCCTGACAGGATCATTGATGTATCCACGAGACAATGAAGGGCCAGCAACACAGAGCTCACCGACACAACCAATAGGAACAAGCCGCTCGTTAATTTCTGGGTCTATAATCCACGAATCGATATCAACGCCACGTCCAAGGTTAGCAGGCTGTTCTTCTGCAGTTACCATTCGATGGGTTGAGACCCAATTTGACGTCTCGGAAGGTCCATAGACACTAAAGAGGTCGAGTTTATCCGCCCACACCAACAAATTTTCCTTTGAAAGTGCCTCACCGCCAAGAAGCATTTTTTTGAGTGTTGGCACTTCCTTCGGCTCTAAAACTGTAGCTACAGTTGGCGTTAAGAATATGTGAGTTGACTTGAATCGATGGATCGCGGCTCCTAACTGGTCCTTTCTTTCGAACTCAGACGGCATACACAAACAAGCTCCATAAATAAGAGGCATGAAGACCTCTGTAATGTGTACATCGAAAGCATATGCCGAAAATTGAAAGAGGCGAGAATCTGGGTTAATGTCGAGGACTTCTCTGTAACCGCGACAACTGAAGTTAACTGTTTGATGCTCCAACATGATTCCTTTCGGCTTCCCCGATGATCCAGACGTGAATACAACAAAAGCTAAGTTATTTGATTTAACAGCCAGTGAACTAGGACCATTATACGTTGCAAGTGAATAGACAAAGGCTTTGTCTACTGCAATAACGGTATCAACGAAGCCGCCAAATTTGGTATGGTGAGTTGGCCCAGCTAACATAACATGCGCATTCACTTCGAGAATTATATTCTGCATTCGGCTGAGAGGATGTGAGACATCCAGATTCACACAGGCTCCCCCTGCTTTAAGAACAGAGAGCATTGAAACGACAGACCAAATGGATTTGTCAAAGCAGAGAGGAACAATGACTTCAGGTTTGATCCCCTTGGAAGTGGCCAAGTGGTATCCAAATCTGTTCGAGAGATCATCAAGCTCAGCGTATGTTAGCTCCCCATCCCACGATGATATAGCGATGTCCTTCGGGCGAGCGAGTGCCTGCGCAGTAAAAGCTTCATGGAGACATCGTTGATTGCCTTCAGGATAGGGATAATGCCAGTTTTGAATCCGTGATATATCGTAGGCGCTTAGAGGGTCCAAGTTCTTAATCATCTGGTTTGGGCTTGCAGTTACGGAAGATAAAACCTTGGAAAATGTGTGGGCAATCCTCGTAGCTGCAGTTTCGGTCAGGTAATCGGTGTGGAGGATTGAAATATCGAGAGCTTCTTCGGAATCATAGACTGCTACAACTATGTTGTACTAGATACAAGTCACTAGTGAGTTCTGTGAGCTCTAATAAGAGAAAACTTACTTCGTTGGGATCTTGTCCATCAAGAGCCTTAACCTGAATGCTAGAATTATCCATACCACCAGATGCTGAATCACTTCTCCTCTGAATTGACATTGCCGTGTTGAATAGAGTGGAGCCGTCTGGGTTCAATTCGTGTTGTATTGATGCTAGAGAACAGATCTGGTGAGGCAGGCTGTCCACAAAATTGGCATGAATATTTCGTAATACACTCATGACCGAATCATCACCGACAAAATTAGTATGAGAAACAAGCATGTTAATGAATGGTCCCACAGCATTCTCGATTCCATGAACCGGTAAATCTCGGCCTGCGGATAGATATCCAAAACAAACTGACTCCTTTTGAGTGTAAGTCTTCAGTACGAAAGACCAGACAAACTGAAGGAGCGTTGATGGTGTAATAGAATTCTCCTCGCAGAAAGCATGAATTGTTGCGGCATCAACAAAGGGGATTTGAACATCTTTTGTCTCGGTTCGTGAGACTGGCTGGTTTTCGCTTCCATCAAGAACCGGAAAGTGGGATGGTGTCAGGCCAGCAAGTTTATTTTTCCAGAATTCTAGAGATTCATCCAGGGGTTGAGATTGAATGTATGAAACATAGTCAGCGTATAATGGCCCTTGACTATTTGGTAGCGTGTTTGCATAGGCCTGCGCGAGTTCCGCCATTATGATTGGGGTCGAAAATGCATCAATCAGAGCATGGCTGATCTCCAATCTGAAATAAACATCACCGGACGATGTTGCTTCACAAATTCCAAAACGGTGAGAAGGTCGAAGTTCTGTGAAATCTATTGAGTCATACCCTTGAAGTAGCCTGAGGGCGTCTTGCTCATTGCTGCATTCCAAGTGGAAGAATGCAGCTTTGGATGACTTAAGGACAATCTGTTGAAATAGGCCGTCAGTGCTAGAAACACCCTCCACAAAAATCGTTCGAAGAATGGCGTGACGATTGACAACCGTTTGCCATGCACTTTGAAGCCTCTCTACATTTATTCTTTGTTCCCCTGGTGCTGGCAAGACGTGAGAAATGTTTTGGACGTTATAGTTCTGGGGTTCCTTTATTTGAGCTACCAGCATTCCTTCTTGAATGGGAGTACAAGGGTATATGTCTTCAATATCCTGTATATCTTTGATACCAATCTGCGGCAATATCTCTGTCGTCAGTTTGTGAATATCGGCATAGCTTATAGATGGCAGAAGTGGAAAATCTGTCAATGTGAGCTCCGGCTCCGCAGAAACTAGCTCTGTAGCCATTTGCTCCAAGACAATCTTTATCTGTTTGATCCATTCTTGAATACGATCTTGATGCTTCATATGAATATTGTAATTGAAATCAAATCGTAGGGAACCTTTGTCGATGACCGCTTCGATTCCAAACAGCTCAAAACGCGACATTTGAGGTGAATCTCTAGGGCCAGAGATCTCGTCTGATAACGGAGTGAAAAGGCCTTCACTACGTTCTAGTTGTTGAAAAGAACCAGAATAGTTTAGCAGGACTTCGAAGGGGAACTGTTTAGCGAGCATATCCCTTCCTTCTGATGTAAGCAGATGGGATGTGAAATAGGTCCATCCATTGCTTGGTATTGTTCGTCGAATATCTTTTGTCGTTTTGATGGTGTCGCCGATTGTATCTTTCGTTGGCACAACAACAGGGTACATAGTTGTAAACCACCCGACGGTTCTTGAGAGATCGATAGAACTATCCCAAGGCTCTCGGCCATGTCCCTCATTGTAAATGGCTGGGACTGTACGGTCTACGAATACTCGGGCAAAGGAAAAAGATATTGCAGAGAGCAGGAGCTCTATAAGGTTGGTTCTCATTGGCCTATTACACTCATCCACAAGAGTCGATGTCGTTTCTGGGTTGATTGAAAATGTCTTGCAGATTGTATCACAAACCAAGTTAGGACGATCCGCCATACCCCAGTATGCATAATTCGGCGTAGGGACTTGAAATGGCAAACTATCAGCAGGGCGAATAGATCCTGCATGTTGAAGCTGCATCCGACTCCAAGTTTGGAAGGGAAGTGGCCTTGGTGCTGAAATTCGTCCCTGGCGCAAGCTTTCCTCTAAATCCGAAAGAATTATTCGCCATGAGACTAAGTCCATAACAAGATGATGTGCGGCTAGGAAAAGAATAGGACCATCCGACAAAGTATTGAAAAGATGGGCCGCGAACACATGACCTCCACAAAAATCTAAGCTCTCTTTGGTTTCGTTAATGAGAGGGCCAATATCTTCAGAATTCAACGCTTCTGAACAGCGGTAGAAGAATAGACCAGGTGCATACGCTTTAATCTTTTGACTCCATTCTCCACTGGGAGACTTCGTAAATGCTGCGCGCAGCATTGAGTGACGTTCCACCAAAATCTCAAGAGCTTTCTGAAGAGACTGAGATGAGATATCTTCTTTCACTCTTAGTAAGATGCTCTGGGAGAATTTGTCGCCGCCCGACCCGCGATTTAGGTGCAAGATCTGAATTGGAGACAGCTGGAACTCTGCGTCATATTCTTCTTTGACTTCGAGCTTACTGATCTTGACAGACTGTGCTCGAACGGCCAATTGGGAGATAGTAAGATTGCGCAAGATGTCAGGCACTGAGATGACAATATTTATCGTCCGGCATTTCGCTATAACCTGCATCGCAGTAATAGAATCACCGCCAAGTCGGAGAAATGATTTCTGGACGCCAATTTTATCCTCGGAGATGTTAAGAACTTCGGACCAGATTTCTTGAATCTGCTTCTCCAAAATAGTTGTTGGTGCTACGACTAACGTGTCTATCGAGAGCTGCGATATTTTGTCGTATGTTTGATCGCTCATTTGAGCAAGCCAGTTCCTCAGCCTGCTTCTATCTAGTTTTAGAGAGGCAGATACTGGCATTTCTTCAATTACAATCCAGACATTTGGCATCATCCATGCCGAAAGCTTATCGCTCAACGAATTATGGATTTCCGATATAATCCTCGAAACTCCGCCAGTGTACATGGATGAAACGATACTTAATACCGAATTATCATTGGTGTGCGACACCCCGTGAACAGTAATGACGGCCACAAGCTTATTGGAACAAGGTCCGGATTTAGGATAATCTATAAATCCGTTTTTAACATTCTTTATGTTCAGCAAGTGATGCTCAATTTCTCCTATTTCCAAGCGTTGGCCACGGATTTTAATCTGGGAGTCTTTGCGGCCAACATAGACGAAGGTGCCTTCTGAGTTGTATCGTACAATGTCTCCAGTTCGATATACACGTCCTGGTTTAATTAAAGTATTAGCATCTTCCCAAGTGTTGTCTATCCATGGCGGGTTTATTATAAATGATTCCTCGGTCTTGGCTGGGTCGTTAAGGTAACCTCTGGATAAAGTTGGACCTTCGACATAAAGCTCACCAATACAACCGATTGGAGCTAACCTGTTGCTATTGTAAACGTCGACTAGCCATACATTAAGTCCATCTGCACGTCCAAGATTGGCAGGTTGGGCTATGTCGGTAACTGATGTGCTAACATAGTTAGACGTCTCTGAAGGACCATACACATTGAGCAGATGAACATGTTTGGCCCAGGTGGCTATATTTTCCTTGGTCAAAGCCTCTCCACCAAGGTTTAACGTTTTTAATGTTGGGACGTCTTTTGGTGTAAAGAATGCTCCAATTGTCGGAGTCAGGGTAGCGTGCGTCACCTTGAGACGAGTGATTGTAGCAGCCAGATCCGATCTCCGCTCTTCTTCTGTAGGAATACAAACACAACCGCCACATAATAGAGGCACGAAAATGTCGGATATATAAACATCGAAGGAGAAGGCAGAAAATTGCAGATACCTTGCCTCAGGCCCTGCGTGCTCAACATCCGCATGGATTCGAGCGCTAACGCACACGGTCTTATGTTCTAACATGACGCCTTTTGGAGTGCCAGTGGATCCAGATGTGAAGACAACAAACGCCAAAGTATCGGGTCGGATAGATGAGCATGCGGGGTTAATATCAGCAGTGCCAGCCGGTAGTGGAAGTGAGCGAATGAAATCGTGATCGATTACAACACTTTCAACACTTTCAGCTAGATCCGTGACCAGGTTTTGCTGAGCAGCTGAAGTAAGCATAATTCGAGTTTTAGTTACTTGTATGATGCCCTGTATGCGTTGTGGGGGAAGAAGTACATCAAGCGTTACACAGGATCCTCCAGCTTTGAGAACGGCTAGAATTGAAACAACCACCAAAGTCGACTTTTCGAATAATAGTGGTACAATAGTTTCTGGCTTAACACCAATACTAGCAAGGTAATGCCCTAAACGTGTTGACAAGTCATCCAATTGTGAATAAGTAAGTTCGCCATCCCATGAGATTATTGCTGGTGTGTCTGGATGGAGCTTGGCCCGCTCTGCAAAGGCTTCGTGAATGCATTCCTCAACGACTGGCGATTTTGACAATTGTTGATGCCAACTGTTGATTTGAGACTTGTCAAAATCGCTGAGAGGGTCAATATTGCCAATTTGCTGGCTCGGAGTCGACACGACTGAAGAAATAATTTTTGTAAAAGTATTTATAATGCGCTGAGCCTGCATTTCCGACAATCTATGACTCAGGTAATTTATTGATATGTCTAAACACGTAGGTAAGTCGGCTACGTTCACCATAATGTCAAACTAAAGACTTGTAAGATACTGTGTCGACGAAGTGGCATGAAAGGCATGTGGGTGAATCAAAGGCTTAAAGATACTTACTTCGGTAGGGTCATAACCCCCAACCTGTTCTATAGAAGCCTCATTCGGATTCGTGATCGGGGTCGGTGTAACTTTCTGCACCGACATAGCGGAATTAAACAAGCCTTCCTTGGAAACTTGTAGTGTATTTTGGATCTTTGCGAGCGAGGACCGTTGATGAGATAAACTAGAAATATGATCCTCTTGCATCTGCTGAATGACCTCAAGAATAGGTTTCTCCTTGGGCAGATTAGAACGACATACAAGCATGTTAATCAAAGGACCAACTATGTCCTGTATATTTGCTATGGGGAGTTCTCTTCCCGAGGAAACATAGCCGAAGCAGACGTCATCTTCACCGGTATATGTGCGCAGAACCATAGCCCACGCAGCTTGAAAGACGTTGGCAGGAGTCAACCCAGCATCAATACAAAATTTGCGCAATAGCGAAGTATCAAATACCGAGAGTTGGGCATTCACTGTAAGCACTTTTCGTTCGTTGCTCAAGTGCACTTCTAACAGAGGAAGATGGCATGGCTTGACACCACGAAGATAACTCGACCAATAATCATCTGAAGCGCTTATTGGATTGCTGATGCAATAGGAAACATATTCCTTGTACGATGGTGCCGTGTCACTCAAATCGTATCCATTATAAAGCTGCGCAAGATCTCTGTATATTGCCTGAGAAGACATGGCGTCATTAAGGACGTGGCTAATTTCCAGCCTACAATAGACAGCTCCAGATTGCACCTTACAGATTCCAAGGCGGTAGGGTGGCTGGAGCTCGCTGTAAGTACATAAAGGATACTCCGCCAGAAGTCGCATAGCATCTTTTTCAGTGTCGCATTCGAGGTTGAATACATCAGCTTTATATGTTTTTAGCACCACCTGTTGAAACAATCCGTCACTAGAAAGTCCCTCAACGAACACTGTTCGGAGAATCGCATGGCGTCTGATGACTGATTGCCAGGAGCTTTGAAATCTTGGGACATCAATGCCAGATCGGTGACCTTGCCCTGGTGAGATACAGAAGATGGACTGGACATTATATTTTTCGGGTTCCTTAATCTGGGCAACCAAGATACCCTCTTGCATCGTGGTACAGGGATAGATGTCTTCAATGTCTTCTGCTCCAACGCCGGTTGCCGGCAGCAATATATTTGTCAGCTTATCGATATCGGAGTACGTCATTGAAATAAGCGGGAAGTCACTCAGCGCTAAACCAAGGTTCACTGAGGATAACTCAGTTGCAATTTGTGTTAAGGTTGCATAACAGCTGCTGACCCATTGACCAATTCGTTCTTGATGTTTCATCTTGGTACTGTAAGAGAACATGAACTGAAGCACTCCTTTATGCAAGCTGACTTCAATGTCGAATAACTCAAACCGCCTCATTTGAGATGAGTCGAGGGATAGGGCATCCGATTCCAGGAAGCTGAAAAGTGCACCCTCACGCTCCAGTTGCTGATAAGCCCCAGAATAGTTAAGTAAAATCTCGAAAGGAAAATGATGGCTGAAATTTTCTTTGCCTTGAGCGCTATGAACGCGTGATGCAAAGTACGGTCTTCCATTATAAGGGATGCTTCTTCGTACATCCTTTACTTGACGAATGGTATCGATTAGGCTGGTTTGAGTAGGGACAAATACTGGGTACATTGTTGTAAACCAGCCAACCGTTCGTGAGAGATCTATTGCTGAATCCCAAGGCTCTCGGCCATGCCCTTCAGTAAAAACCGGAGGAATCGTCCGATCTGGGAATGTTTGTGCAAAGGAGTAGGTAACCGCAGATATCAAGAGCTCCAGCAATTCCGTATTCAATACCTTATTACACTCTGAAAGCTTCAGGGTTATTTCTTCAGGAATTGAAAAGGTTGAAGTAGTTGTATCGCAAGTTCGGTTAGGATTGCTGGCCATGCCCCAATAATCGTAATCAGCTTGAGGAACATCAAATGGCAAAACAGGTATAAGAGATTCGGAGGTGTAGTTGGCTTCCATACGGCTCCAAGCTTGGAAAGAAAGCGGCGCTGCTGTCGAGATATGTCCATGACGAATGAGCTCTTCAAGTTCTGACAGAAGAACCCTCCAAGAAACCAAATCGATAACGAGATGATGGGCGGTGAGTAGGAGAATAAGGTCGCCTGGATGAGTAGTGAAGAGATGTGTGGCGAATACCAAACCGTTGCAGATATTCAAACGTTCTTGGGTTGCAGCAATCGACTGTTCTAGCTCCACCACACTTGTATCCTGAATCTCAGAAGTACTATACGAGAAGAGGCCGCGAGTGTACGGGATGATTTGCTGAGCCCAGCTCCCTTCTATAGATTGGGTGAATCGAGCTCGAAGCATCGAATGTCTCTCGACGAGTACTTCCATCGCATTATAGAGAGACTGCGAGGACACTTCCTGGTTTATCTTGAGCAAAAAGCTCTGGGAAAACTTGTCTTCATCAGGTGCACGATCAACATGAAGCTGTTGAATAGGGGAGAGTTTAAATGGTGCTCCGTCCTCCTTTGTGGCAGTGGGTAGAGGATCAAGCTTAATGAGCTTTGCATCTAGAGCTAGTTTCTCAATTGTCTGATGTCGAAGGATATGCTGAGTTGTGATGGCGATATTGTTGGCATGACACTTTGCCATGACCTGCATGGCACTAATGGAATCACCCCCAAGCCTAAGGAAAGGCATATCAATTCCAATTCGATTTAAGGGGAGGTTAAGAATATCTCCCCAGATCTGTTGTAATTCCTTTTCCATTGGCGTTCTTGGTTGCGTAAAATCCTTCTCTATCGACAACTCAGATATAAGCGCCGATGTTTCGTCATTCAAATTGGATATCCATTCCTTTACGGAGAACCTGTTTACCTTTCCCGACGTATTTTTGGGAATGTTGAGGAGAGGGATCCATATAGTTGGTATCATGTACTCAGGTAGCATTTGCCATACATCCTTTCGCACTTTAGAAATCATTGACACAGTTTTGTCCTTCCTGGAGGCTGGGAAAAGCGTTAGAACAGAGTCGTTTGCAATTGCCATTTCATGGCGCAATTCCACAGTAGCAACAAGCTTCTTTTGATATGGTCCAGCGTTGGGGAAAGCCACGACTACATGCTTGACTTCATCGATCCGGGACAACTTATGTTCAACTTCGTTCATTTCGAGACGTTGACCTCGCACTTTAACTTGTCCGTCTTTCCGTCCAACGAAGTCGATAACACCATTTCTATCGTATCTCCCTAAGTCTCCCGTCCGATAAAACCGCCGCTTTAGGTCGATATTATTTGTTCGAGACCATGGGAGATCGACTACAAAAGAAGCATTTGTTTTTTCGTTGTCGTTCAAGTAACCTCGTGCCAAGATTGGACCCTCAACAAGAATTTCTCCAACGGTTCCTATAGGGGCAAGTTTGGAAGGGTCTTCGCTATCTGATATCCAAAGATTGGATCCAAATGCTCGGCCGATAGTTTCCGCTCTTCCAGTTTCAGTTACCTCATTCGATGAACAGTAGATACAGGATTCAGCTGGGCCGTATGTGATTACCAACTGCAGATTTCGGCCCCAGCGAACAACATTGTCCTGACCTATCGACTCACCTCCGAGAACAAGTGTCTTGAGGTCTGGCACATCTTGTGGTTTAATAAGCCGTGCAAGAGTCGGCGTGAGGAATGCCCAGTCCACTCTCATTTTCCGTATAAAAGATGCAATATCTCCTAAGCGCTCTTCTTCCGAAGGTATACAGATACAACCGCCTTGAAGTAACACAGTAATCATCTCAGATACACTGACATCGAACACGTGTGCCGCAAATTGGAGAAATCGTGACCGACCGACAAAGTTGAGTCCTACCGCATGCGCTTTGCAACTAGATGCTAAGCCCCTGTGCTCCCAAACTACGCCCTTGGGAGTCCCTGTACTTCCCGACGTAAAAATTACATAAACAGCATTCTCAGGTTTGACAGTAGGCAATTTCCGGTTGGGAATTGGGAGCCGGGAGACTGAATCGTCCACAATAACTGCTCTAGGAGCAAGCCAGGGACATTGCTTGACCAGCTTACGCGATATGATGACCAGTTTGGCATTCACTTGGCTGATGATGTCCTCGTGCCGTTGCTGTGGATGACTAGGATCTAATGGAACACAAACTCCTCCGCTTTTCATTATAGCCAAGATGGTTACAACTGTCCATTTCGTCTTTTCGAAACAGAAAGGAACAAATGATTCCGGAGAAACCCCATGACTGGAGAGATGGTGAGCCAACTTTGTTGAAAGACTCTGGACTTCGCTATAGCTAAACGCTCCATCCCATGAACACACTGCTTCTGCATCTGGCTGTTCTAGTACTTTCTGATCTATTAGATCATGAAGACACGCATCAACGGTTTCTGGTAGACTTGTGTTCCAGTTGCTTATCTGCTCCACATCTTGAGCCGTAATTTTTACTATGCTACCAATAGTATCGCTGCTCTCAACTTGTATTTTGCCAATAATGTCTTCGAGCTGATTCAAAATTCGAGCTATTTGTTGAGTATCTATCACACTATTATCAAAAATAGCTTCGGCTCGAACTCTGTTCTCAAGTAAGATACAATTCAAGGTCAAGGCGTGTGTATCAAAACTTTCAATGTCGTTTTGGTCAATTCTCTCCAGTCCTAAGGCCTGTAACTCATTTTCACCTTCTGCCTGAGGTTGGATAATGAGACGGTTATTGAATTGGCAAGCAGCTCGTGCTTCCGGACTTAGGTGGCCAATCTCTTGTAGACCTGCCTGTTCAAACGGAATCATATCAATAGACTGCTGTTGAACTCGGACTAGAAATTCTGATAGCGATAAACTTGGGTCTACCTTAATCCTGAGTGGAACTGTTGCAATGGTCGGTCCAATCATACTATCAATACCAGGTACCGGCGCGCTTCGGCCCGAGATGGTCGCACCGAATACTGCTTCCGTCTCGCTGGTATAGCGCGCAACAAGCAATGCCCATGCTGCTCGAATAAGTGTAGATGCTGTGATACCTGAAACACTTCTCACAATAGGTATCTCGCGAGAAAGCGACTTATTGCCACGGCACTGGTAGTTCGGAGAAGGGAGCTTTGGAAATGGAGTAACTCCCACGCCCGAAAGTTGTGAATCCCAGTAAGCATTAGAGGATGTCTTGTCTAAGCCTCCAAGATACTTGATAAATGTTTCAAAAGGCTCTCGAACCCTTGGCTCCTTCCCTTGATACAAACTTATAACATCCTCAAAAAGAGCTGGCAAAGACCATCCGTCATATACAGCATGATGAGCTGTCATTATAAAATGGTTCTCAACAATTGCGAAACGAGTGAGGCGTGATCCAAAAGTCATAGGAACTGCTTTGTCTTTGTCAAGATAGGAACTAATCGTTTGAATTTGCGGTTCTGGTCTATGCCATTTGATTGGCTCGTTGATCGCCACCTGAAGAGTGCCAGAAGATTTTGTGGTAACAAGCCGGGTCCGAAGGATTGGATACATCAAATCAATTCGATTCCATGCAGATATGAATCCATTGATATCCAGATGTGCTGGCAAGGCAAATATATGCTGTCCCACATAGGCTCCAGTTTGTTTGGTAGAGAGAGCAATGAGTCCCTCCTGAAGCGCAGTTGAAGGATACATATTCTCGATTTGATCAAGCTGGACCTCGCACTGAGCAGCAGCCTCATGGCGTAATGATTCGAGACTAGAAGTATGCTGCACTAGAGAAAATGGCACGCTTCTATCCTTAGCCTTCACCGAACCTGATGGCCCGGTTGCTATAAATGACGCCATGGCACCTAGAGTCGAGTGACGGAAGACATCACCGACACTGAGGGTCCACTGGTATTTTCGAGCTTGGGCTACAAGTTTCATAGCACTGATAGAATCGCCTCCCAGTCGCAAGAAAGAACTGTCGACCCCGATATTTTCTAGCGCAACGTTTTCAAGCACATCTCTCCACAGCTTCTGAAGCTGTTTTTCCGCTTCGGTCGTTGGTGCTGTAATATATTTATCAACGAAGAGCTTAGAAGCTGTTTCGAATGTCTCAGCGCTCATATCTCTGATCCAGTTTCTCACTGTTCCTCTGTCTAGCTTTCCAGAGGCCGATACTGGGAAGTCCTCAACGACAAACCATATAGTAGGCACCATCCAGGCAGGTAGTTTACTGGCTATATGATCGCAAATGGTAGATATCTTTTTCGCCGCACGCTGCTTATAAACATGAGAAATTATCTTCAATGGAGTACAATCTTTGCTAGCGTCGGAAAATTCGTGAAGAACAAGTATTCCTACGAGGCGACTTTCGCATGGCCCAGACTTTGGTAGAGTGGCCAGACTGTATTTCACATCTTCTGCTTCTGTCAAATGGTGCTCAACTTCCCCAAGTTCCAGGCGTTGTCCTCGAATCTTGATTTGAAAGTCTTTGCGGCCGACATAGTTCAAAGTACCATCTGAATTGTAACTAACAAGGTCGCCTGTCCGATACATTCGCCGTTGGGATATATTGGAATCCTCTATCCACGGAGGATTTGTAACGAAGGCTTCCCCGGTTTTAATAGGATTGTTGATGTATCCACGTGCAAGGATTGGGCCTTCGACAAAAAGTTCACCTACACAGCCGATCGGTGCAAGCTGGCTACTATTGTCTGGATCAACAAGCCAAGCATTGACATGGACGCCGGGACCAATATTCGCAGGCTTCAAAGTGTTTGAGTTAACAATATTATAAGATACCCAGTTAGAGGTCTCCGATGGCCCGAACACATTGACAAGTAAAGATAGTTTGTCACCCCAAGTAGTTGCATTCTCTCTAGTAAAGGGCTCACCACCAAGAGCTACCTTCCTTAGAGATGGAACATCATCTGGCGAGAATAGAGTTGCAACAGTTGGTGTTAAGTATGCCTGAGACGCATTAAGCCGACGAATTGCAGATGCTAGATCATTCCGTCGTTCGGCTTCCGATGGGATACAAACGCACCCACCATACATCAGAGCAGTAAAGATGTCTGATATATAAACATCAAATGCAAAGGCAGAGAACTGTAAGCATCGTGATCCTAGCCCAACATCAAAGAGTGCAGCGTGGTTATAGGAACTAGTGCAGACAGTTTCATGTTCTAGCATAATGCCCTTTGGCTTCCCTGTCGACCCGGAGGTAAAAACGACGAATGCCATGTTATTCTGGGTAACGCGAACTTCAGATAGTATCTCCAAGTTTACTGCCGGGAGGGACTGGATGACAGTCTCATCCACGATCATGACATCGGCCCCATTACCCTTAAACCTCTCGTGATAAGTCGATGAAGCGAGGATAATACACGGCCGCACTTCGTTGATCGTATCCATCATACGACTTAAAGGGTGGCTCGTGTCCAAGGTCAAGCATGCGCCTCCAGCTTTTAAGACGGCTAGTTGAGAAACAATGACCCAGATAGACTTGTCAAAACAAAGTGGTACGACCACCTCTGCTTTGACACCGCGAGTAATGAGTTTGGATGCCAGTTTATTTGAAAGGTCATCTAGCTCCTTGTAAGTCAGTTCGCCATCCCAGGAACTCAAAGCTAGGGCTGATGGATTCTCCCTCGCCTGCTTCATAAATGCTTTATGAACACATTCCTTGACAGGTTTTGGCAATGGTTTGTGCCAGTCGTCAATTTCCATCCTGTCTTGAACTGTGATTCTGAAAGCAGAATCGACCGTGGCACTGCCGACTCCATCTTGCAAGTAACCAAGAACATTTTCAAACTGATTAAGGATACGATTCATCTGCAGATCATCAACAATTTTGTTATCGAAAGCAGCTTTAAGTCGAATTCCGTCTTCGAGAATTGTGAATTCCATTGTCAAAGCGTAAGAATAAAAATTTTCAATTTCCATGCTGACAGGTTGAATCCCTAGCTTGGTGAATTCGCGACCCCAGCTATCCTCTGGTTGGATTATAATGATATGTTGAAATTCACAAGCGGTACGAGTATCGGAGTTAATTTTCTTGAGCTCCTGCAACCCAATCTGTTCGTACTGAATCATCGTAGATATTTGATCATGAACCTGCTGTAAAAACTCCGTAATGGAGTTGTTTTTATTCACATGGACTCGTACAGGCAGAGTGGCAATGGTGTTTCCAATCATGCCCTCGATCCCAGGAACTGGAACGCTTCGTCCAGAGAACGTCTCACCGAAGACAACATCGTCATTATTAGTATAGTTCGAAATGAGTAAGGCCCAGGCCGCCCTGATAATTGACGCCTTTGTCATGGAGGTCCGCGACGTAGTGATCAATGGTACCTCTCGAATCAAGATACTCTGTGGAAGTGGAATCTGTGATGATGTAGACCCATTCGGGAAGTGGATACCACTAACCCCAGCGAGTTGTGTCTTCCAGTATGTCATTGTCTGCTCCTGATCCATATCTTGCAGGTGCTGCAAAAAAGATTGGAATGTCACGCGGCTGAGAGTGGGCTCCCTTGTGTACGCTCTTACAACATCTTCGAACAGTAACTGAAATGACCATCCATCATAGATTGCATGATGAATTGTAAGAATGAAGTAGGAATCAACAATTGCGTATCGGCAAAGCGGTGTGCCAAAGCCCATTGGCTCTATCTTGGACATCTTGAGGTAAGACTCGAACCTTTCTGCAGAATCCCAGGTCAGCTGCTCGTCTAGAACTACTTGCAGTGTCCCCTGAGAATTTAGATTCACAAGTCTAGTACGTAATACGTCACGGGTTTGAACCACCGATTCCCAGGCGGCGCGGAATCTACCTAAATCCAGTGTTGAAGGGAGATGAAAAGCGAGTTGGGCGACATATGAACCCGGCTGCTTGATTGTAAGAGCTATGAGACCCTCTTGAAGTGAAGTAGACGGGTAAATATCTTCAATTAAGTTCTCTTCCACGCCACATTGCAGAGCCACTTCGGTGAGAATTTCTTCGAAAGCGGTTTCATCGCTCATCTCAGAGGGTGATGATGCTGGAAGTCCAAGTGTAATTTTGGGGTAGTCCTCGATAACAGCCGCATGGTGATTTACGATATTTCCCAGAGTTTTTACAAAGTTCTGGGCGAGGTTCTCAGCGAGTGAATCAAGAACTGCTGAGGCCCGATAATGCATGGTTCCTTCGATCTCATTGTCTATTTCTGTGAAGTCGATGCAAACATCGTACTCCAAATTCTTAGCTAAGTACAATTCTGGTATGAGTCTGAGCTTGCCTTCGAATCAAGTTCTCGATTCTCGAGAGAGCGGGCGTTAGCCACTGCTGAAGTTGATATCCGCTTGAAGGTCAATAAACTGAAGATAACCTGGCTGGAAGCCAAAGAGTTATCGTGGGATAGTGACTCGCCACCTAAATCATTTCTATCAGCATTTACTTTTTGAACTAGTGATAGGGCAGAATCGCCCCTCGAAAGCTGCGCCTGGCAAACTTGAGGTATAAGAACCCCATTAGTGTTGCTTTTATCAACAATATTGGTAGAGATTTCGTCGACGGATATGATGTATTCTGCACGGGGTGAAGCGGTATGGCCATCTTGAGCGAGTACCATCAGCCATGCAGCTAAACACACATCGGGAACCGCAACATTGTGGCTACCACAAAATACATGAATAGAGTTGGATGAAAAAGGTGGAAGTTTGAGTTTAGCGACTGCCTCTGTCAATCGTGGTGAGGAGCTATCACTCGGAGTAGAGGAATCAAATGTCTCTGTAGAGTTAATGGCTATGCGGATGATTGGATCTTTGTCTGTCAGTGATTTCATAGGGGAGGAATAAACCTGGATATCGCCAATCTGCTCTTCGTAGGCCATGGTGGTGGTTTGAGGTAACTACAACTTTCTGTTGAGGCTTTGGAAATGTAATGCACAGTACAAAAAGAGGTCCAAAACTTTTGTCTTCTAAGATGTTTTTTTGACTCTGGAGAAGTATCAAGAAAAGTTTCTAGCAAAATCGGCTTAGACCCGCCATGGTGCAGTCACTATAAGCATCTATAGATTGTGCCGGTGTGTTGGGAAGCCATGTGTTCGGACGAGATACTGTGACACATTCTTACATGACTCCAGCCTCCCACTAGGCTACCCTTACCCACTTGTTCTTGCAAATGCAGGGCTATGGTAGTATTACAATAGCCCTAGTTTTTGGGCTACAAATTAGTATTTTTATGATATATCAGCTTTTAAATCCTCGTATTATAACCGCCGATAATAATATTCTAAGTTCGTATATGTACTATAATTAAATATGTAGTATCCAGTTCTATTCTCTTATTCTGCATATTACTAATATCAGCATAGCATCCAAAATTTAATACTATACTAGCTCTTATACTAGTTGTATTATGTTTACTCTTTCAATCTTCCTGTGCAGTCTCCCATTCCCATGATTACATTTGTTTGGGACTTGGATCCGGAACACAACAGCAACAAGGGCTGCGACAGGGGCTGCGACAGGGGCGGTGACATGGCGACAGGGACCAGCGACAGGGACAGGGACAAGCACAGGGACAGGCACTGTGGTAGGGCCCACTTACTCTGTGGGATACAATTACAAGACAATAACTACAAGTACTATAAATTTTCGGGGCGTGAGACAACCGAAGCGAGTGGCACCACCAGAGCGCCATCATCGAGGCCGAAGGAATGAGAATATAGTCCGAATTCGACAAGCTTACAAGTATGTTAAATCGCGACATCCGAGAAATATTTACCCTACGGCACAGCCTTTGATTCCAGCTCTTTTTTCGAACGCCCCCATTATAGTTAGTGTTGTATCACGCATCAATGGTGCCACGCCTGCAGCCGTCATTACATGATGCTGATGTCCGTAAGAATGCAGGTGAGTGGTCCCAGCTCACAATTTGTTTGGGTGTGAGCGGGTGAACGCGATTGGACAATCAGACTGGTGCTTGGTTTGCAATATAGTTCTGGTTGTCAATTTCTAGATTATAGCTTTCTCAGCCCTTCTCTGATTCTTATGAAGTTGAATGTAATCCCATATATTTAGAGGGAAGAAAATTGAGAAGTTACGACTTAAGGCAAACTAAGAGACTGAGATACTTCTTTTGTAGCCACCATGTGTGGAATATTAGGCCTCCTTCTAGGTAACACAAAAAGTGCAGCCGCCCCAGAGTTATTAGAGGCCGGAATTCTGCTTCAACACCGGGGTCAGGACGCTGCTGGCATTGCCACTTCAGACAAATTCGGGCGTTCGTACTCGCACAAAGGCGATGGACTAATAGCTGAAGTATTCGGGACTACGGGGGACAAAGTTAGCGAGTTGAAAGGGCCTATGGGCTTAGGACATTGTAAGTATATTCATTCCATTAGATACGATATCATGCTCCACTACCTCTTCAATTTGGATCCCTAAAGTTCCCAGTGAGATACCCCACCGCGGGCCTACGACACTGCTCCGAAGCCCAACCGTTCGCAAGGCAATATCCACTAGAAACATACCTAGTCCACGTTGGTCCCCCCCGGTTAGCCCAAGAAAATAAACTCCAAATCTGACTGACACTATAGAATGGGAATATCATCAATACAGCGGAGTTACAAAATCACCTGGGTGCAAATGCTCCCCGTGTCGGTGGCTCGGACTCCGAACTATTGCTGTGTCTTTTTATTGAACAACTGAAGCGGGAGAATGTAGTACAGGGCTCCCCAATCGACATGCACGTCATTTCCAACGCACTGGCCAAAATATATGAGCTGAGTGAAGGCTCCTTTGCTTGTGCCATGATGATCTCCGGACTGGGCCTGCTGGGTTTTCGTGATTCTCATGGTATCAAACCACTCGTATATGGAGAGAGACAAAATGCAGACGGATCCATCGATTATATGTTGAGCAGCGAAAGCATCGCACTAAATAAGTTGGATTTCAAGAATATTCGTGACGTACAACCTGGTAAGTTGTATTAGCCCAGTTCCACACACGCCTATGCGTAGTAGGTATGGCTACTAATATGTATCAGGAGAAGCCGTTATTTTTCCGATTACAGCGGTGCACAAACCGTTAGTCAAAAGAATCAGCCCAGCCTTATCCTACACTCCAGACATCTTCGAGTATGTGTACTTCGCCCGCCCTGAAAGTGTGATGGATGGGATCAGTGTCCATCGGAGCCGGCAAAAAATGGGAGTTGGAATTGCTAAGGCCGTAAAAAGCGAGTTTGGTGATAGCTTAGACGAAATCGATGTTGTCATGGCCGTCCCAGAAACGAGTAATACTTGTGCTCTTGCGGCGGCTCAGTACTTGAACAAAACATATTCACACGGGCTGGTCAAGAATCGCTATATCTTCAGGACTTTTATTACACCTGGACAAAGCCAGCGGAGGACCAATGTATGGCGTAAGATTACGGCCGTTAAAGAAGAATTTGAGAACCGAAATGTCTTGCTTATTGATGATAGCATAGTAAGAGGGACTACTTCAAAAGAGATCGTAAAAATAGCACGGAATGCCGGCGCAAAGAAAGTATTTTTTGCATCTTGCTCACCTCCTATCAGGTATGCATTTTGATCCCATCAAATAAATAAACTCGAGTTCCTTATGCCACAAACTGACAGCTCCCAGGTATAACCACATATACGGGATCAATCTCAGCAAGAAAGAGAACCTAATCGCCTTCTCCAAGACGACCCAGGAGGTTTGTCAGGACCTTGGGTGTGATCGTCTGGTGTATTTGCCTCTCGAAAGCTTAATTCAATCTTGTCTTGAAGCAAGAGATACCAGCAAAAGAGTTGATTCTTTCGAGATAGGAGTGTTCACTGGAGAGTACATTACAGATTTGAAGAAGAGCTTTACTGTACCAACTGTCAAGCCTGTGAATCGTACTTTGAAGGCGGAAGTTTTGTACACTGTTACGAAGCTCGAAACTGAATTGAGAACTGTTGTTACTAATGTCGACATTGGTGTATAAATGGAATTACGAATATGCGCGTCTTTTATAGTAGATTATGGATTTTAATTGTTTAGCTTAGAGAACCAAGGCGATATAATATTATGTGTGTTATAGTATATTTTATCCTAAAAATTAACACTGTGAAAGTAACAACCCAACCTAATTTCATTCCCTATAAACCTTGTAATATCTCGTCGGTTAAGAGTGAATTATGTCGTCAAAATATGCTAACTTGTTGAGAAGTCCAATCATATCACGTGTTGAATATATCAGGTCATGCAGATCACAGACGACACAGTAGTATCACCGCACGCGTACACTTAGTTCCTTAGTCAAAATACAGCCAAATTTCCCACATCGTCCCGGGTTATATTACCCTATAGGACAGTATACGTTTATCTACATGTAAATAAATAGAAAATGCTAATCTCGAAGACAGCAATAGTCCGGTACTTCATTTACGAAAAAAAAAAAAAAAAAAGGGGCAAGTAGAACGCAATGCAGTATCAGGACATTCGTGTTCAATAGAGAGCCTCTCGGAAGTTCTCTAATTCTTAAATATAGCTACAAGCAACGTGTAGTATCAGTTGTCGGAACTATCTGTTTTTGGCCAGAGTTACAATGCGTTTAAGGTCTGTGAACATAATACAAAATTTGCTAATTACCGAATAGGAAATACGTATTACTAGTTAAACATGTAGCCAGACTAGACTCAATATACTCATATTTAAGCCAAAAAATGATTTAGCCCTTCACAACGTACGGAAAGTGTGATTTAAATTACTTGGATGATCGGTGTTGGAATGCATGTACATAGTTTCACGCGTGCCATATCGCAAGGATTGTGGGTCCTCTACCATCTATATAACTACCTGGCAATAGGCCGTAGCTTAGAAGAATCAACGAATATCAAAACCACACAAGCAAGAGCGTAGTCACAGCTACTACGCCTTTTGCTACGTGGTAGGTATTCCGACAATCGGTTAACAAATTAAAACTATATTACAGAAACTGTAATGAGGCTAATAACTGCCATAACTGTCGGAATGCCTACCACGTAGCAAAAGGTGTAGTAGCTGTGAACTAAGCTCTTGCTGGTGTGGTTCTGGTATTCGTTGATTGATTCTTCTAAGCTACGACCTATTGCCAGATAAATAATCTAGGTGATAGAAGACCCACAATTCACGCGATCCGGTGGATCGCGGGAAGCTATGTACATGCATTCCAACAATAACTGCTCTTGCATCAAATATACCACTTACTCGCTATTTTTCATACTTAGAGATCTCATAGCGAAATTTGATAGGTACTATATCTTCTACATACAAGTACACTGAATCAGAACCACCGTACTACATCCATGATAGTATTATTAACAGCCAAGGGTCTATATTTGACTAAATGAAAAGTAAGTAATAGAAGTTTCAAAGATGATGCTGGTGAAGATGAAACGATGGCTAGTGGTAATATCATTGAAGTCCATTAGTTATTCCGAGATTCTTCCATTCTAGAAAAATAGTACGGACCTTATACAGCTACAGAAGTAAACGGAGCAAACTATATCAACAATATACAGCCAACTATACGTTAATCTTTGAAAGTCTAATTACTGTTTGTGAATAAGCATATTATATCACGGTAAACAAATCTCAGTTTGTCGAAGCCATTACTAGACCTACCTAAATGAAGAAGAGCTTGAGTCTCTGAGAAGTGTACTATTAAGACATCATCTGTATTCTTCATTAGCCAAGGAGGAACCGGGAAGTCATGATTACTTTATCGTATCCTTAGACATTTTAAAGAACTTCTTTCTAGAGATGAGATGCTATTTACCACCAGGCATCTACTAGGGATACTGCTTATCTACTGGTGGTATAATAATACATGGAAGAATCAAAGTTTGGGAAATGCTACGCTGCACCATAAAATGTAAATCAGATACTACTAGAAAGAACCTGCAATCCCCATAGTAGGTAAATTATCAATAACATCTCCTGAATCCTTTGGAGAATATATTTCTTGCTCCATCAAAGATTCGCAATAATCCAAGGCCCGTTGGTGGTATACGACTCTTATTATTTTTGGGTATGTATTACACCTGCCACCTATTTTTAAGAATGAAATCCATTCTGTACGTGTGTTTGATAAAACAAACCGCAAATTCCTTGTTCTGAACATAATAGAACTCCAAGACGTAGCGAAATAAATCAATGCACAATTTACGGAGGCATTATCCCAGATTAAGATATGGTTTATGTACAGACAAAATGTAGGGCTATCTAGAAAGCCTTGAACAAGAAGTAGAATAAGATGGTATCCAAAAGTGAGGGAGAAGAATAGATGACTAAAGTTCTATTCAACAGTGTTCTGCGCTGTTAAGCCTTGAAACTAAAGGAATGATTCCAAGTTATTTCAGTAGGCAATATAACATCTAGGGATTTAAATGCCCAACTAGCTTATTTTTAAGCAAACCTGTTATTATTTCATATTACTTGATGGCGAACTGACCAGACTTGTAGTTACTTGGGTGACATGGATACAGTAATACCTAATAGTAGCACTTTATCAGATAGATTTGATTTACCCTCCTGCTAGCATGGGCTATTACAATCCACAAATTAAAGGATAAACAATACTTCCTTTCTGTGTAGACAATGAAAGTCATATTGGAGAATGGTCAGACCTATGTTGCTCCCAGCAGATGACTCAATCTTAATACTCTTCAAGTATTAATATTCTAGAAGAATATATTTACTACAGCACCCAAATATTGATTTTTAGAGTAAATTGTCAGCCAAAAATACTGAGCTGAAAATACCAAGATTCTGCAACCAAGATACTGCGGCCAATGTTTTATGCCTTGTGCACAGACCATAATGGTCAGGCAGAACTTTGCACTGGCTTTGTAGTAATTTCTGACATAAGCTAGAATTGAACAATCAGTGCTTGTATATAGCTTGTGCACCCCACCAAAGCCTTAGAAATTGTTTGTCTCATTCTCGGAGCACCACCAGCAATTCGACAAGATCCTTACATATCCTTCAAGAATGATTACCAATACACCATTTTACACCCCTAACCATCAGAAATATGAGAAAGACCCAGTTCTTCCTCTCCCGCTAACCTTCGATCGTGTCATGGAGCATCGACCCCCAACTTCCACTTCAGCCCTTTTCAATCTCCCTGTCGAGATCCTTGGGGTTGTACTCGAATTTGTGGAGTCCTCCTCACTTGCGACTCTAGCTCTTGTAAATAGTGACTGCCGACAGTTGGCTCGTTCACGCCAATTTGCAGATGTTTGCCTTGGTTACAGTAAATCGTCCGAGGCTCTACTTTGCCTGTTAGCTTCTGAAACTAGCGAAAGAAGACTGAATAATGGTTCAACTTATATGCCGTCCCTGGGTGCTTGCATTCGGCGATTGTCAGTGTCAATAGACGAATATACTTTGCGTCAGCGATTCGACCTACCAAACTCCAGCTTCAATGGCAGTGTGGGCCTGGGCCTGGGTCTAACCCTGACTGAAGCAGAGCAGCCTGAATGGCAAAGGATCTTGAAAGCAATCAAGGAGAACTATCTTCCCCAAGTGCAGGCTACAATTTGTTCCATTCAGGCACTTCCACATTTGGAGATTCTTAATTGGGAGGAGGACTACAACCTGTCTCAGGGCTTCTATAGTGCGATTGCTTGCTCTTCAATACAGCACCTCAAGCTATTCCATCCCATTATAGATAAATCGTTTGAGATCACCTCACTACAACCCAAAGCCTGGCCACTACGTACTCTTCACTTAGAATTGACTTGCGAGCTCTGGATGAAGGAAACAACAGCCGCGTTGTGCGCTAGCATTCTCCGTCTATGTGCGCCTTCCCTTGAGACCTTGGTTTGGATACACCGTGGCCATAAAGACTACCAGACTTTTGGAGACGGACCTATACCAGAATTCCCTTGCTTGCGCAACTTACATGTGAAAATGTTGCAATTGGAGGATAATTCAATCATGGGCGCCTTCCTAAACTCCAGATTGGTTAACTTAAAGATTGTGCACGAAACAGATATCCTATGTCAATCTTTAGGTGGCTGCGGTCGGATTCCGTCCTTGGAGGCATTCTCAATGGCAAATCCACCCCTTGATTTCTTGAAAGCGAATACACAATTATTAATGGTTGACTTTGCAAATGGCGGATTCTCCCAAGAAATCATAGAGGCTCAGATCTTGCCGATTCTCTCAACCTTCTTGAACCTTACGTCCTTAAAAGTCTCTTGGCCAAAATCACGCTCGCTGTTGCCCGAGACATCACTCTGCCTCATTGGCGCTTTACATTCCCTCAAGTATCTTTGCATCTCGTGCGGCCGTTCAAAAGACTGGCGACGTAACTGGGAAGTAGATCATAAAGCAATACGTCGGCATTTGTCTCCACTTCGATATCTTCAAAGACTTGCGCTCTGTGGTGACACATATCGCGCAAGTATTAATTCCTCCAACTTCGAACGCTATTACATAGATACATTTGCAACCGCAGATGACCTTGGCTACTCTGGTGTGCCGCTGGATCGGGTGCCTAGCGATGTGCGTAGGCTAATGCTGGATTCACAACTAGGGAAGCCATATTGGGAGAAGAGACACGAGGAGAAAATAATGCTAGAAGCGAAGGAGTATATTAATATCTTTCAAAATTTGGAATGGATCTACTTAGGAGAACGGGTGATATATTTCGAGGATAATGGATGTCGGATGAGGTCAGGACGGGTAGTTGCTCCTTTTGAGATGGCACGTGAGTGGTCTTACTTTAGTAGTATATTTGGCATGTCGTAATATTGAAGAGGCTCAAGTAATTTTCTAGGAACCGACCGAAATCTCTCTGTGCTGTGTGAATGTGTGTGCGGAGTTCTAAGGCAAAGAATCATGCTGGATATGGTGATGGTGATCTTATCAAGATCTCATCTGTCCTCCAATCCGGGCATAATAAATTCATTCCAAGATATTAGGCTGCGTCTAGCGTACTACGGTTTATCTTAGGAAACATAATTGTCAGGTTCCAACTATAATTCAAGCCTGCTAAAACTTCCAGCACCAGTTTTTCACCTTGTGGAACTCCAATAATACTTACAGAGTTGGGATACGAAAGTTTTCCCTGTTATAGAATACATATTTCCTAAGAGTTTGTTTTAATCGCATTGGTAATTCAATGATAGGTAACATGTCCACATTCCAGCGTAGTTTGAAACCAGTCAGTGCAGTTTTCTACAGCTCCATCAGAGCTCGCCAAATCGGAAGAAATTTCATCAAGCGATGGCTTATGGTCAAAGGCAACAGCCTCAAGGTAGCCTAAATTGGCAGCAAAAGCCTTATGGGTATCAAGTTGTCAAGAGCCTCAGCAAGAGTTGGGAATCAGCTGGTAATACTAACTCGCGAATTTCAAGCGCCTAAACACTATAATGTTCCGCCTATGATCTTGGCAAGTATGATATACAAGCAGAAGTGAAGGTAGTGGCCGGCGTAGCCCAAAAAATTGGCTCAATATACCCGGGGCAACATACCCTACATAAATCCACAGTTCTTCCGGTCGCTGCCTTTTCTGTTACTGCTATCGAGGAAACCGTAAGTAATGGTACCATTAGAAATATGGGTTGTATGCTCCTTTTTGACTTCAGAATTTCATGGTGCGCATACCTTTAACGTATCCCTATAAGGCGTTTCGTATACTCAGGTATTATGAGTCAATTTTCTCGCTCCTTTGCGTCGCGTTGGTTAGTTGGTAAGCTTGCCGCTCTTGCTCAGGTGTTAGTCGCCTTCGGCTCACCCTTGGCTTGGTCAACTCGCCTGAGCAACCTGAGAAATTACCAAAGATCTATTCCCAGTTAGTTCTTAGGAGGAAATTTTACAATTACTAGAGTGGCGCATAGCTGCACCATGTCATATTTGGTGACTTTACGGACACTCGCAGGCGCCACGCTATCAAGTGTGTGAAGGAGTATAGCAAGGTACTGTGGCGAGGGGTCGCCTGGCATCCAATCATAAGCTCGGTCGCCAGAGGTTAGGGATGGGGATGTAATCAATCAATTATTCGTTCTCATGACTGCCTTGCGTATCTCTTATTTGCTCGCAGCAACACACTACTCTGCACTCTCTTTTCTTTTGACTATTACTTAACAATTTCGTGTTATCTGCAACTTCTACATAAACATATGTCATGGGTGAGTACCAATATTCTTCGCTTTCTTATGCGACGGCCATTAGAGTGCTAGTTTTGCGAATCTCGAAAGAGGCCGAACATCCAAGCAAACCGTCTTCACTCTTCAGTCTCGTTGAGGCAAACTTACAAGAAGATCCAAATTATGAAGCGCTATCCTACACCTGGGGAGAGACTACCTACTATGACGGCTTCACCTATCATTGGGATTCTGGCCCTCCTCGCACATATCCCATTGAGATCCACGGTTCTGGACTTCTCCAAATCACCACAAATCTTAACGAATTCTTGCAACACTTGGCCCAGAGCGCACCCAATGGCACTTCTACCAGAAGGATATGGGCGGATCAGATATGCATTAACCAAAAGGACATCAAGGAGCGAAATAGCCAGGTTGCGATAATGAAAGAGATTTATCAATCAGCTTGGAGAACACTCATCTGGCTTGGGAATCAGGACGCCGATGTACTGGCTGTTCTGAACCTCCTCCATGCTGTGGCCACACCTGAATTTAACCACGACCAGGAATTAAGCGGGACTCTGCTCCGGGATCTCCAGCAAAGGGTTAAAACAGTGCTGTATTCTGAGTCCGGTATTTCATAATCATAATTTTGTATCATGGCTATGCAACTAAAGAGAATTTAGGACTAGACGAGAACTCATGTAATGGCTATATAAAGAGCTTAATCAATACCTTCAACAAGCCCTGGTTCTCTAGGGCTTGGATTGTCCAAGAAGCTGCACTCTCCGTCTTCCCTATTATCCTTCTTGGCTCAGAGGAAATCGACTTCAGGTTGCTACACTACCTTCTAGTTGTCGTCGCTAAAATCGAATCTGGGGCAAGTGGTTCCCTTGGGTTGCGGAGCTCCCAACTTCTCCGTAGCCGTGGTGCTCAGACCGTTCGCCATGTGGAGAGATGTCGACGGAAAGCCATAAGTCGTAGCCAAAACTCCCATTCTTTTCTGGAGATTCTGCGACGATTAGCATTCTCAATGGATGCAACAGATTCTCGAGATCAAGTGTACGCCTTTCTGGCGTTCCAAGATCCACGCGGGGAACAAATCGTGCCTGATTACTCTCTCGACACAAGCGCCGCATACACCATGATCTCTGCATCTATAGCTAGATCTACAAAATCATTATCAATTTTTGGTCTTATCCGAGGTTCTAAGTATCCTGGCCTTCTTCCGTCCTGGGCAATTGACTGGCGATTGAATAAGAGTACACAAGGGACACCATTTGATATAGACGGCAAAGATAACTTTGACGCCTGCAAGGGCTATCTATATAAACCTATGAATGCTTCCTCACAGCTATCCAAAGTATTGCCCGTCAGGGGGAAAATCATTGGTCAGGTCGCTGTGGTATCTTCAGTGGCCCACGAACCCCAGCAACAAGTACCACAGGCGTGGAGGCTCGAGGAAGTTGTCGAGTCCTTAGTCTTGGGTTCGCGATCTCAAGGAACGCAATTCCCCCTTCCCTCTAGCGACTCTGAATTGATGAAAAGGGTGCTAGCGGTCTTAATGGCCCAGGATATGAGAGGCTTTACATCAGATACCCAGCGAGAAAATTCCCTTGACAAAATGCTTCGGGCTTACCATAACTATGAGCGAGTGGTCAAAAAAGACACCACTCTTGAAGACGCTTCTGAACTAGGGGAGCTCGTTCAAAGGCTGGCTAGAAGGATACTTTTATGTGTGAAAAAGAGGGTTTTCTGTAGCAGAGATGGCCTCATAGGACTTGGGCCACAGCATATCAGTGAGAATGATTTCATTTGCATACTGCACGGCTCAAGGGTGCCCTGTATTTTGAGAAAACAATGTTATGGTTGGAAAGTCATAGGGCAATGCTTTTATGAAAGGTGGATGTACGGAGAGCTTGTCGACTGGAAAGAAGAGGGGGATCCGTTTGATCTTATATAATCGATATCCGATAAGGATTCTTATATAGAATAAGACGCTCAGTCGAATCTCACCGGAGACGCGCAATCGGAGATCCTTTACAGACGCATCTTGAGTTAACAGGGTAGGATCGGGCGAACAAGTATGGGCATTGATCCCCCTGCCGATGCTGCTTCTTGGAAGCACCATGCTCTAGAGGATCATCTGTCCTCAAAAAGAACTTTCAAAACTTCAATCGTATTGATCAGATAAGCCGGCTCAGTGAAGTTGTCATGTTGGAAGGTACTAAAAAGAGCATCTGCACGAGCTTGTTCCTCAGTACAGACGCTGAATAGGGCGATAGAGCTAGCAGTCTGAAACTATATCTCATTGATTAGATACCGAGACCTTGGGTTATAGCAGAGTGGTCGTGTGTAAGTGCAAGTTCTTATAAAAATACGTTAAACTGTTACTTTGAATATAATAAGGTTAAATTAGTGGTGTTCGGAAACCGTGAGTCTGAAAACCTAGTCACGTGCTATCAATAAGTTGGATAAAATGTCAGCCCAGAAGGAACCTTGTAACGGAGCAAAAAAGGGGTCCCAGGTAAGAATGCTGTACCCGGGGTATACATAGGAGGCCCAAATGGGTCCGACATTATGGTGGGCAGGCTGACTTGGGCGTGCTCGGGATAGCTCTAGGTGCTCAGGCTCTGCTCAGGAACTACTCAGGTATGGCCACCCTCGGTTCCGGGAAAAGTAGCAGCTGCTCACGCTCGGAGACTAAAACGGAACCATTAAAATAAAAAGCCAATCCTGAGTTTATATGAATTCACTTGTAGAGATCCCCGAGCCCCGCATCCGTGTTGTGCCCGCCTATGGTGATATGTGTAGTGGGTGTACAGCTTAGTAGATCCGGCCATTTATCGAGATGAACACGGAATGAAAAACATCAGTATGCTCAACCATCGAAACACACCTTTGCCGGATCTTGCAAATCCAGTCGAGTTTGGCAGTTCGACGCAAAAATCATCGGGGTCTTACGCAGGTATCAGCTACGCGCTTTTGGTGAATATCTTCTGTACGTAGAAACGTGTTATAAAATGTATTATTTTGCTTTAACCATCTTTGAGGCGAAGTTGGACGTGACCCCCAAATAACCACTGTCACGATCAGGCGAGCAATCGGCACACGCTAAGTATTACGGGAAGGTCCAAGTGTAGATTGCAGAAGCGCAAGATCGTCTAGCTGTGGCCATCTAAGGATGTCCATTACCGAGAATGACCGGCCGAGCTCACTCGCAGTCCATACAAGTGTCGTTGGTGCAATAAACTCATATACTTAACCAACCCATTTCAACCTCAGAAGAAAGCGAAGAGTGACGATAGGTAAAGAGCTCGAAAGTTTTATGGCTATTATGTTTAGAGTAAATGTTGATGGGATCTATGCAAACGACAACCATTTCCAGATCGGTGATTTCTTTCTTTGTCATATATTTGTTGATATATAGTAATCTACAATTTTATGTTGTCATTCTTGTATACTTCCTAAACCTTTATTCTGGGACCAAGACAAAAACTTCGTACTCCTTTCCTGGCTGAAATCTCGTTATCCGGGCCCCTGGAAGCTCTTTACCATTTTGAGAGACTTTGACCTCCCTTACATCTGCCTTCTTAATATCTACTATGAAGGTTGAGCCGCGAAACTCGCGGATGACTTTAATACCCTTCCACTCAGATGGTAGCTGAGGATGGATTGTCAATCCTTCTGCATCACCGCGCAGACCGCACAGTCCTTCGATGAAACAGCGATACACCCAGGAGACCGTCCCAGTGTTGAACAATTGACTTGATCGCCCTGCAGTACGTGGATACTCACGCCAGGCTCCACGGTAATAATTGGGAATATATACTGGCAGCTGACCGCGCTGGATGTAGTCCTTCTCATCCGGTCCCGGCAACATTTGTCGCAGCAGCTTGTATGCTCGATCTTTCTCACCGATCTTATACAAGCTGTAGATATAGAAGATCGCGGCGTGGTTATAGATAGATGCATTCTCTGCGGAGCCAGGATACTTCTGTGTTACACGGCCAATGTCTTCTCGCATGCCGCTGTACGGTGGTCCAAACATAGCAACACCATACGGCGAGCTTAGCTGCTCATCAACTTGCACTAGCATCTTTGCACGCTGTTTAGCATTAGCTGCGCCGCTAAGGATAGACCACGCTTGAGGGTTCAGCCAGATGCGACCTTCGCGATCGTTCTTAACGCCAAAAGTCACGTTGTCATCTGTAATGCCGCGGGCAAACCAGTCACCATCCCAAAAATATTCATTGGCGGCCATGTTGACCTCTTTGGCGCCAGCACGGTAGAACTTTGCTACCCGAAGCTCGCCTTGATGCTCGCATACATCAGCCCAAAGGTTCAGTGCGTATGCAGTAGCCACCGTAAGCCAGCCCGAGACACCTTTGCCTTTGTAACCAACCATGTTCATCGGATCACACCAGTCGCCCTGGGCAATATAGCTCAGGCCCCGTTGGTCGCGCTCAGAAAGCAACCAGTTCATCGCGCGGGAGAGGCGTTCAAACACAGTGTATTCATCACCATTAGAGCTGCAAACCCTTTCTTCCAACAACCCATAATCAGCCGTTTCCGCTAGGTAAACTTCTAAGGCTATTGGCAGCCAAACACAATGATCGGTGTGTGGTACCTGATTGATGAATTTCAGCTCCGCACCTTCGACTAAGATGATGCCATCTGGCATGGCGCCCGTGGGCTCTTGTTGGGCTAGCGACTTCATCAATGCACTGCGAGTCACATAAGGTTTTAGAAAGCTCATGCCCATGTTATCCTGTAGATAATTTCGTGTTTGTGGATCAGTGGTCAAACGATTCACATCGCCGTGGTAGTAAACCTGTCGGGGAAGCCAATTGTTGACAAAATTATCGAGATCTTTGTCTGGAGTTTGTATATGAAGACATCCTCGCCCTTTTCGAATATACGACGCATTCTCACGGGCAGCCTGTGCGAATCGCTCCTTGCTCAAGTATTTAATCCGCATTTTGCGAATCTCTGCATCATCCAGAGCAGGTCCAAGCAAGAATCGGTACTCTTGTTGCTCACCCGCTTCCAGTTCTACGCGGTACTGTACAATGGCAGTGGGTGTCTCATAGCGTGCATCTCCACCTGCTAGCCCTGGTTCCAATAGCGCAGAAGGATTGTGTAAACCACCTTCCCCCTCAAAAGCCTGTTGATTAGCTTCCCATGAGTTCGGCAGTGTCTCACACAAGAAATACGATTTATCTTTCAGAAGCTTGTTTTTGAAGTAATCCGATGACTTCTGGTAAGGAGTGATACTGTTTGCTACGATACCACCAAGATCCTTGCGGTACTCAGCCTCTTGATTCATCCAGGACATATAGCCAAATGGGAAATACGGGTAGATACTGATTTTGCGGGACCTTTTCGACAGATTTGTCACTCGGATGGACCATAGTTCCGCCACATCCTGCGTTGGAAGGGCCAAGGTCATCTCCACTCTGATGCTTAGGTACTCGACGGTCCATTTGATGTCACTTTTGCCAACGGAGAAAGCGAAGCGGTCCACCGGAGCCCGTACCGGCTCATATGGGGCAGAGAATAGCTGGCCCGTTTCCTCGTCCTTGATGTAGACGAAGCGACCCGGATGGTGGGTGTAGTAGTTCTGCTCCGGCTGCATAAATGTCTTCATTTCTAGGTTGGGTGCATGGACATACTTAGCAGGCTCAGGCTGCATGAATTGAGCAGTGGCATAGCCTCGACAAGTGACCTGAATCATCATCTTCTGATTCCACAAGAAGCCAGCAGCCTTCGGCATGGCCGTTGGGC
>JAJSPD010000120.1:0-83743 GCA_021307315.1 Bisporella sp. PMI_857 | reverse complement strand
ATTAACTTCTACTATTTAGGCATGAAACATGCCGCTGACTGCAGTAAGACTAATCTAAGCCACTACACTACATTACTTCTATTTTTGGTTAAGGACAGCTTGTACTTTAAAAGGACCCGAAAAGTTGAACTACAAGCTATCCGTTACATTCCAGAATCTTTAAAATGAACTATCAAAACACTCAACAGTACTCAAATTAAACCGCAGTTCAAAAGTCGGAACTGAATCCTCTTTTTCTAAAAAACTTCCTGGACCAAGAAGCTCAAAATGTTTTCTCATATACTTCTAGTCACTAAATTTCTCAAATGTTTCCTCATCCTAGTTATGATTCGATTTCAGTAGAAAATGCTTTGAAAAGCTATACGTGGCCAGCACAAAGCAGTAGACTTAACTATGCAGCAACAACTAACGATCAAAGCTTGAGACAAGTCGGTCCAAGCTTTGAAGATAAATTTACTTTACTCGAGAATAGAATAAGCCGACTTAAGGTAGTTATTCAGGACCTCCGGAGCGAGTAAGTGCCCTCTGTGCATAAAAACCCGGGAACTATCGCTGACAGAATACTGCTAAGTTACAAAAAAAGATGAAGTAATGCCCACCTTTTTATATTTGAAACGATATTAACCCTGAAAATAGATTTTTTGCGAATATAAAGGCCTACATTAAAAGACTAGTGGCATAGACGAAAGAATCCAAAAATGCTGTAAACAGTCTGGTTGCGGATTTAAAAAAAGCCGTTAAGTTGGTAGCATCCAAATAGTACTTCGGATTTATACAAGAAATAATCTTTAAATTCAGTAAGCTTGTATCATTTATATCAGGTTATGGCTAGAGGCAAGGAATTAACGATTTTTAATTCTTTAAATCAGATTGTGTGCCTAGTTCAAATCAAATCCAGCCCGCTAAATAAGTTCCAAAAGTTGAATAGAAATGCTTATGTATTCCCAGAATGCAAGCCAGTTTTCATTCGCCTTCATCTCCTTAAAATAATATTTCTCGAATGCCTTTTGCATCAGTGTTACAGCAGTATACATATCTTGCATCAGATTCATTTTACGGGTACAACTTTGCCGACGTTTTGCGATATAAAGTTCCAGACATAAATTCTTCGTGATGATTTTGTCCAGTGTATTCTGCTGCTGTCGCTTTTGAAATTCGTCGACTTTCTTAAGTAGATCGTCGATAAAGAAGTCTAATGTGTCTTGTAAAGGAAATTGCGAGTTAGGAGTTGAAGCGGCCCCTTGACCGGAAGTAGCATCCATGTTGTGTGTTTTCAGCAAAGCAAAACTAGCAACTATACACTATATAAGCAAAGATCCGAAAAGCCCAGATTCGCTGCTATTATTGCCCTGAAACGGGATTCCTGGAGCCTATTTAGGCTCCGTCTAGATATAGTTTTCTATCAATTATCAACCTCTAGTCTAGCCAAAGACTCTTCCCGGCTGTATAAGACGATTTTAATTTCGTTCATTAAGATTTCTAGATCCGAATCTGCTCCGTCGCCTTAGTCTCTCAAAATCTCTAACTTTGAAATAAGATTATCAACATAATTTTCGGATTCATCTTCACATCGAAAAAAAGCAAGGAAGGACTTCGCTGTAAAAAGACCACTAAATTTACTATAATATTAGCAAAAAGAACGAAAGGCTCGCGTAAAAAGAAAGCCGAGAAAAAAGGAGATAGTTCTTCATTTATAACATGTCGGTCTAAATACTCTAATGCTACTGCTGTTAAAACAGCCACCGCTGTGTATTTGTTTAGACCGGATGAACTTCCGACACAAATTGAATTAAAAGGGGGTTCAAAAGCAGAAAGTAGTTTTTCTGGCAATATAAGCAAAAAAAAGTCTTTAACTAACTAGATTTCGTTGGCGTGTTTGCTATAATCTATTGCTAACAATAGTTTTGAAGGAATAGTAAATCTAAACTAATATGTCTTCCATTTCACGTAGACTAAAAGCTATGTAACTAGCAAATTACAAATCCAACTTACGCTACTATACATTAAAGTTAGAAATATAAAATGCTATCGTTTAAGATAAGATACTAAAATAAACCAACTGTTGACTTTATCAAAAAAATAAAGTACAGCGATCCGCATTAATTTCATAATATCAACTTTCAAGTCCGGCGTAGCTAGTCAACAGTGGCTTATTTAAGCACAAAATAAAAAACAGTAAAATTCCGTAGCAGCCTTAAAAAAATGATATAATAGGAATTTGGATAATAAAAGCAAGTAGAGTAGCGGGAAATTTTAGGAGCCTGGCACTTGTAAAAAAGCCCGAGCTCGTGAAAATCGGCGAAGTAAGTAGTATCGGCTCCGCGGATAGTTGAGCCGTTAGGCTCTTCACAGTTGCGTTAAAATTCCAAGCAAAAGTGCCCCGGTAAAAAAACGCCGCAGTAGTATTAAGCAGACAAAAAGTCGTTTGCAACGAAGAAGCTTCAGTTTAGTATAATTGATTAGTAAAAGAAGTCGAATTGAGCAAGTCGCTCAGTTCGGATGTTTCAGATGCTACGGAAACATTACTAAGCTTAATAACGCCAAATCCGGACAGGTCGCTAATCTGGATTTAAATAGTCGCCGTTTCTTCAATGAAAGCGCCATTTGTTATTACAGAAAAGCCCGAAGAAGTAAAGGCAGTAGCTAGTTGAGCCGTAGTAGTGTTCCAGAAATGCATTCCTAAGCCCGTTTCATTATGTGCCAGGCTTAAGCCGAGTAAAAAAACTGCCGCAGAAAAAGTAAAGATGTGCATAGCTATAGTTAAAGAACGTAGCCCAGAAAAGTTCTTTGCTTCTAGTTCAAAAAGGAGCGCAAGTCATATCTTGCACCCAAAAGTCAAAGTTCTATTATTAGAGCGGATAGAGCCCAGAAAGTAACCCGGTTAACTAGTATAAGTCCTTTCAGCACTTCTTGAGTCTCCGCTGAATAAAAAAGGCTGAAAATAGCCTCCGAAAAATTTGTGTGCCTTCAGTATTCGGTAGGACCCATTATAGCTCTATAAAGTGCAAAAACCAGAGTCGCCTCCCGCGACATATAGCGCCTTAAATGGTTCCTAGATTGCTTATATAAAAGCAGTATTTCCCCAATAAGTAGGTAGACCTTTAATCAGATCACAAACTGAATCTAAAAAACACTCTTTACATATACGAGCAGTCTTCTAATATTGATTAGATACTTGACGGAGCTACAGCTTTTAAGCAGAACTTAATTCCAAAAATAGTCAGGCCAAAAAAAAAAGAAAAAGGGACGGAAATCAATAATGGCTTAATGAGCCCGAGACCTACGCTAAGCGTTGAGGACGGCAGGATCGCTGCCGAAAAAACCAGGCAAACGGCAGCAGCAGAGACTTCAGCAAACGATAATAAATCTAATAACGACTTGAGCGAATACGAGACTGATAGTGAAAAAAAGGTTCGTCGCAAACCCCCCCAAAATAAAAGCGACGAAGTACCGAAGCCAACCAGATTTATCCAGAAAGTATATCAAAAAGCCACACCGCATTTTTGGAAGCTTATGATTGATTTTACCGACCCGGTTGCCCTAAGTGCACTGAAAGCCTTGAACGATAAGATCGAGCGGCGAAATATAGAAAATGACATCCAACCGAGCCAATAGGCCATTTTAGATGTAAAGTTCGCATCAAACTTCGAAATAGCCAAGCTCTACGTGGACCGTATTTTGAATAAAAGCGAAAGCGAACCTGCCGACAGAAAGTCGGTAAAGAAACTTGACGAGATAAATGCCACCTTAAAGGAGATAATCACCAAATACCACTATCCCGAAAATTGGGTTATAAGCGAAGAAGTTATAAAAAAGGCTCAAGCGGCCAAAAAAAAAGCAGAGATGAAAGCCAAGGAGCAAAAGGAAGCAAAAGAAGCAGCAGAGAAGGCGGCAGCGGAGAAGGCGGCAGCAGAGAAGGCGGCAGCGGAGAAGGCGACAGCAGAGAAGGCGGCAGCAGAGAAGGCGGCAGCGGAGAAGGCAGAAGCGGAGAAGGCGGCAGCGGAGAAGGCGGCAGCAGAGAAGGCAGCAGCAAAGAAGGCAGCAGCGGAGAAGGCAGCAGCAGAGAAAGCAGCAGCGAGAAATTTTGGGAATATAAATTTTCCCTGAGTAACCTATCCCCTCCCGACTGGGGAGCGGATTATTGCCGGTCGACAAAGAACAAAAGACGAGGTCTCAGAGTCTCTTTGTTGTGTGGAGCTTTTATGTACCAACTCCGAAGACTCAACTTTTGAATTCCGAAACGATATTGATATATTTGAGCTGCAGCAGTACTTTGCGACGAAAAGAATAAAGAAAATGGGCGAAACGGATCCAGAAAGTCGGCCTGTGAAAGTGTAGCGGAAAGAAAACAGAAAGACTTTTAAGGAATTTTTGTTTTGCGTTGTAAAAAAAAAGAAATGTTATCAAAAGACAAACCTAATACTGCCGAAACGCTGTGTTGCTTTACGACGGAAAATGGAATCGAGATCGCAACTAGGTCGGGATTTAAAGCTATAGCTAGGGCCAAAACTAGGGACGGTTATATTGGCAAGTACTGCAAGACGAAAAAAATCACCGCTCCTTGGGATGTCACACTAAATTCGGCAATTATACCGTGGCAACGAAAAGTTATAATAGACAACCTTCAAGACAAATTTCAAGCCAATATAATAGCGAATTTAAAGGCTGGGAATTCAACGTTAAGTTAGACAGCTGTCAATTCACTTTCGGAACATAAGTCGCTCGAGAATAAACTTGCTGCTATAGAAAAAAAAATTGAATCATTGCAGTCGCCCAAGACTGATAGAAAGTCGTTGGATGCTATATTTGCGAAATTGGAAGCTTTGGAAAAAAGAGTAGCCAAAGTAGATGTGCTGTCTGAAAAAATGGATCGAACAACAACAGTACTTGAAAGTCTAGTTGCTAAAGTTTTTCCCGACACTTAAGCAAGTTTTCAATAAAAGGAATTATTGAAAAGTAGGTATTTCGTTTGTTTTTTGCTTTGTCGCTCGGCCCGTTGCGCCCTAAAAACTTTCTTGTCGGGTTCTTTTTGATTTATTGTTCCGTTTTTGAAGGCAGATCCGAATATTCTATATTGCATTATATTAGCTGGTCCAAATAAAACGCAAAAAAAAAAAAAATAGTTAGTATAGCACAGCACTAATAATCAGGTTTCAACTTATTCAAGCTATTGCCTTATGCAAGATCTCTAAGTGAATATGCAATCGTGTCTTAGCATCGGTGGCGACTTTGGAAGTATACGTTGGCGGATAAACCTGGACGGAGAAAAGTTCAGAAAGTACTTTGCATAAAAATTATAAAGCTAACTAGATATAGTAACTGTTCTTAGTGCAAATGGATAGCCCTAGCCATCAAATTCTCCTTAAATTCCACTAAGTTACTCAAAGTTTCTTTAAACGGCCCGTGACTTCTATTTCTTTGCTTCCACAATTCCTGATGTAATTCCCAGCTTCGATCAGTTTATTTTCGGCGAGTTTTGTTTTCTTAGCAAATTTATCACACGCTTTATAGAGATAGTTGGTCAACTGCGTGATTTCATCAGCCAACTGCGTAAATTCTTTAGCCAACTGCGTGACTTTATTAGTAAACTGCGTGGATTCGTTAGTCTACTGCTTAACTTCGGTGATATCTCTTAAAATTTTGCCCATTTATAGGCTGTTACTCGCAACGAACTCTTTAAACGAGCGCTTTGCTTTTTTGCGAAGAATGTTTCGTCGTAGTTTAGTTGAACCTGTTTTAGTTGTTTGTTCTGTATTATCGTTTATAACAATAATTGCTGAATCTGACTAATGCACCTTTTTTGTATCTTGGTTCACGAGTATAATCGCGGAGCCTGGCTTGTATTAGCATAAAGTCCTGTTGCTAGGTTCATACATAGTTTACTAATATCTTTACTAGCCACTTCCAGAACCGTTTGATTTGGTTCAGAGTTATCGGAATTTACAGATTAAGCAGCTTAGACTCCTGTTCCAGATTAAGCATAACTGTAAAAGCTTGAAGGCAACATTATACCTGTGCTCGATAAAAAATAGTTACTTGCTGAGTCACAAACTATTTCTTCCTCGGATTCTGTAAAGCAGTCAAACACTAGCAGCCAATTTTCGGCGTCCAGTTGAAATTGAAATCCATCACTAAATAATGTGTTATTGGATGTTAAGGTAGCAGTAGGCGTAATGTCTCCAACCAGGCTTTTATCGAGAAAAATTCTGATCTGGCAGTCTTCACCGGCTGCAGCTTCACTATTTAGTTTTTCAAAAAATAGCAAGTTTAATTCTACAAGCGTATTTATTAGCTCGTCCGAAACTGAGTCGTTTTGCTTAGAGTTGCTCAGAGCTTCCACAGTTACACACGCTGTACAAGGCGAGAAGGATTTTTGGAGTTCGGTAGTAAGTTCTACAAATATTAGATCATACTTTACTTGCTTGCCGGAGGTTTTCGCATTACTTTGCTCGATTCCAGTATCACCCGTAAAGGATTTGTTACTCTTTTTTAGCTGCGTAGTTACAGTCTTACGGTTGAACTGTTCGCTCGCTATAAAATCGTCGAAAAGCTGTTTAAGCGGCTTGTTCGTTCGCTTTGAGTGCCTAAGTTTAAAGGCAAGTTTACTAATTCTAGATCTGAGGTAAAGCATCTTGAAATGTAGAATGATTAATATAATAGGTTAGTGAAAATAATTCTGGGGAATCTTGAGAAGTGTTAAGACCAAGCAGCAAAGGACATGTTTCTTATACTTAAAGGCGGAAAAGGGCAGTTCCTGCATGCCTCTCTATCTGTCTGAAGTCGCCATTCGCGAGTGATCTAGTGGGCTGTGGCTGCTTTAGTGCAATACACATAAGTCGTAATCTGCCTGGAACTGGGCCCGAGCAGCATCTAGTAGAAAGTGTAACGGCCAGCCAGCCTCCAGAGCAAGCATTATTATCAGATGGATCCATGCGTATGAAACACTGCCGCCGAAGCCATACAAGTGCAGAGCAGTTGTACCCAACAAGCAAGTCTAAACTAGCAGAAGGAATAAATTCTTTTCGCTGATCTGTAATTGAGGTCGCAAAACTTGGAGACTTTAATAGGATCAGTCTTTTAAAAAGCTACAAAGCCGTTAAAGTGCTTGTAAGTAAGTATCTTTCCACTTGCGGGTGGCGAATAGTGAAGTAGGAGAGCTGTAACGGAGCACATTTCTAAAGTCGATGAAAGATCCGTATCACATAGATCAAACTCGAGTCAACTCAGGAAGTAATTTACCGCACTAATGATGCCTGCCGTGCTCGGGGCAGCTCTGACTTGCTTTTGTCCCCTCAAAAATCAGCAAACACGGGAGGAATCTGTCGCAAAGCTAGCTCGCATTTTTTAGTGCCCCTGGATCTCTAGATTCCCGGCGCTATGCTAATGCAATGTAACTTAAAGCAGTGACACCCGAGAGTAAAGAAGCGTATTTCTATAAGTTCAGTCTCGTGCCTCAGCTTGAATCATGCGGGAGACCGGCATTATCGTGCCTACGATCCTCAGCCAGGACTGAATCTCAAAGCAAATTCAGAGCTAATCTAGGTGCTTTTTTTATTAGCGTCAACGAATCGGCTAGAACAGGGAGGAGAAAAGTCCCATTTGCATAAAGTATAGCTTGTTTTTGCATACATGAACTTTATATTGCATGCTCCCAACGAAGTAATCAATCTGCGCAAAAATAATTAGAGTCAATGCATAAATACTCCGTATAAAACCTGGCTACTATACCACAGTTCTACTAACTTCCGTCGGCTTATATCAAAAATTATGCCTATACGGACTTAGCTAAGGAACGAACGCTACCACAAACTTGAGATTTCGTTCGCTTACGATCACAACTTTGCTACCTTTAATCAAGCAGGTTGTAGTGCGTGCCGGATTCAAAATACAACGTATAAATAACAGAGCGTTGTGTAAGAAAAGGATAGTGATCCATAGGACTTATTCGCTTGTTTGCTTTAAAATAATGTAATGCATTAACGACACTATTATCACAGCGCTTCTGAAACTTGGCTACAATAAGGAATTTAGTCACTTTGAATGTAGTATGTTGATTCATAGAGATCTAAACAACTGCCGACTGGAAGGTTTGTAAAGTTTTCCTTTAACATGCGCTACAAGGCTTAAGTCAAGCCCGCATTAGGCACGAGTCGAGAAACCATAAATAAATAATAAGAAGGAAAAAAAGCATAATACAGACGTAGAAATCGTAAAAGAGTTTCGAGGCGTAGCATATTAAGTTGAATGTCGTAAAAATTGTATTGTTAGTTGAGGAATTAACGTAGTAGCTTAGCAAGGGCTTAACCGAAAAGCCGCATAAACGACTAACGCCTGCCGCTAGTGGCACAAACATTCAGCTTTCTTTTAAGCTAAAGTACAGTATAGGTTGATAAACCTTGTTCAAAGCTCCTTCAACATGTGATAGCAGCTTAACTTTGGTTATACCGGCCGAAGGATGGCTTATATTATGTGAATTATTAGCTGAGCGTTCACTTTTCGACTTAGCGGCTTAATGTACATTATAGAACGTGACGGACTGCAAACATTCTGCCTTGCGATATCCCGCAAATATGCTTTAGCTGCTTAGTGTTCCTTCCGAGCGGTGGACTAAGCATTAGTGGAATCCGTTTCTTATGCCAAAAGCTAGGTGCTAGGATAATCTGATCCTTGATTTTTGAGCGCGGTTATGGATACTTTAGCATAGGCTTTACTTTATAATTTTAGCTGATAAGCTTTAATCCTACGCTAGGATTGCTCTAAGCGCCTCACGGCATATTAACAGCGCGAGTCATTCCTCCTGCTGCAGCAAATTTTAGGCACACTTTTTGTTTGATATCCGTGTTACTGCATAAGTAAACGTTATAGTTCGAAGTTTTGGCTGCACACACTTTCTATAAAGACCTGAGATCCTTTAATAAGTTTTCTAGCGTTACTTATCTTGCATTGACCATTACCAAAACTGTTCAGAATACCTCGTAACATAGTCGTCTTTAAATTATCGAAAAAGACACAGCTCGCTACAGCAAAGGACTCTCCGGACTTAGAAAGTCTTTCTAAACGCTCCTTACTTCCCTAGAGTCTCACACCGGTAGAGCACTCTTTTGGGGGCTGTCAAGTTGCAGAAAGTTCTGAAACGAGCTTACTAGCAGCGGAAGACTCTTTAAGAAGCCCAGTAACAGAAAGTATTTCAAATAAACTTCTCAAGCACAAAAAAGCTCGCTAACAATATATGTAGTTAACGACATAAGCATATTCACATTTAATTTTCAGCCGGCTTTAGAGCTAATAGTGGCCCTTTCTAAACTGAGTCTTGCAACCGTGAAATCCGGGAAGGTTGGGCCTATACGTGGAATCGAGCGCACTATCAATCTTTCGATGGAATCGTTAAAAGATCTGATTTTCGCAGCAGCAACTTTTTCTATAATACGGTCTACAGTTTCCAGATATAAGACTTTTGCTATTACTAATAGCTCTACAGAAGAAAGTAGCTAGTCCAACGGACGGCTTTCATTTGGCGAAATATCAAAGAACGTGTCACCAAAGCCTAAAGCTTCACTCGACATCCCGTCAACCATAAAGCAACTTCCGGTCGCTCAGCTAGCCACTTTCTGTCTTTTCGCAGCTCCGTTTTCTCCGTGCTTAATACTATTTGCTCTGGAAAAAGAAAGAACTAAAGCGCTAAGTTTTAGCGGACTTATACACGAAGATATCAGAAAAAGTCACTACGAATGCTTCATTTGCAATAATGAGGTGGAGCCAGCGTTGCGTATGTAGCTTTGTCGGATTTGCAGTCGTGTGTTTCATTTTCTTTGTATCAAGCGGTGAGTAGAAGTCTCTATAAGGGATGTACTAGACGGCTAGCGTTGCTCCCAATGCAATATAGCTCAGAATATACTACCGAAAGAATATACTTGTTAGTGCGGCAAGCAGGTAGAGCTAAGTCTATTGCCTGGACTACTTCATTATTCTTGCGGTCGAGCTTGTTTTCGGGCTTCGGGAAGGAAGTTATGTTGCGATCGCTTCTGCAAGTTCATTTGCTATGCTGGCTTTTGCTCACTGTGCAGTTATAAAAAGCTTTTCCAGGACGTATTAAATCAACTATTAAGTGACAAAACTCGACATTTAAGATCTAAACGAAAACTTAAGGAAATAAATGAGCCTATTATTACCTATTTCAACAATATCGGTAAAACTCTATTTTATTTCACATTAGCCATACTAATTATTAGCAGAATCAGCAATTACTATCGATGACGATAATAACAATAAACCTTAGCTTAGACGCAGAAAAACGCAAATATCGGCTATTAATAGCTTTTTCAGGGAAACTGAAATAAAGATAGCAAAATTGGATCCGCTATATTATTATTCGCGTAAAACTGAAAAAGACCATTTAGTGAATGATCGCTCAAAAAAGTTACAGGAACAACTTCTGTGCCGACGTAACTGTTTAGTAGACGCTCGAAAGTACATTCTGGATCATAATACAGAGACTATCCCAAGTAGCTACTATACGCCTCTATCGGCTGTCGATAGTCTGATTACGGAAAATAAAAAGAAATGGCGGAAGTAATACGACAATTCCATCAGGTACGCATAAATAACCAAGCAACAAAGTTGTAGGTTCAGCATTCATTGCTGGAGCAACAGCGCCAACGTTTTATGAAAACTCGAAAGTATATCTTGAAAACTGCTTTATAAACTAGCAGCTATAATTGGAAATGAATTAGATGGTCAATTTTAGGCTTTTGGATTCAGTTATCATTTCAGAAACCAAATTACGAAGTCCGCCAGGAAGTTCGTAGCAAAACTTTGCTATTCTGTTCGTTGAAGGAACTGCTTTAATGCTGTTAATAAATTACGCCATTTCTTCTGAATTATGCGGCACTTGGAAGTTGTAAGTAGTTTGCGAGTATTTTGCATCCAAACTTTTTCGCGGAAAATGTTTAGGAGTTTTGCGGATGTTTTTAATCCAGGAACTAATGTCAAGTTTGCAAAATTGTGTATTTTTAATAGTATAAAACAGTAGAAAGCTTCACTAATTTGACGCAATAAATAAGCAGCTCTACCGCCGGCGAAACTGCGATGTTTTTCGCCGGAAATTGTTCGAAACTCGACTTATCGCTATTTCGAATATGCTCTTTATCCACAGTCGGCCATTTCTTTCGCACTATTATATTTAAGAGCCTACTTTCTATCCAAACCAATATCTTTACTTACACTAAGCCGAATAAAAGTTGCGATTTTAGATAGTGCAAAGAAAGTCTATGCAGCGATAGAGTTTAAATCGCTTTGCACGTTAAAGGTCGCTTTGGCACACAGCCTTAATTAGATCGTGTTTGGCAATAAATCATAGATATAGTAAGTTATTACAAGAAAAAATATATTTAATTTTAAAGTGCGGGATTGCTAACAGATCGAGTAATGCCGAACCTTTAAGAAAATTGCCTTGGCCTTTTATGCTTTTCGATCGTGCACGGTGTCTCGAAAATGGCACTTAACTAAGCCTGCCTGGAAATATAGTTGCGCCTGTATTTTGAGAGGGGCTTCTGATACTCCTAAATCTCTGAATCCGTAATTTTATACCAATTCAAAGTGACGGAAAGCAGTAGCAGTCAAGGGCAGACCTTCTCTCGGCATATTCCTACAGTCTCGTGGCTCGAGCATTATCCGAGGCACGAATCTCGAGGCTAATACAGGAACAATCCAGGATTCTCTCGTTGGTGTCAATAAACCTGCCCGAATCTGGGCGGAAAACAGCCCTACCTGCATAAATCATTGTCTGCTTTGCATACGCGACTCCATATTGTGGCTTCTAAAGAATAAAGTGCTCAAGTTGCGCGATCCACTATTGAGTTGTTTTATAGCACTTTGGCGGGGGCTTCTGATCGGAAGGAAAAACATATTCACACATAAAGCAAAATTAAATTGAACGGAATTCCTTGAATATTCAAGACTCAATATCACAAAAGACTATATACTATAACATCCTTCAAACAAATTCATGAATTTGGCGGCTTTAACTTTAGTGAAAGATTGGCTTGCGACAGATTCCAAGACTTGAATATCCTAACGAGACTTCTTAATACGCTCGGTGACTTTCTGTTCTTTTGCATACCAGCTCGCAACGTCTTGGTTTATTAAGGCCTTCTCCCGGGCAGCAGAAAATGCGGTTTGACGTAGTTCGGCAGACATTTCGCGTTTTTTCTTCTTTATGTCTGCAAGTTGCTTCTGGATTTGCATGCGTCTGCTTTTCAGTATAGAATCAGCCGCTATTTCGGCAATTACCTCGCCGCTTTCGAAGTCGAGTGCTTCAAGTGATCCAATATACTGTGTTTGCTGTATAAGGAAATTTGTGAGAATATCACATCTTTTTAAAATAGCTTTAAACTACTTCGATTTATTGTCCATGTACTTGCTAAGATGACGCCTCGTGAACTTTTGATGTAAATGCCGTCCGCGTTTTTTTGGTTCGTCACCAGAAGCTTTAGTAGAGCTTTCAAGAGAACTGAGCAAGTGTACACTAAACGCTAGAAGCATGCTACTTTCTTTCTTTTTACGTTTGGGCCGTTTGCATATCGGTTTGCCGTTGTATTCACTACGGACGATTTTAAGCTCCGGTGAAAAACTTAGTTTGTGGAGACTATTGCTGAAAGACTACTCGAATTTATTTTCAGAATCGGTGCAAGTTAAATCGATAATAGTCACTTGAACACATTTCAGTTAGCTTAATCCTTTAAATACGGTAAGTGTAACTTACTATTCCGAGCTTTCTTCCGTGACTTTTTAAGTATATTCTTCTGTCTATCTGCTTTATAGCTGGTACGCTGGAACGTATTTTTATCAGTATCAGAATTTTGTAGATTGGATGGCAAGTCCGCTTAAGACTCTTGGTCTGAATTAGCTATAGGAGTGTCTGGGAAAATGTTAGGAAATGCGCAAAAGATGACAAAAAAGAGTTTTACTTAATAGCTCTTTTGGCTTGATAATTGGAAAACTCTTTACTGTATAGCTTGCAGATAGGCATTCAGCCGTTGATTGGTTTTGGGAAGAACTTTTTGTCGCTTTATCTGGAAGCCTTTTTTGTAAAAAGTCCGTTGTGGAGCTATTTTCAGTGTACTGGCCATCGGAGAGACTTTCAATAGCTGGTGGATTTTCAGGAGCTTTTCCCGTGCGTTGGTTTGTTGTAGCACTTTCCGCAGTTTGCCGATCTCTAGTCTTGACTTCTGTAGTTAGTTGGCCTTTAAAGGGACTCCTTAACTGCGGCGGAGTTTCAAGGGGTTTTCCGGCAAATAGAATAACTGTAAGGTATTTCGCTGGTCCTGAGTTTTCAGATAAAGCTCTCGTAGTTGGTTGATCTTCGAAAAAAGTTCTTACGGCTAGCAGACTTTTAGGAACTCCTCCAGATTGCAGGTCCACTTTATTACATAACGGAAATTGCCAGTTTTTAAAAAAGCTCTCCGAAGTTGGAGATTCAACTAGTGTACTAAGAGTGATTGCTACTTCTTTTTGTGAATTTCTCGTTTGTGCTCTGGTTTGGTAAATAGTTATGTTGTGAGCTATACTAAGGAATTGTAGATAGTAATAAAGATGTTAGTGAAGTTGGTGAAAATGGTAATGTAGTAATTAAAATGTCGATGAAATAGCGATAAAAGTGATAGTAATGAAAATAGTGATGAGAGTTGTAATGAAAGCAGTTATGGAAATGTTGATAAACTTGGTGATGAAGATGCAGATGCTTGTTACTTATATTCCCAGAATCAAGCCACCAGACATACAGTAAGGCATTTGCGTCAGTTCTCAACAAATATGCCAACACCGAGTTAACCGCGTGAAAAATAGATTCGTTACAGCCTAGCTTACTTTTCGGCATAAAAAACAGCAGCTAGTAAGGACCGAGGCAGATTCTCAGCATCCTTATAAAGATCGCCGGCTAGCTGAAGCGTACAGGAAAAAGTCGAGGCAGATTCTTAATATTTCCACCGCTCGGCATAGAAAACACCAGCTAACTGAAACGGACGGGAAAGTGATCGAAGCAGATTCTCAATGTCTTTATTGCTCGACATAGAAACGCTAGCTAGCTAAAGCAGACAGGAGGAAATTAATGCGGATTTTTAGCATATTCACCAATGTATACTTTCCATTGCAGCTTCGTTACTGTGTATCAGACAGCAAATCTAGACCAGCTTGTCTGTAATTTACCACACTACAACAGTCGAATCGCTATTACATGCCGAAGGAAATTTCCAATAAGATTCAGTCTATAACCAGTGTAATGTAGGCCAACGCTACTCAACACTATTATTGCCGTGTCCAAATCCAACGAGATACTTTGACAGTTACGGCACTTTAATTTTTCCAGCAAAAAGAAACTAACAGTGCTATTTATTCTCTTGTCCTTCCTGCTATAGCCAGACTTTTTTGAAGTGTTCATGCTTTTCCACAAGAACTTTGCCACGAGCATTTATTTGTCTCAACTATTACAGCATCGTTACTAAGTCTTAGATACTAAGCATGATTGTATCGCAGCTGCATCTCTGACGTGTAGCAACAAAACCGCAAAGAGATTTATGCAAACGCTAAGTTACTATAGGAAACCTAACCGGGAAACGAATCCGTAATTGGATCAAGGATAATTCGCTCCCTAAACTGTATTACTCTTTGCGCTGGCTAAGTTATACACAGGACGGGACATATCGTAAATAAGTATGCTTTGGAATGACGGAAAAGTTCGTGCCGGCGAGAAACAAAGCAAAGTTGCCAGTAGAGCTGTACTAATACGGAGGTGTGGGTTGTGTCTCGAAGGATATATGTCTAGGACTACATCTCCTGGGCTATATTACTCAACCTTTATAGGAAGCCTAAACCTTACTAACTATGGGCCGCTTTACAAGCACTGCGCTTAGAGAATTTGATGATTTCTTTACAAACACGCTTATTGATCAAGTAAGCTTACTTCTAATTACGAGTTCTACAGATTCTAACTGTTTATAGGTGTACTGGTCGCTAACACGAAAATTTGGCTTGAATTATTAGCCGAGCACTGGAGGGAATGATCAAGTTATTGCCACGTTATGCCGCTTTGTTATCAAACAAGATATACTTACAGCAGTCTTACAATTTCTCCAGCTTAACAAATTCAAAGAGTTTCTCGCTTTATGTTCTGGTACAGAACACGCTTTCCGAACGCACTTTCGCAAATACCTTTGTATATATTTACTTAATTGCTTTTTCGAGGTTTCAAGCACGAATCGCTTTGCGCTAAAAGCCTAAGATGCAGCTATTATTGCACGAAAGTTTATTAGGAAAGGCCAAAAAATTAAGTATTTTCAAAGAGTAAAAGCCCGCGTGAACAAAAATGAGCAGAAAGCTATGAAGCGCAGTAGGCAGGATTTTAGTCTTCTGAAACTCGACATCGGTACCTATATAATGCTCGAGCCGGCAAAGTTTATAAATCACAGCCGCAAATTCAACGCTCGACTTTCGATAAAGGAGCGATCTATTCAAGTTATTGCGGAAAAGGACATTGACATTGGAAAAGAGATTACGATTTACTATAGCAAAAACTACTTTTACTTTAGTGTTGAGGTCCCAGAGCATAGCGAAGAAGAAAGAGTAATAGCAGCAGCAATACTTAAACGGCACTTGAAGTTGTACGGACGGGAGTAGCTTACGCGATCTAAATGACACTACTTCCAGGATTATAGCGAATTTTTGACTTTTTTTCTTTTGCTTAATACCTTTCTGTAATGCGAGCATCTTCATTAAGAAACTATTACTAGTTTGGACAACAGCGTCGCGAGTCGACTGGCTAGTATGTCTTTAACTAGCTCTGTTTTTAACTTCGTCTTTAAATGAAAGTTCATGGAGTAGGTCTGTCAATAGGCACAATCTTAATAGGATCTTTGGGTCGGCGAAGTAATTTGCAAAAGGTTATTAACAAGTTATGCGACCGATTATTGTGCAACAAGTCGCTGTATAACAAGTTGTTATATAACAAGTGGTTATATAACAAATTAATATATAACAAGCAGATGTGCAACAAATTGTTGTGCAACAAGTTGTTGTATAACAAATTAATGTATAACAAATTAATATATAACAAGTAGCTGTGCAACGGATTGTTGTGCAACAAGTTGTTATATAACAAATTAATATATAACAAGTAGTTGTGCAACGGATTATTGTATAACAAGCTATTATGCAACAAAGTTTTGTCATGCCGATATTTATTAAGCTCATTATAGCTTTTAAGGCTTCGCCTGGCTGAACTGAATAGCACGAGTTTAAGAGATAAGTAACCAGTTGTTACTCAAATTGATTCTACGGAAACGACAGAATATCCCAGTGTGTCTTTGCTGCGATAACTGCACAAAAAACATAGGCCTTAAGACATTCTGCGAGTGGTTCCTTCGGAAGAAAATCGTGCTTGTTCTTAATTAGCCGATTATTCCCGATTATCTAGAACAAGAAAACTTACGTTTTTCAATTGCTCTAAAAATTGGTGTTAGGTAGCACTCAAAAAATTCTTAATGCCGGAGCTATTTTTCCATTTTCCCGGGCTTTGTAATTCCGTAGAATAAGAACTCAGTATATACGTCGTAGGCTTCATTAGCTCCATTATAACAGAGCCGAGGCTACGAGTATCGTTACGTTTGCTTTTTGCTGTAATATTTTTATTCCGAGCGAAAGATTCTCCAATATTGGCTAGCATATATTAGCAAGCATTATGCAAAGCCGAAAGAGACTTACCAATTTTCACTATTTCATTACGATTAAAAAGGATTGTACCGCAGCTTAACTCGCCGTAATATAAAGAAAGTCTTTCGTGTATATACAAGAGCCCTGCTACTAGCTGTTTCGGTAAGCGAAGCTCGGCTAGTACAATAGGGGCTGGCTTACTTTTTTACAGATTGCTGCGATTTAAAAAGGCTTAAACAAGGCTTGTAATATACTAGTAACATATCGGAGAGAAGTATCCATTTGTTCGTAAATAATTACTAGTTTATCATTGTTAAAGTACGACTCTCTGATGTTAACTACGAAGTCGCTTGTGAAAAGCTTTATTATACGCATTGAGTTTTTGTCGATCCCGTTGTTTAATTTTTTAATAGCGACCAAGCGGCCTTCTCTGGTGTTATCGCATTCAATAATAGCCGATCCAGCTTGGTCAAGAACCATGAATTCGTGGTAAGTAAGTCGTAAAGAAGTTATTGTTTTCTGTTTTGTTTTCGGGTATTTTGATCTTGTGACTATTTTCCTATTGTAAGCTGGATCAGATTGGTAGAGGCTGGCTTTATTTCTGGAAAACCGTTTTGCTGGAGAGCTAAAAGATGCAATTGAGTTGATTTGTAAACTAAGCTTAGTAGCGTTTTTTAGTAAGCCGCCAGATACTGGCTGCAGTTTTCTGCTAATCTGCTTTAAAAGTCTTTCTTTCGTAGAACTACTTTTGCTATAGGTTTTTTTCCGTGATGCTGGAGCGGTGGGGAAATTATAATCGCCAAAAGAAGTTGATCCCTCCGGATCGCTGCCGGGAAATAAACTGATGGGCCTGCTGCTCCTAGATGCCATAGTCGGTGAAGAAAGGTTAAAAGTCTTAGTCACAGACTGGAACCGGTTTCTGATATAATACAGGGAAAAGATTTCCGAAAAGTTGTGCTAAACACGCCGTGTTGTAACTATATAGCAACTTTTAGGAAAAAAGTGCTACATTTGGTCACTTAAGCAGAAGTCCCGTTTGGGTCTTTTTCGAGCTCGCAGTTAAGAATAAATAGGCAGAAAATTCAGAAAGGATAAAAGTAATACAATAAAGGAGGAACTACTAGAAATGCTTTGATAAAAGAGTCCTTTCTAAGCGCTGAATAGACTCACTTTATTATAAACGGCCTTTCAGCGACAGATTTACAAATTTTTCGGGAGAAAAGCCGGGCATTTCTCGGCTCGGTAAAAATTCCACTTGATAAGCTTCGACATAAGGAGCTTCCTGACAACCTGCGACAGCGTAACAAGAAGAATGTCGCTAAGCTGCTAAGCATTTTTCGGACTCCCGAAGTTGGCTGTCAGCGTCGGGATTCCGACAATTATGTGCTTGTGCTGGTATCTTGATCGGCCCTGCTTGAAAAACATCCGGGAGTGAGTAACGACTTTCAACTATTTAATCCCGACTATTTTTTTACATACTTACACGAAAGGCATTGTATAGAAGCAGCTCGTCAATTCTTTAAAAAAAGCAACAACAAGTAGTGGATTGCCGATCTTTATTCTGACGGTTTGTAACTCTTTCTTCAAAAAACACTCCTTAGCTAACAAACCCAGACTTCAGTTTACAGGTTAAGAATGTACTACGAAAACATAATCCTAACTGCGCGAAATTCTATGATAGAAACATCCTCCGGCAGATCCGTATCTCTACAATACAGGGAAATGAATCGCAAAGAGAAAAATTCCTCGCCCGGCTTTCAAAGAGTAAGCAGGACTATATAAAACGCTTAAAGGCCTTGCCAGAGCAGTTCTGGGATAGCTTGGACGCACTGATCCCGTTCGCTGGACTGTGGCCAGCTATATTGATAGGGACTTTTTTACGGCTCTCGAATCTGCACTGTCCCGAAGTATTTTGTCTTTTTTAACACTTTTCGCCGGTACTGACAAAGCATAGGAAATAACACGCTACTTGCGTCGCGTGAAAGTGACGATGACCTATATTATAGGTGAAAATGAAAACGACTGGCTTCTGATAAATGCTAACACGGCTTTTTTTCTCCAGAGCTTTTGCCCCGGCTTATTCTTCGAAGATCGCGCGTTCGTTGAAATGCGAATGTCGGCACGCGAGCTTTTTCTTGCAATCCGAGATAACAATATGCGGTTACAGATACTCGAGCGCATCTGTTCGATAAAGCATGTTATTACAACTATATACACATTCCTGGAAAATACGAAGTATTTTGAACCTTGCACAAAGATACTGAAAAAGCTTTTACCGGGTAAAGTCAAAGGCTTCTTTTCTCAGCACTTTAAAGCTTTGCACAGCGGCCAGCCGAATGTCAAAGTACAGACGACCGAGTTTACTCTGGAAGATCGAATATTTTCTAGCTTATATGCTTTCTGGGTATTATATCGTGTGCTTTGGCTTTTCACTTTTCAGCATTTTTCTGTAATGGACGGGCAAGCACTTCGCAAAGATGTCGGTAAGCAAAAAACCTGGCAGCCAGGATTGGAGTTTCGATGGTGGGTAGAGCTCTCCGCACTCGTTTTTGACAACGGATACAGGCGTATACGCCAAAGGTACCGTGACCGCAAGGCAGCAGACATTAGTGTGATCGAAGAGTGCGTGCGAAGGATTTTGCCTTTAAACTATTATCAAGTCGATCAAGAACTAATGCGACGGAAAGTGAAACTTATATACGAAATCATCGGTGACATTGCACGTGTCGAAGCAAAGACAACTTCCTTAGAGTTGACTTCAGATCACGAGAATCGCAGATCAGATATCTCAGACAAATGTAGTCGGCCATGTTTGAGTGTTTTTCAAGCAGATGAGTGCTACCTTTTCTTCGACTCTATATATTCGACTTTATACGATACTACACCCAGGCGATACTTCACATCATTTGCTATTACGCGGGACTTTTTTCAAAGCTTTTTCGGCACTGCTGAGAATGACTTAGATCGACAGTTGTTTTTTCGTTTATTACGCGATAACAACAACTGGCACCGAGAAGAGTCTAGTAGAATACGAAGCGGCGATTCAGAACAGCTACTAGCGGACCAGGGACTTTCAACGTCATCTAAGGCTCGCTTGCTACCGGACTTAACAGGAATTTTTGTAGAAAACACGCATACCGCTACTATTCTATTCACAACCTAGCCCGAGCAGAGGTTAAGAAGCCTAGACGGACACTGCAGCAATTGCCGGAGAAGCCGTTTTGCAAGCCTTATCGGCTTTTCGCATCGCTCAGAGCGACAAAGAGTACGCTCAGCATCATTTCAGCGCAAAAAACGACAAAAGCAAGACTCGGACAGCTTTATTGTGGAAGACATATCGGCAGAAAATATAAACATTACTTTACGGGTTCCCGCTTTACCAGTTTCCGCAAGAGCGCTTATAGAAAACACGCCGGCAGAAGATATAAATATGGAAGATATACTAGCAGAAAATACAAAGATAGTTTCTTGGGTTCTTTTTCTACCGAATACAGCTAGAGTGCTAGTAAAAAACATACATACTTCTACTGTTTCAAGTATAGACGGACACCGCAGCAATTGCCGGAGGGGCCGTTCTGCAAGTTTTATCGGCCTTTCGTATCGCTCGGAGCAACAAAGAGTACGCTCAGCATCATCTTAGCGCGTGAAACGGCAAAGGCGAAACTTAGACAGTTTTATTGTAAGGGACATATCGGCAAAAGATATAGGTATTGTTTTACACGTTCTCGCTTTACTAGCTTCCGCAAGAGCGCTTATAGAAAACACGCCGGCGGAAAATATAAATATAGAAAACATACTAGCAGAAAACACAAAAATGGTCCCTTGGGTTTTTTCTTTACCGAATACAGCCGGAGCACTAGTAAAAAACACACATATTTCTACTGTTTCAAGGTCCAGAAGTATAGACGGACGCCGCCAGGTCAAGCGAAAAAGCCGTTTTGCAAGCTTTTCTAGGCTTTCACGCTATTCGGAGCGACAAAGAGAACGCTTAGCATCATCTTAGCGCGTGAAACGGCAAAAGCGAGACTTAAACAGCTTTATTGTAAAGGACACATCGGCAGAAAATATAGATATTGTTCTACACGTTCCCGCTTTACCAGCTTCCGCAAGAGCGCTTATAGAAAACACGCCGGCAGAAGTTATATATATAAAAAACATATCAGCAGAAAATACAGAAATAGTTTCTTGAGTTCTTTTTTCACCGAATACAGCCGGAGTGCTAGTAAAAAACACATATACTTTTACTGTTTTAAGGTCCAGAAGTATAAACGGACGCCGCTAGATCAGGCGAAAAAGCCGTTTTGCAAGCTTTTCTAAGCTTTCGCACTACTTAGAGCGACGAAGAGAACGCTCAGCATTATTTCAGCGTGAAAGGCGAGACTTAGGCAGCTATGTCGTAGAAAATATATCAGCAGAAAATATGGATATTGTCCTACGGGTTCCTACTCTACCAGCTTCGGTAGAAACGCTTATAGAAAACACGTATACCGCTACTTTATTAAGGCCAAGAAGCCTAGACGGACGCCGCAAAATCAGGTGGAGGAGCCGTTTTGCAAGCTTTACGCACGGTTCGGAGCGACAAAGAGAACGCTTAGCATCGTCTTAGCGCAAAAGACGGCAGAGGCAAAACTCAAGTAGCTTTTTTGTGGAAGACATATCGGTAGAAAATACAGAGATGGCCCAATGGGATTTTTCTCTACCGAATACAGATAGACCGCGTGCAGGAAACAGTTATCGTTCTATTATTCTATCAGTATTTTTGCTTCTACTATCCGCGACATTCACGATACTATTTGAGCAGGAACAAGAGATTGTAAACAGGACTATCTTTTTACAGCATGCTAAACGTTTTTTTTTCCGGAGACAGGCAAGGACAAAATCACGGGCATTTGTGGTGCTCGCTTTTGCCGGGAAAGATCGATTCTGTATTTGTCAAGCTGACTTTGCCGATACTGTCTTTATAGTCAATGCTTTACAACTACCGTCCGATGCTCCGTTCCTGACAAAGGATCGAAGTAAACGGCTTAAACTATTTGTTTTTACTACTATTCTAAAGGATGCTCGCTTACAGAGGCTTAATACGGCGCTCGTGGTTCCGCAGCATAATACTGGGGAACTGATTCGACAGTTCGAAGTTGACGAAGAATTAGAAAAGGAATTATATTACAAAGAATCTCAGCGTAGCCAGACAGAAATGGAGCTTGTTAAAATTAACGGCAAACTTATTATAATTTTCATTTGAGCAAATAGTGAGTGGAAAACCGCAGACGAAAATGTTCTACGCGAACGAACAGTGAAAAAGATCAAATATTATATTTGGAGGAACAGGAGCTTTCGCGTATATGACTGGGAAGGTGATTTTTTATCTGCTAACGAATATTTTGATGGTGCTTAAAAGGATTACTCGCCGGCAGTTTATTTTTGTTATCCGGAACAAGCTGGGTCTGTATTTCCTATTGAAATCTAAACTTTTTCGATAGCATTTTTCTAGCAGCTATTAAACTCGCATCTAACAAAATTACTTTACTTCGTATTTATTAAATGTAATACTTTAAGCATTTTAATATTTCAATATAGTCAAAGCTTTAGCTACTTTTTTCGCTCGCTCTTCGAAATTTACAACTACTAGTCCAGGGATTTCTGCCAAGCTTTTGAGATGATTCTTTTCAGCAGCAAGCTTTCTTAATATAACTGATTGGATTTTTAACATGCATTCTTTGACATCTAGTGCTTGCAAAAGCTCAAGGTTTTTTCCCGACTGTTTTTCAACTTGCTGTTGCTGCTTAGCTTTTTTCTGGAGGTACAATTCTTTCTTTTTTTTAACTATATTCTTGAGGCTGTTGAACTTTTTTCGAGTATACGGCTTTTTTCTTAACGTTGTCGCCGAACTTTTCAGCTTTTTGCTTGCATTGACTTGGATTTTGGCGTGTGAAGAAAGATAAGTACGCGAGTGATGGTTTAGTGGCTATGTAGATTCGGATATAGGATTTGAAGACAATTTGAGTTGAAGTAGGCCGTAATATTTTCGTGGCTCTGTAATATGCGACATGTTGCTTAAAGATTATTGAATTGTATTAGTATAGACAATATGCAGCTCGAGTTTGAGTTTTCGATGTTACTAAGCAAGTTAGGCAGTAGGATAAAGGTCTATATTGGAATCGCTCAGACATAGTCTGAGGCAAAAAGTTGCGCTCTGTAAAACTGGAGCTCCGGAGCCAGAACCGGCTACTTTAAACTTGCGCAGTCAATTCTTAGTCAAGTAATATTTGTAAGCGCTACTATAAGGCTTGCGCACTGCAGCAGCTACTTTCTATTTTTGCACTTTGCATTTGTTTTTGCACCCTGTTTCTGCACCTTGTCTCTGCACTCTGTTTCTGCATCCTGTCTTTGCACCCTGTCTTTGCACTTTTGTATTGCACTTTTGTTTTGCACTTTTGTCTGGGCACGCTTTTGGTGAGATTATGTGGTAACCAATGATGATCCCCGGGCCGATTCGTCTGGAAGATTATGCTTGCGAAACTAATGACACGGCTTCCAGGCCAAGAAGCTTAAATGCTAAACAGACTTGCTTTTCCTTTAGAGGTTACTGTATTTAGTTTACGCATCTGAAGCTAATTCTTTACAGTGATTGCTCGGCCCGTACGAAAGAATGCGCTTTTCGCTCTAGAACAGCTTTCCAAAAATTCTGAAGGCCCGCAGCTAAAGTTATCTCACCGGAAACCCGAAGAGTTTCCCGCAAGTGCACGTATATTATTCTTTCATTTCAGATAGAATTTCATTAATGCAGAATCTTAGATCTGAGTCTTATGAGATGTTCTAATTAGAATCTTCGATATATCAACGTTCTATTTTAAGAGCTTGTGACAACGCGATTCTGACGTAATTTCACCCTGTTCCAAGTATAGGGTCCGAATTTAGGATGTAGGAAATCAAAATATATGTCGCAAGAACCCAGCAATCATTGCTGTTGCTTTCACGAAATGGCTTTACTTACGATTCTTTCTGAGTTCGTGTTTCGGCTACATTGTATTACGAAAATCTGTAAGTTTGCTTTTTTTAGCGGAAATTTACTTCGACTAATACGAGCAAGAGATATGAGACCGAAACAAAGTTTGAGGTGCTATATTTATCGAACATTTCGTCGATGTATCAGTCTATTTAAGACGAAAAAAAGTGCTGAAGTTTGGTTTTATCAAAGTCTTAATAAATCTGAGAGGACAACTATTCTAGATATATTTAATGTTAAGAGCAAGGAAAATGCATTTGTGATGAATAATACTTAGGATTAGTTAAAGAGCAAGAGAGTATTATTCATTTTTTTTTTTCAGAGAGTATTTTTACATGAGTCAATAAAAGCTGTAATAGTCAAAATTATCCTTTATTGTACATGCTTGGGTAAAGCCAAATGGCCATTAGGTTTCTTGTTGAACAGGTTAGGTCTAAGGACCATACCTAAAGTCTATTGTAGGCACCAGTAGGCATCAGTAGGCATTATTGTGTTGACATGCGAGTATCACGCCTTTATAAGTAACGTGCTTCCCTGCGTAGCGAAACACCCTGTGTACCGAAACAGAACAACGAAATTGGATGAATTTTGAGATTAATAGATCGCTATATTAGGAGGAATAGTGTGATGAACATATTACTAAATCTGAATATGAATAATTTTTATTGTAGGTAGTTTAAAAGTGATATTACGAAGAAAAAGTTGGAATCCTTGCGATTTGATTGGTTTGTTTCGGCACACAGGGTGTTTCGGCTCGCAGTGAGAGACGTTAGAGGGATTCTCTCCTGTAGTTTAGGTTCTACAACCTTCAGCAATTGACACTAGTTTGCCCTATACTCTCTGAAGGCCACGTGACTTTTTTTATTTCAACATTTCTGCACTTATAATAAATTCCTGAATCTTCCTTGCTACTATTTATTAATGCTGTCCCATATAGAGCAAGGTTTAGAGCTTCAAGCTTCTGATTCGACTTAACAAACTTTTCAGTTTAATATTGTAACAGGTAAACTACCAGATATGCAAGCCACTTTTCAGCTTATGTAGCTTTTCAAAGCCAGCCAGCTTTTGTATGTAATGATATAGGAAGCCAAACCGGCCTTTTCTTAAAATAGCATCAGCTGGAGGTATTAAAAGGCGTGTTCGACACTTGATGGATCACTAACAACTACAATGAGCGCTTTACTTAGTACTATTTCAGTTGATCTAACAAAAGCAATGCTTGGATTTTTTAAGGAAGAAACGGGGCATGATGCTCAGATAATATCCGCGACAGATACTCTTTATATGGCTAAGTCTGCCCAAGTAACTTAAGCACGGGCTTGGGACAACATCCGGGCGGCACTTTTTTCATGGCTTATACTAGCTGGGTATGTCGTATTCCCTGGAACGTTTACTGGTCCTTAAACTTCACAGATTATTTCTAGTAGTAATAGTAGAATGGTTCTTGAAAATACTTTTAAGAATGTGCCGCTTTTAGCGATCGCAGGACTTTACTGCTTATTTGGAACAGCTGGAGCAAGCTGGTTATGGTATATTTGGCGCAGCAATGCTATTTGGTTGGCTAGAAACATACTTTTGTAAGTTTCTTGTGACTATCTTAAAAAAAAAAGTACTAACTGGATGATTCAAAGACCCGGGTTACTTTACTCGCTTGTCGGCTTTATTAACATTTACACCGTTCAAGGTGGGCACTGGTCCGTTACTGCTAAGATATCGCTTATCGTGGTTGGTTTGTGTACTGGAAATATGTCTGTGCTATATTTGGTCTATAACTACTGGGTATTAGAGAGGATAAAAACACTTCGTACTGGAGCACTAGCTAAGCGGAATTACGTTTAAGAGTACTTTTGAGTAAGAACAGAGTTTTGGTAGGTGTTTGAGGATATTACAAAAAGGAGTGCTTTGTTTAAGATTGGATAATAGCCTAGTTTTGTGATAAATTGCGTTAATAAATTGAGGAAAGAGGGGCCGTCTGCGCCACACGAGTAGTAATGAAGCCGGAAGCGAGGAACAGATTGTCTAGCTTCGATAATAGAAAGTTGCCACGATTTTGTAACAAGATATACAGGAAATCCTGAATGGAGCACATTAAGGTGCTGAAAATCGTCACCAGCCTCGTGGCTGCTGTAGCACGCAAATTCATGCAAAGTCACTACGTGGGTCAATTAACGAGTAAATTACACTAAAATTCGAATGTACCGGCGAGTAAAAGCTCGTTATAGATCTTGCATTACACCCCAAATGCCCTCTCCAGTCTCCAAATCCAATCTACCATTAATACATTTCTCTAACCCGAATGCTCTATCTCTATTTCCATCATGTCTTTAATTTACTGAAGAGCCAGCTTTTCCCGCTTCATGAAAGCACCGCTGACAATACTGACAACGCCAGCAACAATAACTAGGATCCAAATCACATCCATAGTATCCACAATAGCTTGTATCGCCAACTTCTGGACATTTGGGTCATTACCAGCAAGAATTGTAGACTTTGCACTCGCAAAAGCGCCTCTGAGCTTCTCAGCACTGAAACCTCGTCCTGCCAGAGTATCTTTTAACTTAGTGAACTTCACATTCTGGAAAATAATATTCGCAAGAGAAAGTGCGATAGCAGCGCTTCCGATTTGCGAAATATTCATAACGCTAGTTGCGCCGAATATATTTTCTGGCTTAACTTTTACAACGGCCACCAAGTAAGCAACTTGCAATGCAAGACCGGCTCCGACCGTTACCAGGACTTCGTAGCCGTAGATTGCGCCGGTTTTGGTTTTGGCATTAACGGTGTGCATAAGTGCCTTTCTAATTGTTATGAAGATACTAGCTATAATGTAGATAGGCATATACCGTCCAAGTACTGAGAGTAGGCTATTTGCAAGCATAATGAAAAAGATTATAATACAAATGAATAGCAGAAGGCGGACTGCTGTTTTGATCGCTGAGTCACTTTTCGTAAATTGGAAAAAGAGAAGGATGTAATAAATAGTAATGAATACAGCTGCGGCGGCGGCGGCATAGGCAATGTAAAGAAGGACGATAGTTCTGTTTTTAAGGATCTGAACGGGGAATAGTTGTTTTTCAAAAGTCGTGAAGATGCAGTAAACTTGTTAGAAGATGTAAGCGAAAAAAAAGACTCCGAAGACGACCCAGAGGGAAATTGGTCCGGCGGACGTTTATTTCCAAGTGGATCCCGAGAAAGCATATACGACCTGGAAAAAGGTCTAAGTGCTAGCATTAAGGAAAACTCTAACTTAATTTATTTGCTTCAACTTTGTAGAACCGGAAATGTCGGGCATGCCGTTGTATTTTGGAAAAAGGAAAATATAGACTGGCGCGACTAAAGCGGCTAATGGAAAGTTGATGTAAAAGGCTTATTTTTATGTGGCTTTGTTTTCTGCGAAGCTTCCGCCGATAACAAGTCCGAAAATTGCTTTTGCTTTTCAGCACAAACCGATTGCTGCATTGTAGATAGGACGCTTTTTTATGCTTGTGAAAACGGAATTGTATGTCAAGGCACTGAAGAAGGTTAGACACGCGTCGCGATAAACTAGAGAAAAAATATGATCTTACTTTAGATACATGCTTGCACTATTTGAACCAGCAATAACTCTGCTAACAATCATGGCATTTATGGTAGGTGCTGCACTACAAACCGCACTGCCGATTTTAAAAAGAATAACACTACCAATCATGAGGTATTTAATCTCAAAAAGAGCATAATATTATCCAATAAGTAGAATCGCAGCGACAGATCTTATAGGAAATCCAATACCGACTTAAGCCAACTTTTCGATTTCTTTTAGGGATTCAAGAATAGGCTTTTGCACATTAGCAGCAATTGTAGTATCCAGTTTTAATAGTTTATGATTAATTTGGGAAATATAGACTGCTTTAAAAGAACTTGCTATAAAAGAGAGACTTTAGAAAAAGGCCAGCACAGACTAACGCTTATGCTTAACTACTAATTGGTTTTTCGAATTGTGCGGTTTTTTTTTCGGCGGGATTAAGATTAAGAAATGAGATTTTTTCGATGTCGATAAATGAATGTTGAAAAGTTGTATTTCCGGTGGTGTTTTTTGCGGTATTAGCTTGCTCGACTTTTGGTGCTATTTTTTCTGTATACGATAAATGATTTAGATAAGAGACCAAAAAACTTATAAAAGAAGAATTAAAAATAGTGACAAGTAAGGCTTAAGAGACTAAAGCGAAGTAAACTACAGAAGCAATAATATCTAAATAGGGTTTATAGAGGTTGGCGTTAGATCTATAGAGTGCAGAGCCGTGCAGAGCCGTGCAAAAGCCAAGGTGCAGAACCAGGGTGCAGAGCAAGGGTGCAGAGCCAGGGTGCAGAGCCAGGGTGTAGAGCCAGGGCAAGCTTTTTTTTGGGCCATTGTGATTCAGCGGGTGCTGACAACTCTTCTTAGCAAATAACGGACGTGGGAGCATCCAAAGCGAAGCTATTCGTTCGGTTGTTTTTACTGCCCGGAGCACATATTGCCACATTAGCAGAATTTCTTGCTAAGATTGCTGTGCTAATGTTTGCATGTCTTTTTTACTGGGTCGGTCGTTGTAAGGGCAGTTCCGAATTTTGGTTGGCAGTTGATGGAGATATAGTTATATGTTTAAATTCAACTATAGATAATTACAGGAGTTAGTAAAACTATAAGCAACGGCAAACTAGGGACATCGCCTGGGGTAAGCTGTGGGATTTTAATTTTGTTCTTGCTCGTATTAAAGCTGCAAAAAGCTCGTTACGGCCGATGAATATTTTTGTGAATTATAAATGGCTTTGAAGGTTCGGTACGCTGTGATGCACGTTTTAACAATAGATATTCGGAACTGAAAGTTGGCTAGCGGAGAACCAGAAATAGACTTTGATCGAAAGTCAAATGCTACGTATTAACATGCACTACTTATATAGAAGCCGACATTTACTCTATTTACAGTCGTTAGGATAACAGAACTGTAAACATTACTCAGCACTATTCTAAAGACACATTTTTATTCGCCGACAGGTTGATTATTCTAATTTCAGCAAAAATGCACCTCAAAGTTATTATTCTTGCTACTGTTTTTGCAAGCGTCGCTTTTGCGGGGCCGCAGCACAAACTACTCGAGAAACGCACAGAAGTTAATGATGTTCCATTTACAGAGCTTACGCTCTTTTTGACACAACAACTTTTTTTCGCTGATACCGCTGCGGATCGATTTAAAATGCTGCCTGATGATACACAGTTTGTTTTTAGTTTTAACGATTAATCACAAAAAAACAAAAAAGGCAAAGGCGGAGATTTTGTTGTCGCTAATCGGAAAACATTCCCGGCACTTGTAGGTACTAGTGTTAGTATGGCGGTTGGGTTTTTTGGACTTTGTAGGTTCAATACACTTTATGTACATTTTCGTGCTGTTGAGCTTCAAATTGTAGTCGCTGGAACGGTTTTCACTAAGATGGTTCCTGAGAATGGAGTTTTTAAGGACGGCGAACTATCCCGCGGGCGAAGGGCAATCACAAATACGCTAAAAGCATTTAATATGCAGCTATTTTATCAGAGGAGCGTACACTTTCAATTTAACTCCGAGTGTGAGCTAGCGATTTTTGTAACGGTTTTCAACAACGAAGATTTTGGGGCAGGGCAAGTAGCTGATAAATTGTTTTTTATTTCGCCTGAAGTTGTCAGTGCCGCTTTTGAGCAGGCTATCGATGCAAAGCATGTGGCGAAATTCAAGGGAAAGATTCTAGCTAGCATCGCGAACAGTGTTGAAGCTTGTTTGAAGAAGTGTAAAATATTCTCAAAGCTATAAAGACTTAAGACAATTCCTTTATTACAGCGAGTACAATAAGTAGCCAGCGTTTTAGGGGCAAGTGTTTTTTATATTACAAGTAACTATAAGTGTGCGAGTTTTGACATATGATTTAATTTTATTTTAACTTAGGTATTTTTAATATAAAACTCGAATAACGTTAGATACTTTGAATTCAAGCGACTTTAACTTTATGAGTATATCCGAATTTCTCTCTACTCAGTTCTTTTCGCTTTTTAAACTTATAGATCGGGGTTGAATATGGATTTCCGACTTTCACTACGACGTTGAAAAGCTATTTTTACTTTTGTGGCGGCTGTGGCGCTTTGTGCCATGCGACGCCGCTATATAAGTTGGGACTAGTAGCCACAACACTAACACTTTGTCTATTAACAAGGGCAATATTCGTTTCAACAAGGAGCAAAATGGAAGTTTTTGTCAGTTTAAAGATTACGAATAAAGATAGATTTCTTTTTAAAAGTTGTACTTAAAGCTATTGATATTATACTGTTTCGAGTTTCTAGGAGCTTTAACTCTATAGCTAATTCTTAATAGCTATAAAGTATAAACGAAATGTTGAAATAATTCTTTACCGCGGTGCAGTATCTACTATCTGAAGGCTCAATATAAGGATTTAAAGGTGTTAGCAATCTATAATTTTAGAAGTTAAAAATTAATATACTAGTGTACAGGTTGTTTAAATGGAGATACTGGTAGTATGCCGGCATATTGCTATTCTGTGTATTCGTACTATTGCAATAAGTTATTGCTGTTTTACAAATATAACCCGCTAATGCTTTAGTAAGGATTTTAACCACTTGAATAGCCGAAGTAGCGTTGAATAAGAGGGCACTGCGTGGGCTTAGACAAATTCTAAATATAGATATAACGTTGAGAGAATACTTTGAAGCAATTATATAATCAACCGTCTATTGCCAATATTTAAAGTTTCTATAATACTGCGTAACTTGCTTAGCTTTATTCCAAGTATTTCAACTATTAATCTCAACAAGCACAATAAGACCGAGGCTGGTGAAATCGAACATAAATCGAGCAGCAGCCGAAATAGCGTTTTTACTAGCAGCGAAATGCGAGATTTCATATGAAATTGAAACTTTTAGCAAGCTGACGGAATAAGGATTTGTTGCGAAGTTTGCAAAAAGTCTAAAAAGATTCTCCGTGTTGAGCTCTCGGCTGTTTTTTGTAATGTTAATTCGCTTTTGTGCATTTTCTGCTAACAGCGTTAAGCTAATAGACTTTGCTTGAATGACGTCCGTTGAGTAAATGAAATTATCGAAAAGTTTGACTTGAAGGTTATAGAGTTCGTCGAATGTGTAATGCAGCTGGCTGGTAAAGCTGGGCGATGATATCGATAGTACAGCAATTTCTAGGTAGATATTAGTAAAGCCGCAGAGCCAAAAGAAAAGAAAGCGAATAGTGCTCATTTTTAAAACAGATGCTGCCTAAAAATCACCGGAATAAGATTTTTACAAAGTCTTTAGGCAGCTTTAATATAGAGTAGTACTCAAGGCACAACAAATTAGAAGCGCGGCACTTTTGCACCAACTTCTGCAAGATATGCAGCCTGTACTCTAGCGCTTATTAGTGATATCAGCGGTTTTTACTTCATTCAGTTTAAAGTAAAAGAAATAGATAGTTCGAATATAATTTCATCCGAGCTTTTATTTCTTTCCTAGATTAGAGTAGGAAAGCGAAGCAGAGACAAGGTGCAGAAACAGGGTGCAAAGACTAGTGCAGAAACTAGGGACAAACACAAATTGATTCGGTAGTTGCTACATGCTTAGTTCTTGACGTCACGTAAGCCACAGTTAGAGGTTAAGTTGATAATCTGAACTCAACAAAAGCCCACAAAATAAGCTTTTTCTTAGCCCCGGACTTTTTCACAATCCGAGTTCCACTGACTGAAAGTAGTTTTTATTGCACTTAAGTAATTAACAATGCGAAAAATCGGCAGTTATTAGTTAGTAAAAGTTCGATCGTTATAGAGAATATGTTGCCGTTACTCGAGGAATTCTAATGGAGAAAAAGCTTTTTGCCAGATTATATAACTAAGCGCAATCGCATGGCTACTGCGAGCGATCAGTATACTTTTCTTTTGCGTACTATTATTGTGCTTCTTTTTTTTGTTTGCTAATATTTATCGAGGCTGAAGCTAAATAAAAAAGCCTACCGCCGAGTGCTTCGTTCCAAACTTTTTACTTGCTTTTACGAAGCTCGAAACTTTTACACACCTTTTTGATATTTCCGAAATGAGAATGGAGAAGCAATTTGTTTCGGTAAAAAAGGGATGGAGGTTTAATGGAACATTTGGGACTTTGGCACTTTTTAATTTTATATGTGCTATTGATGCTACTATTCTTTCAGTAGCATTGCCTGTAAAAAACTACTTAAGCTGCTCTGATAATATACTAATAATTCTTTAAGATAATAGCTACAGATTTGAAAAGCACTACTGCCATTCAAGCTTTCTAAGTGGAGACTTCGTTTCTTTTGTAAGCTCGAAACAACTTCCTATTCTATAAGTATAAGTACTTACAGAACTACAAATGCTCGACAGTCTTTCAACTTTTATGGGCGTTTTTCTTATACATTATCGGTCGAAAGCCGGTTTTTTTAGCAGCTTTGTTGTTTTTCACTATAGGCACTATTATCGCATCAATTGCTAATAACGTGTCTTTATTACTTGTAAAAAGATGTGTACAAAGTGTCGGCGGCGGGGGCTTTGTTGCTTTTACTTATGTTGTTATTACTGATATAGTTACTCTCCGAAAGCGAAGCAAATACATGTCTGTGATTTCATTCCAGTAAGCGATTAGATCTGTTATCGGTCCAGTTATCGGTGGCGCTCTCGCAGAGAAAGTCACCTGGCGATGGATTTTCTGGCTCAGCATTCCATTCTGTGTGATTACTGCTGTAAGAATCCTTATTTGTCTTAAGCTGTATACCAAGGAAAGATCGATTAAAACGAAATTGCGCACTTTCGACTAGTTTGGGTTTTTCTTTTTTGTTACTGCGCTGACAAGTTGTCTCGTTTTAGTGACATAGGTCAGTATACTACCTACGCTTTATTCAAAGTATTAATTTGGCATCTACAGGGCGGTGTAATGTACGACTGGTTTTTATGTCGAACTTTTGTACTACTTCTCTTTGGCATATTCGGCTTTATCGGATTCACTATATATTCTGTATATATATCCACCGAACTACTTATACGTCGCACTTTTTTCAACACTTCTACCGCGATTGTTGTTTATATCGGCACTCTAGTCCAGGGTTTAATCGTTTGGTCACTCTTCTATTACATGCCCGTTTACTTCGAGGTCGCAAAAAACTACTCGCTTATCACCTCCGCTATCGCCATCTTCCTTTTCACTTTCATTGTCGCGCCCGCCGCCATTATCGTTGGTCTTGTAATTACCAAGACCGGTCACTATAGGCCCTCGCTCTGGATCGGATGGTTCTTTACAACTTTCGGCATAGGCCTTTTTATCTGCCTCAACCAATCAACCAATATACTTTCCTGGGTCTTCTTATCCCTCGTTGCTAGCATCGGCCTCGGCATTCTCTTTAGTGCGCAAAGCTTCGCCGCACAAGCTTCGGCATCCAACGCCGACCTGCTTTTCGCCGGCGCTATGTATAGTTTCTTCCGGGCTTTCGGGCAAACGCTCGGTATTGCTATCTCCGGCGTCATTTTCCAGAATGTCTTAAAGAAAAATATTCTCGCTACCGCATACTCGGCGTTTGCAGATGAGTGGTCTCGGGATACGACTTCGTTCGTGCAGGTCGTGAAAGCGTAGAGCGATATTAGGGAAGAAAAAATGGCGAAAGAAGTTGTGATTAATGCTTATATTGAAAGCTTAAGGATAGTGTGGTGCATTATGTGTGCGCTGGCTGGGGCAGCATTTATTGCAAGTTTGCTGTGGACGAAAGAGATTAGTTTGGAAAGGAAGCTGCAGACGGAGCAAAGATTTAAGTATAACAGTGAGAAGAAAAGACCGACTGTAGATGAAGAGTCCACTTCAATGTCTTCGCTATCGGTAAAGTCAGGATGAATAAATGCCCTTAGGCAGGTTTCTGCATTTTGCCGGCTCTTTTTTCTCTTCCGGCTACTATGTATTCCTGGGGATTGAACATATTTTCCTGTTGGGTGATAGTCGTCATTTATTATTGGAAACCACGTAAAGTAATAGTTAACCAACTTAAGTTACTTCAATCATTTATCTAGTTGATACAACAATCCAAAGTCTTTCGCTGTAACGTCCGTCCCTGCGTCCCGAGACGCACCCTGTCACGAGACGAACTTTTAGTTTTGGAATCACAAATTTTTTCCTACTAAGTCTATGAAGTTATTATTAATATATTACTTTCTTCAACTATTTCTCTCTAAGGAGACCACTTAGAATCAAGAAAAAAAGTGTGGTTGATTATACTGTCGATCGTTTCAATCACGCCATGGATTGCCACTTCCACTGTTCCCCTGTTTAATCGCGACCATTAAAGTCTTTTCAAAATTCGGAGCACTTCAAGAAAGGTCCTGTCACGAAGTAATATAGCACCAGATTTTAAAGAAACGTAAAGAGAAAAGGAATGTAGTCCGGGAGTTTCGCCGGCGCGATAAAGATTCCACCACCCAGCACATATTTCAGTGCTTAGTAATATACATTAGCCGAGATAAAACTTACTATGTTTACGCCCAGGTTCGCTATATTTTACTTAGCCACGATTCTTGGGTCATGCGTATAGCGTAAAGCAGGTTTCTCGACCACATAATTGATGCATTTTGTTTATCTGCCATGCGAAACGAGGCCACGCAAACTGTATTTACACTACTGAAAAACCAAGTCGTTATTCGTCATTAAATTCGTAATCGTAACGTTAATCTCAGACCTTTAACAAAGATCTCCCTCTTCGCGTCAATTTCATGCGAACACATAATCTATCTGATTACTCCACTATAGCCTGTCAGATTATTGCTCTCGTGAAATACATATTGAAGTCTTTACCAAATTCCAAACAGGCTGAAAAAATGGAACATAGCAACGTTAGGCTCATCTGCTGCGCGAGTAACCTCGGCGCCGTCGACGACGGCGTCTAGGGAGTGCGTTGATGCCCGAATTGAGATCGGACACTTCATAACTCCGAACGGATGATCCAGGACTTTCTCCCAAAATTCTCGGAGGCAGTTCTGGCCCAGAGAAGAGCTTCGAGAGCGACTCTGTCCAACCCCAAAGATTCGAAAAGTTTGGATCGGGAGTTAACTTGCGTGCGTCTCCGATGCGCCAAAGAAGGAGCTCTTCAGATCTTTCCGGAACGTTAAGCCAGACGTATGGATGACTATCGTGGATCTCACCTTCGACAACTAGTGGATAGAGCTGCGATGAGAAGCTTAATGGGTCCATTATAATCATTCGACGGTACGATGGTATAAGCAAATGAAACTTGGCATATTTGCCGCCTTTTATATAAAGTAGGCATTGCCTGACAGCTTTCATCCAGTAACACAGAAAGTCGAGGTTTTCGGAAATCCCGAAGACCTGGGAAGGAAGCCCCCCATAACGTTCAATAATTCTAGAGAACGAAGGGTACCAGTCTGTGTCTGGATGATAGACGAAGAAGTAATGCTCTACTCTGTCTTCTTGTACCTGTCGACAGCGGAGTTCGATGTACTCATAGACATGTCGCGCAAATTCTGACTGGGCCTTAAGACTAGTTTGAGCGTCCAAGGAGTCAGCTATTCTTCCGAGCTCTTTGGCTGCTGCTGATCCTTGCAAAACCAGCATGTATATTCCCGCAACTCCGAGAGGTAAGGCGAAGGTTTGCACAAGTGCCGCGGTCTTCATTGCCCCGAGCGTTCCTTCTAAAGCTGGCAATAAGAACTCGATGTAGGGCATGAACTGCTGAACATCCGCCCCTATTTTGTAGGTCTGGTAGGAATCATATCCAAATTTGCTTATTCCAGCCGCAAGGCCTAGCCATGCCTTGAGTTTATTCCATATGATACTCATAGCATAAAGTGCTTTATACGTGGTTCTCGGGATGTTTACGATCTTTTGATTGAGAGAACTGGGGTTGAAGACGCTTGGAGGTATAGGAGAAAGTCCGCTAGGATTAACGGGATTGAAAGTGGCGCATTTCCCTATATTCTCGTTGTCAGCGACTGAGAAGACTACATATATGCTAAGATCACAGAAAAGATGAAAGGAGCCATACCGGCGGGATAGGCTATGCTGCCTAATAGAACAAAGAGTATATGTGAGTGTAGGGTGGGTTTTTGACTGAGGGGCATAAACTTGGGCCATAAAATGATCTGTGCACCGCACTAGTATGCACGTGGTATACGTGCTACCTAAAATTTCATCCAGATTATTATAACCACACCGCCGCTAACCAGGATCCTTGATCGCTTGATTGGAGGAGGTATCATTCTTTGTGGCGATATTGTATAGCATAAAGTGCTCTGGCCACCACAACAGTGGCATTGAATTTTTAGCATCGTGATAAAACTCATAAATCTATATCTATTCGTGTTATGAGTTTCAAAAAGAGAAAAGAGCTTCAGGGTGGTGCTACCGGTCAAAGGATTCTACTACACTATAATAGGAGGCTCTTTATAATTCAGGTGGACGGCGACGACGCGATCATAATTTTCGGAATCAATAGAGTAGTAGTGTTCGGGAGAAGTATATAATACAACTGAAATAAGAATAAATAAAAGTTTTAATGCGTTCGCAAATTTAAAGTTGCTTGAACTCGAAGTACCTACGTTTTGTCTCGTTACAGGGTGTGTCTCGGCACGCAGGGATAGACGTTAAGTAACATCTATCCCTGGGTGGCGAGAAACCCACCGCGCCGAAACGAAGCTATTGTTTAGTAGCCTTAAGTTCTATTGTCCTCACCTTTCCGTGACTCTAGGAACACCAAACCCCAGAATTGGTCCTGGATCAAGTAGTCTCATTATCTTTATGATACTCTTCTACTACAGAATCTGGCGATGGAGCATTGGATCGTTCTCCACGGGCCGGGTTTTCACAGTATCGCTTTAGTAATTCACCCGGACTAAACTCGTCTGGGTCGGGCAAACTCTCGAATCCGCTCTCACTTGATGCATAGCTTGGAGAAACCTGGTAGTAAGAAGAGTGACTATCGGATACTACGTTTACTGTCTTCCGACAAGTTATTCATTTCGGCTTTCAAACTTCTATACCGACGCCACAGAACCATTTTGCTTTCGGCCGACTATCAGATCTTTTTAGGCCTACTACTAGTATTCTACATCCTAAAAGCATGCTGTTTATGATGATAGAATAAAAAGTGGTTACTTGGGATACTGTAGTGCAGAGCAGTAGACGCGGTTAAGCAGTAGGTTTCTACAACTTTTTTATATGCTGGATAATTCTTGTGCCTATACACCGCCTTTTTGGGCCTAGCTATGTGAAATAAGAAAGATAGCAAGGACAACTAGGACCAGAATTGGCCATTTTACTTTCGAGATGCTTATAATGGTCCTATCCAGGTTGCTTATTCGGATCTGAAACCGGCACTACGTCTATTATTAGCAACTACTAAGAATAATTCACGCAAAAGGGCAGAAACGGGATCCTAGTAAAGAAACCATTTTACGAGTATTAAATCAGCTTAAGGGAAGCTATTAACCAGCTTTCATTACTAAACTTTTTCTATTCCAGTTCTTTCGAACATAGATATGCACTCTCCCGTTACTATAAGGAGTCTTTTTTACGCATCTGCTACTGTTGTGAGCTTTGCCGCCGCATTTCCGTTGTGCAACAATACTGCAGCCGCAGCAGAAGGTAGCTTGTCTAATATTAGCAAGCTATTATCGATATCAACAAGTGCAGTCAAAAGTTTCCAATTAGCTATGTTTTTTGAAAACTTGAAAGTGTTATTCTTCTAGACTGGTTTGACTAACATTACAGAGTGGAGTATAAATAGGTATTCGAACGATACTATTGAAGTTGTTACTAGTGTTGCTGCTGTAAGTTGCTTCGCTCCTAAATTTGCAAATGCTAACTTGATACTTCGTAGCAAAAAGAAGTTTACGTTGCTACTATTATTGATATACTTGAAAATTATAACGCAGCTTTTATTTTTTCTTGCAACTACTTTTTCCCGGTTAACTCTACGAAAGAATTTTTCGAGATTGCTAATACAATCACTTCCGTCGGCATCGGCGCAACTATCGGTCTTGCTAAAAGCCTCGCTATCACGAATCTACTGCTAATACAATCGGTATTATCGATACTTACTGTTGAGGCCCGTTACAACGCTTTTTTTCGACTTCTTAACGGGAAAGCATTTAATCCGGCGTTTTTTGATACCGGTATTAGTGACATTTGGGCATACAACCTCGCTTTTTCGTTTATTGTCCCCGGATCTTGCTTTGTTGAGATTCCATTGCTTATACTGTCCGCTTTAAATGTTTCAGACCCAATTGTAGCCAACTTTACCCAGTCATCTTTTCGAGAGTTTAAGTGGGATCCGGCGCAGATAGCGTTTGTTACAGAAGCTAGCAAGCAATTAGTAGTTGGTTGGGTTAACTAGCTTAATACACCGGTGTATACGCCGTTGAATATTACGGCAAATGGAACAGGGGTAGCAGCCGCACCACCAGGAATGAATAGGGCAGTATTTGCAGTAGTGACAACGCAACGACCGGATAATGCCGACGATTTTGCTTTTGCGACACTAGCGGGGCCAGTGGTTTTGACTTTGTCTTGAGAATGTCAAATGGTCGTTTCAACATCCCGTTTCAAAACTAATAGATATTTTTGAGGGACTTTAATAGTTTTTGATTTAGATAAAAATAGCTTGTTTTAGATATTGGTAGTTTAGCACCTTGATTTCTGTTGAATGGTATTAGTCAATGCAATGAAAATATCCTCCGCTAAATCTAGATAATTAAGTCAACTTCGACACAAAGATTGCCATGAAACGACTTTTGCCGTAACACAATGAAAGGCGAGTGTTTAGCTCTGGAGATGAAACAGATAGAGCATATTATTAAGTTAGAGCCTTGACGATTTTCGGCTGGTTGGATAACAGTAAAGGGCGATATTCAAATATAGTTTCCCCAATTAAGCGATTTTTTTTCAGCCCGGAGTACTCGACTTTTGCAAGTTATATAACGTCAATAGTCACTGCAGTCTTATCACAGCTATGCTCTACGCTTCACTAAACTTAAGAATATTAATTTGCTTATGCGTATATAATTTACTGTCTAAAAAAAAGTTTGCGAACTGCAAGACCGGAGCTCAAAGTGGACGCAGCAATCGCAATTGTAACTGCTTATTATCCAGTTCAAAGTTTGGGCTTCGGAGCCAGAACTGGTCCTTCTAAGTTTTCGCAGCAGTCAGCTTATTTCTAGTAAAGCAAGAGCTGATAAAGAAATACATGACGAATCCACAAATAAACGCCCAAGATTAGCTTCCAATAGTTAATGCTTAAAATATTTCCCAGAGCTTTTACTCTAGTACTAAGTTTTGTATTAAAGCGCTAGAAAACCGGCAAATTTTTGCAACGATAATATTCAATTATGTTATTTCCAAAAGTACTTCGTAGTTTTGTTCACTTTTTTAAGCTACTTTTTGAGCTCCAGGATATAATATGGAACATTACTTTATTAGAGCCACGCTCGATTAGCGGGGAGGATTGTTTCCGTGAGTAGTAGTATGGCAAGATCGTTCGTTTTTTATTGCCAGTCGCTCTACATATATGCTACCGCTTTCGGTCTCTGGCGAAAAGCACTCTAAAGCGCACTGCTATACAAATTCTTGGAATCCCTGGATGGAGGATCTTTTATTTTAATCAGGCTTATGATTATTTCACAGTCACGAACAGAGATATACAAATAAACCGGAATATTTCAAGCATTATCGACAATCCGGCCCTAATCAATAGAGTGGTGATATCCGGGACATTAAGCGAAGCCTCGCTAAAAAATATGGGACCTTACTTTAATCATTTATCTGGACTCAAAAAAGTAGTTATAACAGACCGAGCACGATATTATTTGATCTACCAGCAAACCTTTCCAAAAGGCAAAGGTCATAAGGCATTTGCGGATCGATCAGAACTGGTGCGCCACGTCCAGCAAATTTTTAGCGATGAAAACAAGCATGTTAGTGTATCTGGTTGCTGGTTTAATGGAGAATAGACAAGAGGTCAGTGGGAAAGGGACGGCGAATAGGGGCACAAAAGTGCAGAGACAGGGTGCAGAGACAGGGTGCACATATCGGCGGCGGATCGACAGTGCAGAGATCGGGTGCCAGGGTGCAGAAACAGGGTGCAGACAGCGACAAGGGCCAGCAGTTAAGCGAATTATTTGATTTTCTGATCTTAGTAACACTGATTTGGAGTGGTAAAGATGATGATGCATAGTCTAAGATAAAATGTAGGCTTTAGCTCACATAGAAGAGATACTGCATGTTACATTTTTCTGACCATTTCAGATACTTCGAATTATTTCCTAGTATCAAATATGACAGCAATTTATGATTTTTACAAACAACAAGTTGCCTTTTTAACCGGGGCGACTGGCGGCTTGGGAGACTGTCTTTTATATAAGCTCAGCATCGTGCTTGATGTACAGCGGCTGTATGTTCTAATTCGTGGATCCGAAAGCACCGCAATAGAACGATAGAAACACACTATGCCTCAGCAGTACCAATATATCGAAGATCGGATAAAAGCCGGAATTATTGTCCTTGTTCCGGGCGACATAACAAAAGAGCGCTTTGGTATTACTATTGAAACTTATTACAAAATTGAAGAAGAAGTCACAATAATTATCCATGCGGCTGCAAATATCAGCTTTCGAGCGCTTTTGCACAAAGTTGTTTTGGACAATTGCTTACCCGCACTTCGATTAGCGGCAATGGCTACAAAAATGACTCGGCTTCAGCATTTTGTCCAAGTCTCCAGTGTATATGCGAACTTTTTTCTACCTGATGGCCCAGTAGAAGAAAAGATATACTATTTGTCCAACTTTAACGATGCGGAGAAAAAGCTCGAAAAGATTTTACGGACCGGCACAACAAAGCATCTGCAACGCTTCTTTTGGGCCTATGTATACTTAAAGCAGCTAATGGAGCGGCTAATAATAGCACGGTTCCCTAACTTGCCGATTCTGCTTTTGCGATTTACTAGCATCGGACCTGCCATTGCACAGCTTTACCAGATATATGGCCCGTAAGGCTTATGCCCTATTTTTACGCTTTATGCCCGCTTAATGCAACCAACAGGAGGAAAAAGCATTTGGTATTCGTCAAACTATAGCGGCAATATTCTTGATGAGATTCCAGTGAATATAGTTGCGAACATTTTGCTTTAACACATTTATTCGAATACTCGCGGAGTAGTTTACGCATTTTCATCGTATTACATCCCGAAAACGTTAAAGTGGATACTAGAACAGCCGTTTAAGTACTTTTCTGTTCAATATGCTGCAAAAGTGGCAACGCTGGTTTTTGTTCAGGATAAGAAAGTAGTGCAATGCAAAGAAGCAGAATTTTATCAGATTTACTCTCGAGCCTGGGAGTTTAATGCTTTTTCATTACACCGTTTGAAAAGCCTTAACGGACTACTGAGGTTTGGCTTAAATAACTACAATATCGATCGTTTCGCCGAACTCAGGGTAAAATCTATTTTCAACGACACGTTTAGGAGAGATGCGTATTTTACATCAAAAGTAAGGGGGATCGATAAGCAGGCACTAGAATCGGCAAAACTATAATAATCCGCCGCTATTGTTTTGCAGAGAATGTATATATAAATATGTTTATATGAAGGTTTTCCGATTTAAATTTACGTTGCAGATTATTCAGTACTATATAGGATCCAAGACTATACGTTCTTTCTTACTATCTGTCTCCCAGATTTGTCGAAAAAGTAATGAATCTTAACAATGGGCAAATATACGGCGAAGAACTATATCTGGCTGTTTAAGGCCGGAATGAGAAGCCAAAAATCGCAGCTTAATTTCAGGACTAGACATCAGTGAGAGGAACAAGAACTAGTATGTATATGTGTAGCCGACTTTATGGCATCTTTATAATATTATTGTATATTTGGAAATACGTGAGAGTAACCAGCTGTAAAAATGTGTTTTTACGATTATTGACTGCGATGTGCAACAAAATCAGGACGAGCAAGTGCTTGACGAATCAGCATTCAGTTGTTTCCGATTGGAGGCTAATTGCCTTACTTCGTTGTGCACAAGCCACAGTCGTGATGTTTACTACTGTAGCTCGCGCTCAATCCGGAACCATTTTAATGAAAGAGCACGCATCATTCAAGATTTTAGTTCGCTTTAGAACATTCCAGAAAAGATTTCTTTATCACAGATTCTGGAAAGGCTGGACTAATACTATTATCAATCTTTATCAAACTAACAACCTTTACTGACTAAGCGTAGCTCCGATAAAGTAACTTCTATATTCTGTTTTGGAACTTCAAAAGTAAATTATAAAAAATTGAATACAAGGCTATTTTTCATTATAGCAGAAACCCGTAATGACTTAAACCTCTGTTTCGTATTTAACTCTATAGTGTTTAAGTAACAATTTCTGCTCCTTTCTTTTAGTACTTTTTATTTCTTGCATCGTGATTCGGTCTGGTTTATTTATAGTTTAAGAAACAAACTCTAATATTTGCTCTTGTTTAGCAGACGACTTTGACCGCAGAAAACATCGAAACGGATTCCGCTAAAGTGACTTTTTACTATCCATGTTGTACGCTTATCGTTATTGAAAAATGAATAGTAATGCTAAAAGATTTTCCACATAAATTTTCGGTTTTTATAATATGCAACAAAGTTGGCACTTTAACTACAAGAATGTTGACACAGGAGCCCGCTATGCTACTAAAAATAAAAGAGCCAGTTTCACGTATTTCTTTTATTTTTGCAAAAGTATTATTTCTGGCTTTTGCGCGAAAACTCCAAAATTAAACTTGCATTCTGCACTGAGAGCTAAATCTAGGTGCCAACAAAGGCCGTCTGGGAAGAAGCGGAACTGTCTCCGGGAATAAAACCTGTTCTGGCGCATTTTGGAAATTCTTGCCTTAAAATAAAGAAGAAGAGTTACAGTTTCATAAAACTTCAATAAGTTATCGTGCTTTCTCGTGAGCTTAATACATGGACATTTTTTATTAAAGCAAACTTTAAGCGAGACACAGAGTTACTAAAAGATTCAAAATCGCAAAAATTAAAGAGCTACCGCAAAGAATAACTACTATTGCTTACGTCGATAACGGAGCAATTAAATTATATAATTACTTTACAATTATTTCATCGTTTCGGATGCTCGTGTTTTGTTGGGTCTTGAAGTTTGGCGCGGAAGCGACCGGACATCCATTCTTTTTTTCGCTATTGAAACTTTGCAGAACAATTACACAAGCAGTAGCTCGCTGTTTATTTGTAGCTCTGGACTGGTTACTAGCGTTATTGCTAAACGTGATTAGCTTTTTCTCGACGTTACCCGTTTTAAGAGCATTATTCAGCGCGTTAATAAACCGGTTACAGTCAGGAAAACAAGTGCAAAGAATTGGGACAAGCTGTTTGTTGAATTTACTACAGCTGCCTATTTGAAAGACATCGGTGTTAGTTCTTTTAACGACCCCAAACTCTGGGACGAGTGTCTCATCAACTTCTTTATTATATGGATAAGCATTCACAGAGATCAGAAAGGCGAAGATTGCAACAAGATTTATAGTTGTAACTCGAGTTTTTAGTTGTGTAGAAGTAGCTTGAATTGAAACAATGCGAAAAAGATGCTAGGTGAGCTTGAGTATTACCAAAGGTGAACTAGGATGCTTTATACTTATTTTTACTTAAATGTTTTTATTTTTACAGTACTGTACTTTATGGATAGTAGCATTTTTAATCAGCTTTCTCTAAAAGTAATTTAAGCTCCACAAACTAAACCTGGCATTTAAGGGAGCCGTTTTCTTCTACTTTGCATCTAAACGTAATGCTTGCGTTACTATAACATCAGATATTCTTTTATTAAGTAACTTTTTTTTTAATCAACAAAATAGCGAGTGCTTTACAAGCTTAAGTCGACTTTGCTGTTCGTACAATTCGAGAAACTATAAACAATCTACCGGAACGAAAGGAACGTTTATTCTTAGACTTATTCGAAAACAGAACCGATGGCTAATTTCACGGCTCTTGTGATAAGACTGATAAAGTACGTAAGCGCGTGTGCTGGAAAAACATTAAAAGACGCATGTGCTTAATTAGTAGTGTTATTATTTTATTACTTGTGATTGTTGTTCTACTTATTGTGGGTTTAATGTTGCAACATTACAACTATTAGCAGTAAAAAAAGGGCTGGGTTAGAAAGAATATAAGAAACATAACAAGTGTTAGACAAAAATTCTCGAAAGAAATAACAATGTGCACGATTAAATAACGCAAATACCGAAAAACTTAAATGTTTTTCGCCAAAGTTTCCTTATCGCGTTTTGAAAGCCAACTTTAGCTACAGTAATTTTCAAGTCGGTCTGCTCCAGTTTCTCGTTACGGCTAGCTTTTTTTAGCATTAATCTGCCATGTGTCAAGTTTTAGATCTGTTAGCATATGTGTTGTTAGTAGCGAAAAATGAATTGTGTAGTAACCTAAACCTCTTTTTTTGGGTATGTTAACAAATCCTATTTTGACTATAGACATAGATCAGGCGCTTCGTCACTACGACTTTTGCACTTTGTCATCCCGATTTCAGCACTCTGTTTCTGCATCTTGGCACTCGATTTCTGTACTGTCGATCTGCCGTTAATTTTTGCACTTTTTTTCTGCATTCTTGTTTCTGCACTTTGCTTTTGCTTACACTAGAACTGAGATATTGATTCCTAAGATTTACGTCTAATGTATATTTTAAGCCTGCAATGACTTAGGAAGAATTGTTTAGAAAAGTAAGTCAAGAATTTAGCGACTTTTAATTTTTATAACGATATTCAATCTATAAAGCTACAGAAATCATGGATTTAGTATCACTTCTGAATTCTTTATTAGGCCACTTATTGATAATTTTCCGTCTTTCCGCTTTTGTTAGGTTTCTTTTACTTCTATATTTCATTATACTAGCAGTATATATAATGGATCGAACGCAAAATTTAGAAAAAGTGGCAGAGAGGCTTTTTTCCTGCCGCGACAAAGACACAAAAAACATCAAGATCGAAAACTGTGTTGGCTTTACACGAGTCCTTTTTGGTCTAGCTGGCTCGCTAACTATTTACAGGAAGTCCGAAAGAACAGTGTACGGCTTTCTGGCGACAGTAAAGCCAACTTTTGTTGCAAGCTGTTTTTGCGGATGCAAAGTATTCCAAGCTATAGGTGGCATCAAAGTTGAAGCTTTGAGTGAAGGTTTATCACGTGCTCCTGTTTTTACTTTCGGCACAGTCGACAATGCTTTTCGGTTCTACCACTACGTACCAACACTCCAGTCTTCGTTTAATGCCAGCGCTGAAAAAACCAGCCGATATGCTCGACTTGTTGAGGTCACTTTATATGTTATTAGCAGGACTGTTTACGTCAGGTTTCGCTATAGTTGTGGCGATGCAGCCGGACAGAACATAGTAACTATCGCTACGCATCGCGCTTGCCAGGACTTCTTTGCGTCTGCTGCTAGCAAAGACTTGGGAATTATCGACTTTCAGATCGAAAGTCAATTTTCATCCGATAAGAAATTGTCGTGGGGAAATATCAATAACTCGCGCGGTGTCGAAGTTATAGCTTGGAGTAGTTTTTCTGATTCTGTCTGCCGGGCAATCCTCGGATGCGGTACAGCCAAATTGCGCTCCGTTATTTCCAAATTTGAAGACGGCGGTACTCGGAATGGTCAGATAAGACAGAACATTAATACTGCCAACGTTATAACAGCTATGTTTATTTTCTGCAGTCAAAACGCAGCCAGTGTAGTTGAGTCGGGCTAGCATCATTTGACAGTTGACTTGAATGAAGAAACTAAAGTGCTTACTCTGAGCTTGTACATCCCATTTTTGCTAGTAGGGACAGTAGGTGAAGGCACACATTACTCAAGTCAACAAGAATCTTTAGAGTTTATTGGGTGCTATAGAGATGGAAAGAAATGGGCTTTGGCCGAAACTATCGCAGCATTTGCTTTGGCACTAGACACTAGTACTGTCAGTGCCATTGCAAACGACATATTCGCATCAAGCTACTAAAACTTAGCGCGAAGTCCAAAACAAAGCAAAATGTGACATGATAAAGAAAGAAAGAAGTTTTTTTTTGTATTGTATAAAATCGAACATTTTTGTTAATGCTAGAATCGGACTATTTTTAATTTTTAAAACGTGCACTATTTTATTAAACGGAAGGTATTATACTACTTTCAGACTTTCCGCCGAGTACAAAAATGTAACAATGTAAATTACAAACCAGTAAATCTATATGTTAAATTCCGAGCCGTGTTCGATAAGCTTGAGACGAAATACTCCAAACTTCTGGAGCCGGACAAATATGCGGAGACATTGCGTCCGGTAGCTCTTTTTTATTGCTTATTACTTCCTAAAAGTACTTTTCTACTGAAACTCTGGATGAACACTTGCGGCTCACTTTACTTTAACGCTCTGATGCGCTAACTGCTTTCGCTAAGTTAATTTATGTAGTTCTCTACGGTGAAGTGACGTATTAAAGTAGGAAAAATGTTTACCGAGAATAATCTCAGATGAATCAAGCCGTTTTTGAACTTAACTGCAAAAGTGAACTGAACTGAAAATCGTTACGGGGCTGCAGCCTGTGGCGCATACGCAATTACGTTGCCCTCGAAACTAACAAGCTAATAGAGTTTTTAAAAAAACAGCTTTCGAGCAGCACCAAATCTAGCTCAATATCGCATGAACTGAATAGCGTTGCGCTATTTCGTTATTTTATTCAAAAGTTACTTATTACTCAATTCTCTACAACACGGTGTAGCACTTTATGAGCACTTTCTTTCAATGTCCACCGGAACAATCCTTTTGTGCTAAGTGCAGGAGCATTTCGCGGAACAGTCCACTTCGCACTTGTAGAGTTTTCGCACTATAAGAGCCTAGTCACGCTTTTAAGGCAGTATTCCATAACGCTAGTTGGAGCGTTTACTGTATTACGTTGAACAATAAAAGTAGACTCTTTATCGTCGCAGTATCGATACGTATAGCCCTTGCGGCTAAACGGAACGTCTACGCAAGTGAAGCCTCTATCTAGACATTCTTCCACAGCTGACGCTTCTGCTTTGCTTTTTAGCACTGGTGGCCATTGGTGCGTCAAACCGGATGACGTCAGTTTTCCATATATATGACATGCTACATGTGCGGAGACGAAACACTGAGTATAGGTGAAAAGACAAAAGTAGAGCACAGACTTCACGTCCAACAACCTTTGGCGTTTTTTTACTACCAATCTAACTTCATTTTCTCGTCTTTTTGTTATAAAGTGTCCTTTTATGATTTTATGCAAATCTGAGTCACGCTAATCCTCGAGGCTATTGCCTTTTTCGGCTGCGCGTACAACATTGCCCTCCAGTTCGATCGTGACAGCTTTTTTGTACTCAATGCTGACCACAACTGCACTGTTGAATACGTAGCTTCGTGCTTCAACTGCTTTCTGGTATTCTGCTTTTACTATGTGGTCGAAAACATTTTCTGCTACTGTTATGGTTCCGGCTTTTTTCTGTAACAATTGGTCTAACTCGTTTAAAGAGATACGCTATTTTATCTCCAGCTTTTCCGTGCTGTATAGAAACTCCGATACCGCCGTAAAGGACCAGTGAATATAGAAATCCCACCGGGACTCAGAAGGAGCGATACTTGGCAGGAAGAAATTTAACTTTCTAAGACTCGATATATGCACAAAGCTTCGCGACATTGCTTTTGCCAGCTCGGCGCTATTACCAATATATTCTTGTAGGTAAACTTCCACGGAAGTCCTGCGAAAACACTCACTGTGAACCGCTTTTTACAAACAATGTCCGGAAACAGCTTTTTTTAAGTTTATAGCATTTTTTATTGTGATTAAGAATAGTATGCTTAGTAGCAATTCTGGTAGAAGCGAGCAGAAGCTCGTCGAGCGTAATAACATTGTGTTGGAGAATCTCAGAAAAAGCGTAGTATAGACCTGGAAGTATAACAACGAAAAGTCGGGCATTTAAATTGTTTCAAATTACTGTTTTAGGATTTTGAACTTTAACCCTTTATTTTAGTGAGGCATTCTATAGTTAAACTTAAACATGTAATTAAGTCTTTATTAATTATATTTCAGCGGTTCAGAGGCAAAGTGAGTCACTGTAGCAAGTTAGCATTTCGAGCTTAAATTTCCCAGAGCTAGCCGCAAATAGGACATACAAACATCAGCGCTGAAATCTTAACAAAAGCATTTGCTGACGTAATAGTGTGAACTCCAGCGAAGTAAACGAATAAGCACTATACAAAGGTCGAAACTACTGGCCCGAAAAGACAAAAAAGAACCTGGCTATGAACGTTTCTATGTGTAAAGGTTCTATCTTATCATTTACTTGCTTTCTGATCTTTGCTGATATTTTAGCGCATCCGAAAATAGCGAGCACAAAGATCATTAACTTATTCTATTTTCTGAGCAAAAATATTAGCACAAGCTGCCTAGCAATCTAGCTTCTGTCAGCTGTGTTATAAATTAGTCGCAGCTTTCTTTACAGGTATTCTCATTTCACATAGCTCTTTTTAATTAACTGCTTCTATATATACTCAGCTGGTTAGCCGAAAACTAACGTTATTTAGTTTTAATTTAAAAGTTAAGTGTGATATTGTAGAACAGGGTCTAGCAAAGGCTTCAATTCACCAGAACTCTTATTTAATGTCAATCCAGCTTTTAACTTATCCATTAGCGGTATCACCTCGTTTACTATGTGAATGTACTTATATATGTTGCTTTTGAAACGATCTGCTATTATTGCACTTTTCTATAGATCTTACTAGAGTATCTGATTAGCAATCGTGAGCTTTTTCAATTCTTGCTCAAAGTGTAATCGAAGTTCGGATTCCGCAGCAGCTTGATTTCTTTATTGCTTTAGCTTTTGTTTGAGCGTTACATTTTTTTCATGCAATTCATTTATTTTCGTACTAAAGCTTACTTGTGTAAGCTAAATAAGGTGTTAGCTGGACTCAGAAACTCGAGCTGTTTACATACTTCTGCTGATATAAGAATCTCTTGGACTTCGTCTACTGAACTTGTCCTTGTTGTTATACTTGCAGGTACAGCTTCGAACGCAACACTAATTCCTTTACACAATTCTTTATATGCCCCGATCGAATGGTCGCTTATATTTTTTGAGAAGAGGTACTTTTTCTCTGGCAAGACTTTTTACATATAAAAATCATCAGCTTCAGTTATAAGACGAACTTGTGATGGCTCAATTGGGATTCCTACTTTTTTCTCTGAAATATTATTAGTAAGAGCGAAAAGAGATGTACAAAAAGAGACTTACGAATATGCTTCGATAGCTTTTCTCGGCACTTACTTTTTCACTTTCCGCGTTCAAGGTTACTCGGTCTGATTGGGGCCATTTGGCATGTAGTACTAAAAAGATTTTAGAGATGAGTCAAATTGTGCCACTCAGCTTGTTTAAGAAGATGCAATATATATAGAGCCGTTTTTGGACTTTTAAACTGGAAAAGCTATTTTTAGAAGGTCCCTTTCTGGCTCTATTACTATTCGACGATAACTACTCGGATTTCCGGTGCAGAAAAGAGTTTCGACATTTCTAAAGGAATATATTCCCAATAAAGGATTGCTTTAAACGTAAAAACTAAGCAAATATGGCCTCCGAACTAAATTTGCACTCGCAGAGAGAGACTGCAGGTCGGTCGCAGACCAGAAGCCAATATCCACTTTTACGATGGAATGACCTGCTTAGCTGGCAATAGGATAACGAATTTATTCTTACTGGGTATCGGCCTGTATCTGGATCTTTTTGGAAGTCTTTAGCCAGCTTGCAATATATTCACAATAAAATTGTGAATATCTACTTCTACCTGTTCGGCGCTGTCCTTTTGCAATTCTTCCAATATACGTATTTATTAGAGTACGCAATTATAACTCCACCATTCAAATTGGCGATGTAATAAGCTTTGCAACGTTTTTTCTCGGAGTAGTTTTATGTTTTTTTCTTTCCGCCTTTTTTTACATTATGTCAAATTATAGCGAGCAAGTGGCGGCGTACTAGAATCAATTCGACTATCTAGGAATCGTTATTCTTATATAGGAATCGACCGTTCTTTCAGTTTATTACGGATTCTATTGTAATTAAAATCTGCAAAAACTCTACTGGACAGTCGTTTTTATCTTGGCTTTGGTTTGCACTATAGCAACTTTAACCCCAAATTTTCGACATTCTACTTTCAGGCTGTATCGAACTGCGATGTACGCTTCTCTAGGCTTTTCGGCTATAGTATTCATAACACATGGGATTATTATTCATGGCTGGGAGACCCAGAATTATAGAATGAGCCTGTTATACATGCTAATTACAGCAATGCTCAATATTTTAGGGGCTGTAGTTTATACAGCAAGGGTCCCGGAAAGATAGTGCTTACTGCGATACGACATTTACGGATGCAGCCACCAGATATTCCATTGTATAGTTGTTTTTGCTAGTTTCATACACATGTTTAGATTGCTGAGCGTTTTTACTTTTATCTACTCGCAAGCTCAACTATGCTTGAAAGCTGAAGCGCGCAGTTACAACTAGGGTAGTTTTAAATTTATTAATAATGCTTTAAGTTAACATTATTCATGACCTAGATGCTAATTCTTATATGGTTTTTGGATATTATAAGAATTTCTAATTTGTAAGGGTATTGGGAGGTTCGTTAACGGGATCCGGTTTCTATCAAGTTTACACCGCGAACCTGGACTGGTTTAAGGGGGGCGGGGTCACCGTATAACAACAAATCAAAGGTTTATAAGTGCTAGGAGAAGCCGAGAACAGGGCGCAGGCTTTGTTTAAAAGGCTAAATACCGTTGCTAGAAAAAAGTGTTTCTGCTATTGGGTTTCTCAGGCCGTGCAAAGTGGTGCTTGAGTGCTTGAGATGGCCCTTTATACTGTTTCTATTCAATAAAACTATATTACATTATATCTGGGGGAGAGACATCTCAAAATTAATTCTGAAAACAGGGCGGCGTTGACAAGAGAAAAAAGGCCTTTAGGTGCCAGAATGGGTCCCGGGTACTATATCTGCTATTTTTAGCTTTACGCGAAAGCAAATCCTAGCTTTAAACGGAGCCATTTGAGGACACTTTACTTGAATCGTACTTATAAGTATACGCACTCGTGCTTACGTTCTGGCTTGCTTAATTTCGAATCGACTTGAATTGGCGTTTTACGATGCTAAAAAGCAAAGATTGGCTACGAATAGGGACCCAGGTGATCTTTTCTTTGACTACTTTCTGTTGTGCGGTATTAGGGATCCAGTTACTAGCTCAAGACAAAACGGCAAAAGCAGGCATTGCAACTTTAACCGTACGAACTTTACCTTCTTTTCTTTGCTGCTTAGCTAATATATTCTCAATCACAGTTCAACTTTACCAATATCCGTCTGCCGAGCCCCTTAATCGAGCCGCGTGCTATTCCGGGAAGCGACATCATCCAACTGCTCCAAAGCGAAGCTCAAGATGCAGCAGGCCTGTTTGCAACAGCTACTGCCGCTGCTGGTAGCAAGATTCAAAGTGTCGCAGGTGCTATTGAAACAGCAGCTGCTTTTAAAATTGATGCAATTGAAGCGTTGATTCCAAGATATTGTTCACTTGGAACTAAGCAATTCTGCGTGGGCTTTAACAACTATACGAAATGCAACGACTTGCCGTTAAATATCTCTGATATAATACCAGAAACTATTACAAGCTTGATCGGCGACAAAGTCTAGTTTTTTCAGCCTCTGGAAGAGATTATAACAAAAGTTATACCTACTATTATTCAATGCTCTTTTATTTTCGGCCTATATTTCCTGGCTGTTAGAGCTGCTATATTTGTCTGTTTAATACTCAACCTAATTCCTATTGCAACTTTTTTTCCGAAATTAGGGGTCTGTTTATTGGCTGTATTATGCCTTGTTTCTTTTGTTATACCCACTGCTATTCTTTATTATATACAATCGAAAATACAGGGTTTTGGGCCGTTTGTTGAAATAGAGAAAGGATATGTGGCTGGTCAGTGTGTAGAAGCTCTTGTTTGTGCTAGCGTGATAATGCTGTTAACATTTCTTATGTCATTCTTTATGTAAATCAAGTCTAGAGCAAGTAGTTAGTGTTTCTTTTCGAGTTCTGTTATTTTATTGCTGCTATATAGATTGGGGCTAAAAAATTGTGGCTTTCTGCGCTCGCCCTTTTGCAATATGCAACAAAACCCTTTTCTCGATTTGCACGTGGCATATTTCTCACTTCAATTCCGGTTTTTCTTTGCTTTGCATGGCTTTACCATAATTCATTCGCTCAAATAGAGTCTCCATCCACATGTCCATCCAGTAAGGGCTTTAGACGGCGGTTAGTTTTTGTGCTACGGAAGATTGATGTGAGCCGTTTTCAGACCCCGAACTATATCTGTCTATAGGGAGGTGCTTTTCCTGGCTCACTTTATTTTTAGACTATCAACACGCAAACTTTGAGCGGAATAAAAGCACACTTTTCGGGGCTACGTAATGCTGGCAAAGCTAACCGATCAGTCAAATATACGGGCTATAAAGGTAGGCTGAGTTTAAGAAAGTCCCAAAAATTGTTCACGCACCAAGATGCTTTCTTCAGCACTATTGCAGCGGCTCTTACTCCCTGAAGAAATTCCAGTTCACGTCCACTGCCCTTCTTATGATTTGACAAAACAAGAACTTGAACAGTCGAGGCTCAACATCGCTATTACAGCAAAGAAACGGGACAATGCAAAGTCTGGAACTAAAGCGAAAATCAACATTTCCTGTGCTAATTGTGATTTTAAGGAAAATAGAAATTGGCAAGGATGGATTACAGGTAAAGGAATTACCGGATTTTTTAGTGCTTTTCTCACAAAGACTAAGCACAAGAACAAGCTGCTTAAACGGAACACACTATTAATGAAGCTATTAACTATTTGCGACAACTGTTGCATTGAACGGGACTGGGATAGTAGGCCTGATCAGGATCACATTCTGAGTGTTGGAAATATCAACAAGATATCTGCAAGTTTCGTTTTAGGACTCTCGTATAAAGAGGTCGAGATAGTCGCTTCGAGCAAAGGAATTGTTATAGGAGGGGTTGCCATGAACACTATCAAAACAGTCAGCATAGACGGTGAAAGGAAAGAATGGCTTTTGTTGAACAAAAGTCATTTAACGTCCCTCCCTGTGTAGCGAAACACCCTGCGTGCCGAAACAGACCAATGAAATTGAATAAATTTCGAGCTTAAGTTAATAGATTGTTAACGTCCATCACTGCGTGCCGGAAAACACTGTGTGCCGGAAAAAAAGTCCGGAACTTTGACCTTAAGTATTTCAAAATCTATACGCAACTGTATATTCCTTTAAATATCCTAAAAGTAATATTCCATAGCTATTCTTCGGCACCCTAAAGCCCTCGTACTTAGAATTTATGTACATGTCGCTGCCCTTGCCCTTAGTTAGTAGAGAGTATTTTTTTATAGTGCAATCGGATTCCTCTAATAATACTCCACCACCGAGTCCTTACTATTTCTAATAAATATCAAAAGGTTATATCTGAGCTACATTACCTTACAACCATGCGGCAAATCGTCCTTAGCTTTATGGCTACTGTGGCGTGCAGATTTATGCAGGATCGCTGCGCCGCTTAGGACTCCTCATGGAAGTGACTAACGATATTAGGTCTGGAGCAAAAAAACCCCTCACGCCCAATTTTTATGCCATAATCTCATTTGTAAAACCTAAGGCCAACAGTGGCTGGAGGTTTGTGGCGCGGTTGCGCCACACCCAGCTTAGTAACGATTTTGATGCCTGGTAGGTTGGTCAGGCGCGAAATATCACCCACTTATTTCTTCAAATTTCAAGGCATATCCAGGAAAGCCGTTGTTCTTCACACCATGTCTACGACTCCAAGCCTATCCTCATGGTCGATCTGCTTTGCGCCAAAGACGTACGGAGAAGAGACGGAAGGAAGGGGATTAGAGCCCAAGAAACGGTGGTTGACTTTTGTTCTTGATTCTTTTGACCGCAAGTGGCATGTCAAACTTACCTTCCAGGGAATTCTTCAATTACCTCAGAACAATACCTTTGCCAAAGTGACAAAACGTCGGAAAGATCTCGAAAACCTCTGTCTCTGTATCGACTTTCAGGCTATACAGCTCCTCAATGACACAGTTACCGAATTACTTCTCACACGCGAGCACGATACGCATTGTCAGATCCTTTGTTTGAAGACACCCTTAGATATGGAAAGCGAGTACTCCGTTATCGACGGCCTCTGGCTTCGCATACAGAAAGATCCGTATCAAGTGCGATACCCGGTATACAATAGCTGTGACAGTTGCGTCCCTGCCAGAGACCTGTCAGCAATCAAAAAGATGAAGGAGTTTAGCATGGGCGTGAATTTGGTCCACGTTGACTGTGATGAGTATGTCTACAAGGAAGTGGACAGGCCACTTTACATACCAAACGATAGTGATGCTCTGGAACAGGAACTACAAAATTTGGAACAGATGCAAGGCACTGAGGGTATCGTCCAGCTCATTGCGGTCGTCGTCTCCAACAATCCATACCGAACTACGAAGGCTATCGGAGACGATTCTCTCACCAGTCTGCAAGGCATTCTTCTCGAGTATCATCCAAACGGCAGGTTGAAAGATGTATTGCAATCACCAAAGCCCAACTACCCCTGGCATCAATGGGCACTAGAGATCACCCGTACACTTGATGCCCTTCATCGAAATGGCATAGCGCACATGGATTTGAAGCCAGAGAATATCGTCCTCAGCAGAAACATGCATGCTATACTTATCGATATCAGTGGGAGAGGAGGCACAACTCGAAAGTGGCTATCGCCAGAGATGAGATCTTTACCGGAACCATTGTCTCAAGATATCGAAGCACGGAAACAGAACGATATTTGGGCACTGGGGCAAATTCTCTCCGCAATGGCTCATGCTACGTATGATTCGATGGAGTATAAAGTGCTAAGCAGAATCTCGCTCCTCGCTATGGCAGAGGTCCCTCCTCGTATTCCACTTCGAAATGCAATCTCCATTCTTTCATCATCATTATCCGCTTTGAACGAGTCAGAAGTCGTCCCAATCAACGCTGTCAGGGTCAAAGCCACCATCGGAGCGGCCACCTAAAGGACATCAGCAGAACTACACGGACAACGGACGGAAAAAACTTACCCGGACCTTCGCGTTTACCTCCAGGTTTTTTATCGCATCCAGGCAGGTAACACAACCCTCCTGTAGTACTCGCATCTTCTGAACTGCTACTATAGCTGCACGGCGTCTTGTTTTTCTTAGCGTCATCGCATGGTGCCGACAGCGTCGCCTTATAATGTCCGCAACTGCTGACACGGCTTTTGAACTCGCACATCGTCTCTGTCGGCCAGCCAGCAGTATTGAGTTGCGCTTCTCCGAGAAAGTCAAGTTCTAAGGTCTCCTGTGGGACTGAATCTTGTCGATATATGTTGTTCGTTCATATCGCAATCTGCTTCTTTTTCAACAATGCTCCAAACCCCATGAAGCACATAGTGCCTTGCAACGTGTCACCTATCCAAAGGCTCCGGATAAGTTCTTCAGTTGGCGTCCGAGCAAGATTTATCAGAAAGCGCTTCCAATCGGCTTACAACGCTATCAGTGATCCACAGTCTGCAGGATTTTCGCTAAAACTGGACGCGAAAAGTTTATCGTTGTTGGGGGGTACAAAGGACGAACCGGGTAACTAAAGTTGGTGACATCTGAAGAGAAATGCAGTCACAGAGAGAGAATCAATATAAATAGTAGCACCGAAAGTGATTACAATTATGGTATTGTGACTCATCCCTTCTATATACGCCGGTAATGCAATGACTGACTTCAATTGTGTAATTAGTCGCGAGGCCTGCGCAAGCCTCATGAGACTCACCTTGATTCTATTCTTCTTCCAGCGATCCAGTTCTCCGCGATCTGCGCTGTAACTAATACATAGGTGCCACTGGTGCTCTCCATGGTACTGATGCCTGGGTCGTCTGTTCCACTTCAGGCTCTGGCTCTGGCTCTGGCTCTAGCCCCTCTGCCTCTTGTACAGCATTCTTACGCTTCCGGCCACGTTTCGTCTTGGCTGTTATGACCTCTTGCCCAGTGTGTGCCACTTCTGGCTCCGCTTCCGCTACCGCCTCCAACGCAGTACTCTTGCGCTTCCGACCACGTTTTCCTTTGCCTTTCATGGCATCTTTCTCAGCACGCTTTGCTCGTGCCTCCTCAATGTCCTCGTAACTCATTACTTTCCCCTGTCCCTTCCCTAGCACTACGGACTTGGTTGACCGACGGGTTTTGGCCTCGTCGTTTATACTAGTCACGAGTGAATTTTGTTCTTCGAGAAGGGCACGATAGGCAATGGATGTTTGGCCGGCTTTGGCAAGCTTCTGTATATGCCTCTGTAGCCGTGGCATGCTTGTCTCGTCTAGAGTATAGGTATCCTGCTTGATCAGGTCATGTAGCGACATAATAGCTTCTGCTGTTACTGGCGTCACAGGCGTTTGTAGCACTTCATCTTGTTGACGCAAACCTACCTCCATATCAACGGCCGTTGAAGCAGTCAAAAGAGGGGGGGGGCTTCGGTGTTTTCCTCATTACTCTGTCTGGATTGAATGGAAACAAACCACAAGCCGCCCATGCGGACGTGATATTTTCTTTTTGTGAACGCCCTCTCTCTTGCAAGGCTGTACACAGAGGTAAAATGCTCTTTGCCAATTGTATTTATACCTCCTCGAAACAGCCGATCAACCTCATCTCGATAGGCTTCCTTGAGTGGTGCAAAAACTCCCACATCACAAGGCTGAAGTTTGTGGGTAGTATGGGAGGGGAGACGACAAAGACGAATGTTATTTTCAAAGCAGAACTCCAACACTTCTAGGGTTTCGTGCGTTCCAAAGCCGTCCGAAATTAACACTCGTGGTTTGTTGTTAGCCTGTCCTTTGGTCTGAGGATCGAAGACATGCTTGAGCCACTCCAAGCTAATCTTGGAATCGGTGTATCCAGATTCCGAGCACGCATAATGCCATCCAGGCGTGGGGAAAGTAGTCCAATTACCTCGATGGGTAGTGGCCGGCCAAATAATCATTGGCAACAAAGACCTACCGTTTGCACTGATACACTCTATGGCAGTCACCGTCGTTCGCTTGACGCCTGCGCCTCTATAATCTCGCCGATCGTCTTTACTTACAAGGACCTTGACAGAATTGAGCATGCACAGCATAACTCCTGTCTCGTCCATATTATAGACATTTTCTGGCAGAATAGCCGAATCCTTCAAAACCGTCCCAATTACCTCAAACCAGTGTAATATCTTATCATATATATTTATCTCATGGCGTTTCCAGTCCATCGCCTTCATCCGTCGTGATTTTAGATCTAGATGATGCTTCTAGAAGGCTTGAGCCCAGTTCCTATGCGGTGGCTTCGTCGGTCTGTTTGTCGTGGAGCGCCGGCGGGCGATACTAAAGGCGAGGGACGGTATGTACTTGATTCGTACAGGATTCCCCAGGTCAGCCATCTGTTTCATATACATTACAAGGGCTTTCTCCTCTGCTGGAGTGAGGTATTGTTGGCCTTGGGCCTTCTCTTCTTTCGAGCGACGCCCATGATCGCGATAGTATAGAGTACTAGATGGCACTCCACTACGCTTTGATATAGCATCATATGTTCGAGGCTCTCCTGGCAGAGACGCCTCTGCAAGGGCTTTACTTGCGCGGTCGCTCATAAGGCATTACCTTCCGTACCTTGCATAGAAATGGGATGGACTGGAACAGTACATGTGGCAACTCTGTACAGAACTGGACAAGTGGCTGCCGATGGAACCTTCTGGAAGAACGCCACACCTCCACGTGATATATATAAATAGCATAATTAAATGCTACTAGCGTGGCGGTGAATACAAAGGACGATATATCCTCCCTCGCTTATTTGGTTGCTTGGCATTTTATGCTACTCCCATTTTTGTCCGGATAAGTCCGGCAGGCAAGTTTTATTATTATTATTATTATTCCTTTTAACGTGCTGTATCAGTCGAGGACTATGTAACACGGCTAGGCCCCCAGGCCTGGCTCTCAGGCAGGCCCTTCTCGTGAGCTTCGCAATCCTAATAACAGTAACAAATACTGTGGTCCTATATGCTATGTCCGAGAGTAAAAAGAAAGACGCAGGAGCACAAGTACCCTACAAGGACTGCACTAGCCAATATTAATAGACTAGTAGCCTTAACACACTTCTTCCAAAAACCTCTCATATATACCAGTGAATGTTGGGGATCGAGTCCCTGTATATAACCAAAGCATTCTCTTCCTTTTCATTTGACTCTCAAAACCACTTCTAAACTTTTCTCTTCTTCTGCAAATACCCTTTCCTTCTTGCCGGCCCTGCTGTTTCCTTCCCAAGGCTTATTCTCGTCGTTTTCTTAGTAGTCAACACCGGTCATGGCTCGTACTAGGTGCCCAGAGGTTAGTCCCCCTTGGCGAAGGGCATGGAAACCGTAAAATGGTAGATAGATACAGTCGCAAAGAATTGCTTCGAAGTCGAATTGAGGCTCAAAATAAAAGTGGGTCGAGTGAAAAATTTTTCATACTCCAGAGGGTATTCGACTGACTGTCGCCCTGCCAGCGCGCAGGTAACTGAACGGCGAGTACTGTAGAATAGGTTTTGCTATATACAGCTGTATAGTCTTTGATTCGAGCTGAAAGGGCCTCTGTTTCGAGTGTTGTTGCGTTGTACCGTGCGTTCTCGACTCCAGCTTGAATTGACTCAATCTCGGCTCTCCAGACGTAAAACGCTGAAGGTTCGTAGAGGGCACCACATACAGGTGTTGAGTCTTCGCCCTCCTGGCAGGCAAGTTTTCTTGTGCTTTATATCTTTAAACTTGGAAGCCGTGTCTGAGCTTAATAGGAGCTCTATAATATAGCCCCGAATTTTGGGGAAGAGCCGATAACCATATTTGAACAAGGGGGAAGCGTTCAATTAGCTTTCACCGCTGTCAACAGGACAAAGGATTGTTAATCAGAACTTCAATATTTTCTTACTGCAAAGCAAAGGCCGCTAGATTATTAGTAAAAGAGTAATTGGAAACCAACTTCAACTTTTTACCAATATGTGGTGGGGAGTTAAAACCTTCAAACCATAGATCCGTCCCGGCACGCAGTGTTTTCCGGCACGCAGTGATGGACGTCGTGCATCCCTGCGTGCCGGAAAAAATAACAGGTACTTCGACTTTAGGCATCATAAAACCTACGTAAATTATAATAATTCTCTATAATGTTTTGAAAGTTAGATTCTATGGCTATTCTAAGACATCTTCAACCCCTTTTACTAGAAAACCATATTCATATCGTCGCCGCTACGGCTGATTACAAAGGGTCTCATTTTGTAGCGAAACGTACTTTTTCTAATCACCGCTTTATCTGTAGGCTCTCAGTACTTCTAATACCTATAAAAAGATCTTATTCGAGCTCTTTAGCGCCCTAACCATATAGGAAGTCGTTGTCAGCCTTACGGCTGCTGTGGCGTGCAAATCTAGGTATGATCGTCACGCGATTCGGTACTCCGTACCTCGGATCGAAGCGAGTGACGATCTTAGTGGGGAACAGCCCCGTACACCCTACAGAAACTTACTGCCTGAGATTCAAGGCTACAGAATCGAACTCCAAATATCGAAGGTAAATTCAGGATTTTGTTTTTTGTCATTTACTCTCCATTCCTTCAGCTTCCTTTGCAGCGACAGAAACAAATCATGCTCAATCGAAATTGATTTTGGATATGATATGCCTATGGCTTCCGGAATTCCAGCCTGAGCGAGACCGGTCTTGCGCGCTTCCAATGATGTACGACAATGTCATTGCCCCGAGGCTGCCCAAGCTGAGTCCGCCAGCCTCAACACGACGTTTTCTCCAACTTCACTCCGCATCTATATTGATTCGACGGCTTAACAACTACCCGAAACCCTACTCTACTGCGATCCTCGAACCTTTTGAATAATGCGTCTGCTACAGTCCGACGATGATGGCAACCTCAGCCTGACCGAGTTCTTTGAAAGCGCCATACCCAACTATGCCATACTTTCACACAGGTGGGGAACGGACGAGGTTACCTTCAAGGACCTGACAGACGGTACGAGCAAGAGTAAAGCTGGCGGCTATAGCAAGATACAATTCTGCGGAGAACAGGCTAAGCGTGATGGTTTGAAATACTTCTGGGTTGACACATACTGCATCGACAAATCGAGCAGCGCTGAGCTCTCTGAAGCTATCAACTCGATGTTTCGCTGGTATCAGAAAGCGGCCAGATGCTATGTCTACTTATCTGATGTTTCGATACGAAAGCGAAAAGCAAGTGATACGTCTGCTGTGTGTACTTGGGAATCTGCTTTCCGAGCAAGCAAATGGTTTACACGAGGCTGGACTTTACAAGAACTCCTTGCTCCAAGATTAGTTGAATTCTATTCTCGGGAAAGCAAGATTCTAGGTAATAAGAGAACTCTCGAGCAACAAATCTACGAGATTACGGGAGTCCCTGCCACGGCGCTTCGAGAAAACTCCTTCTCCCAATTTGACGTCGATGAACGATTCTCGTGGGCAAAAAGTCGACAAACTACACGTGAAGAAGACAAGGCATATTCGCTCTTTGGGATTTTCGATGTCCAGATGCCACTTCTTTATAGCGAAGGAGAAGTCAAGGCTTTTCTGCGGCTCTAGGAGGCAATTGACAGACCTTTGAAAAGTAAGTCCTATCCCAACGACTAATGCCTGACGCACTTCCTGGTAAGTCGCAAAAGTCGAAGCTGACCCCGCGCTAATGACGTCCCGACCCGCAGAACAACCAGAGACTTCACCGAACCCGTCGATCGTCATACCCTTCAGTCGCGACACAGACTTTGTCGAGCGAGCGATACTTGATCAGATTCACGAGAAATGCGCTGTCTTAGGATCTCGGACTGCGCTCGTTGGCCTGGGCGGCGTCGGGTAAGCCCAAAAGCTTTTATCAATACAGATTGCTAACGGCTGTGAAGCAAATCGCAACTCGCCATCGAATACGCCTATCGAACTCGAGACCGCTCGCCGGAGACATGGGTGTTCTGGGTTCACGCAAGCAATGCCGCCCGATTCGAGCAAAGCTTTCGAGATATTGCAAACTACGTCAAGATCTCTGGACGACAGAATCCACAAGCCGATATCTTCCAGCTCGTGCACGACTAGCTGTACGACGAAAAGAAAGGGAAGTGGGCTCTTATACTGGATAATGTGGACGATGCTGACTTCCTCGTCGCTCCAAGCACCGATCAGGATAGGCATACGAACAGCAGAGGAAGTGAGAAAGTACGACCGCTCGTAGAATATCTCCCGCAATGCCGGAATGGATCAATTCTTATAACAACACGAAGCAAAAGCGCCGCTCTCAAGGTAGTTGAACCGCGCAACATCATTACAGTTGAACCGATGGACAGTGCAGATGGGCTGGCACTCTTTGAAAGGAAGCTAAGATGGCACGGCGACGACAAGGACATTGATGAGCTCGCTGCGGTCCTCGAGTATATGCCTCTCGCTATTGTTCAGGCTGCTGCATATATCTCCCAAAGGGCACCGCGCTATTCCGTGCGACAATATCTCCAAGACTTTCGAAAGAGCGATCGTAAGAAAACTAGCCTCCTTAATTGCGATAGCGGACAGCTCCGTCGAGATCATAACGCGAAGAACTCTATCATTATCACATGGCAGATATCGTTCGACCACATCCGTGAGATACGACCAACAGCTGCTGATTTATTGTCGCTTATAAGCTTTTTTGACCGGCAAGGAATCCCAGAAGCCCTACTTCGAAGTCGAGAAAAGCAGTCACACCACGACCAGAAAAAGAGTAACGATGACAATTATACTGATATCGATGCTGGGTATAGTAATAACGATGAAGATGAAGGATCACAGTCTAGCGTGAATAATGGGCTTGAAGACGATCTCTTGGCCTTACGACATTACTCATTCATCTCCGTTAGTCTGGACGGCACGACCTTCGAAATGCATAGGCTGGTGCAGCTGGCCACACGAGAGTGGCTGAAAGCTAGCAAGCAGCACGAGCGGTGGAAACAACAGTTTATCAAGAATCTTTGCACAGAGCTTCCAACGGGAGAATACGAGAATTGGGAAAGATGCCAGGCGCTTTTCCCACACGCGCAATCGGCAGCAACACAGAAGCCAGAGGAACAAGAATCTTTAACAGATTGGGCTTCAGTACTTTACAACGCAGCATGGTACGCCTGGAGAATGGGAAAAGGTATAGAGGCCAAGAATATGGCGGTTCATGCAATGAAAGTTCGAAAGAAAATTCTTGGTAATGAGCACAATGATACGCTGAGCAGTATGGCGATGGTAGGCTTAGCATATAACATGAAGGGCAAATGGAACGCTGCGGAAGAGCTGTTTGTGCAAGTCATGGAGACTCGCAAGACGAAGCTCGGAGTGGACCACCCAGACACGCTAGCGAGCATGGCCAACCTGGCATCGACGCTTTGGAACCAAGGCCGGTGGGATGATGCGGAAAAGCTGGAGGTGCAAGTCATGGAGACGAGCAAGACGAAGCTCGGAGTGGACCACCCTTCAACGCTGACGAGCATGGCCAACCTGGCATCGACGTACAGGAACCAAGGCCGGTGGGATGATGCGGAAGAGCTGGACGTGCAAGTCATGGAGACGAGCAAGACGAAGCTCGGAGTGGACCACCCAGACACGCTGACGAGCATGGCCAACCTGGCATCGACGCTTTGGAACCAAGGCCGGTGGGATGATGCGGAAAAGCTGTTTGTGCAAGTCATGGAGACTCGCAAGACGAAGCTCGGAGTGGACCACCCTTCAACGCTGACGAGCATGGCCAACCTGGCATCGACGCTTTGGAACCAAGGCCGGTGGGATGATGCGGAAGAGCTGGACGTGCAAGTCATGGAGACGAGCAAGACGAAGCTCGGAGTGGACCACCCAGACACGCTGATGAGCATGGCCAACCTGGCATCGACGCTTTGGAACCAAGGCCGGTGGGATGATGCGGAAAAGCTGTTTGTGCAAGTCATGGAGACTCGCAAGACGAAGCTCGGAGTGGACCACCCTTCAACGCTGACGAGCATGGCCAACCTGGCATCGACGCTTTGGAACCAAGGCCGGTGGGATGATGCGGAAAAGCTGTTTGTGCAAGTCATGGAGACTCGCAAGACGAAGCTCGGAGTGGACCACCCAGACACGCTGACGAGCATGGCCAACCTGGCATCGACGCTTTGGAACCAAGGCCGGTGGGATGATGCGGAAGAGCTGGACGTGCAAGTCATGGAGACTCGCAAGACGAAGCTCGGAGTGGACCACCCAGACACGCTGGCGAGCATGGCCAACCTGGCATCGACGCTTTGGAACCAAGGCCGGTGGGATGATGCGGAAGAGCTGGAGGTGCAAGTCATGGAGACGAGCAAGACGAAGCTCGGAGTGGACCACCCAGACACGCTGACGAGCATGGCCAACCTGGCATCGACGCTTTGGAACCAAGGCCGGTGGGATGATGCGGAAAAGCTGGAGGTGCAAGTCATGGAGACGAGCAAGACGAAGCTCGGAGTGGACCACCCTTCAACGCTGACGAGCATGGCCAACCTGGCATCGACACTTTGGAACCAAGGCCGGTGGGATGATGCGGAAGAGCTGTTTGTGCAAGTCATGGAGACTCGCAAGACGAAGCTCGGAGTGGACCACCCAGACACGCTGGCGAGCATGGCCAACCTGGCATCGACGCTTTGGAACCAAGGCCGGTGGGATGATGCGGAAAAGCTGGAGGTGCAAGTCATGGAGACGAGCAAGACGAAGCTCGGAGTGGACCACCCTTCAACGCTGACAAGCATGAACAACTTGGCGTTCACGTGGAAGGGAAACGGCAAAAAAATTGAAGCTGTAAGACTTATGGAAGATTGTGTACGATCTCAGAAACGTGTCTTGGGAGTTAATCATCCGCATTCTATTTCATCCTGCACAGCTTTAGATGTATGGAAGGCTGAGCAAGAGGATGTTTTATTGTTAATGCAGAGTCCTGCAGATAGGTAAACTTGATAGATTTCAAAGTGTACTGTAATATAAATATTCGTAATAGGCTAACAATTTGTAATCTATCAGTACTTAGCGTGAGTGTTTGAGCTTTTAAGTGAGGCACCTCTGCCAACATCGACTAGTTCCTGGCAAAATACCACGTGACCGTTCGGAGTCGGGCATATGGGGCTGTTCTCCACCAAGATCGTCACTCGCTTCGGTCCGAGGTACCGACCCGCGTGGCGATCTTGCATGAATCTGCACGCCACAACCGCTACAAGGCTGTTGACGATCTCCCGCATAGTTGGAAGGCCAAAGAACTCGACTAAGACCCTTTAATGAGTTTTTGAGATAGTGCAAGCTTAGTGGTACAGCTGTGGTAAAGGAAGTCTGTTACGATATAAAAAGAGACCCTTTGCAAATCAAACGGAAGGCGACGACGGGAACGTAATTTTTTCAGTCGGAGGCGTTTAGGATGTTCGGGAGTAGCCACGGAATACAACCTACAAAATATAATAAGAGGTATTGCGTTGTGCATAGATTTAATAATACTTAAAGTCAATGTACCGGTTAAATTTTCCGGCACGTAGGGTTTTCCGCTACGCAGGGATGGACGTTATATTAAAAGAAATAACGTCTATCCCTGCGTGCCGAGACGCACCCTGTAACGAGACAATACGTAGGTACTTCGAGTTCAAGCGACTTAAAATCTGTGAACGAATAAAAACTTCTATTTATTTTTATTTCAGTCGTATTATATACCTCTCCCGAACACTCCTGACCCATTAATTCCGAAAATTCTCACCGCGTCGTCGCCGCCCACCTGAATTATAGAGAGCCTCTTATTATAGTGTGGTGGGACTCCTCGACCCGCGACACCACCATTAAGCTCTTTTCCCTTTTTAAACTCATGGAACGATTAGATATGGATTTCCGAGTTCTATCGCCATGCTAAAAAGTCAATGCCAGTGTTGTGGCGGCCAGAGCACGTTATGTCACACGACGTCGCCACAAAGGATGATACCCCTCCAATCAAGCGATCAAGGATTCTGGGTCAGCGACGGTGTGGTTATAGTAATCTCGGTAAAATTGTAATAAAATCTGTGGCTGCTAAACGTGTGGCTGCGACCTTTGTGGCTGGACAAGATCTTGCCGGAAAATCCCGCTTCCCGATATCTTCCGAGCAGAGCAAAAAGTGGCCCGTGCGAAAGCAGTCCCTTTTTCAGCGACCTTGGATGCCATCATAACCGTCCCGTCCCCTTAATCCCCACCTACAGCATCTTACTGCGCTTTAACTTTGTAGAAGCCGGCATCTCAACAACAACGGACAACTTGCCCTAGAATCCAGTCTGTAGTGAATAAAGTTTCCAATAAAATGAAGCGTCCTTCGCGTTCTGTCTGCTTTCGCCATGCAAGTGGCTGGCCAGGTTACGCTACGATACAGCCTCGTCGGCGGCGCCTACGACCATGACTGCATATCCTTTTCACGCTCAGTTCTTCAACGTCCCGACCTTCAAACCGCAGTGCTTGCAACCATTTGCCGAATTAGCGATACAACTCGCGCTTGCTATAAGATTGCTCGCGAACCTCTAGCATGTCTCTTATGCGCCTTTTGCAACGCAAACCCAACGGCGAGATCGTCTTTCGCGAACCTACCAGCGGCGAACTCCCTGCTTACGCAATACTCTCTCATACCTGGGGAGAAGAGGAGGTCGTCTATCAAGACTTGAAGAAAGGCAAGGACAAGAGCAAGACTGTGAACAAGGCTGGGTGGAGGAAGATACAATTCTGCGCGAAGCAGGCCGCAGTAGACGGACTGGAATACTTCTGGGTCGACACCTGCTGCATCGATAAGAAGAATGCGGTCGAGCTTGGCGCGGCTATCAACTTCATGTTTCGGTGGTATCAGGACGCTGCGCGCTGCTACGTCTACCTTTCGGATGTCTCCAAGCCCGACACTGGGGTAGATGACCAGAGGGCATGGGGGGAAGCCTTCAGGAAGAGTCGATGGTTCACTCGAGGCTGGACGCTTCAGGAGCTTATTGCACCAAGGCTGGTTGACTTCTTTAGCTCGGAGGGTGGGCGACTTGGGAGCAAGTTGTCGCTTGAGTCTAAGATATGCGAAATTACCGGCATCGCAAACAAAGCTCTCCGAGTGATGCATTGTCAAATTTTAGCATCAAAGAGCGGAGATCCTGGGCAGAGCACCGTAATACTACTATTGAAGAAGATGAAGCTTACTGCTTAATCGGGATCTTCGATGTGTCTATGGTGCCAAATTACGGCGAGAGAAAGGACCAGGCATTCAGGCGGTTGGAGGATGAGATTCACAGGATGTACAAGGGTCAGTTATTTACACAGATGTGCTAACTAAAGCAACGAAACTGACCAGCACAGGGGTCGATTTCGAGCAATTTGCTGTCGGGCTCAACCTCGCGTCATTTCCTGAAGCTACACAGTTTGTTGCTAGAGAGAAGGAGCTGTCGAAAATGCACGAGCTGCTTCAAGATCACAGTAGTCGATCCTGTGTCATCCTGCATGGCCTTGGGGGTATAGGAAAGACTCAGCTAGCGATCACATATGCCAGACGGCACAAAGAGAAATATACGGCGATCTTTTGGCTGAACGCGAATGACGAAGACTCACTCAAGTTGAGCTTTCGGGACATAGCTCAGCAGGTACTAAGACATCATCCTTCTAACAGTGTGCTATCTAGCGTAGACCAAGATAAAGACCTCGATCAAGTTGTCAGTGTAGTCAAGGTCTGGCTCGACTCCCCGCAGAACGCAAGGTGGCTAATGATCTACGATAACTTCGACAATCCTAAGACATCTGGCAATCCCGACAACTCGGCAGTCGACATACGTCAATTCTCCCTCGGTCTGATCACGGCTCGATCATTATCACGACACGGTCGTCGCAAGTCAGGCAGGGTATACGAATTCATGTTCAGAAACTGCCAGATGTTAGAGAAAGTCTTCAGATTGTGTCTAACATGTCAGGACGTAAAGGCATTGAAAAGGGTATGTCGGTATAATTGATAGTGGGAGCAAAGACAATACTAATAAGGCAGATCCTGATGCTATAGCACTTGTCAAGGAACTCGACGGCTTACCACTTGCTTTATCTACGGCAGGAGTATATCTCGAGCACGTAACGACGAGCTTCTCGGATTATCTTCAGCACTATAAAACATTATGGTTGAAGCTTCAGACGACAAGTCCCCTGTTGGATTCCTATGAAAATCGTACACTACACACGACATGGCAGATCACTTTCGATCGGATCCAACAGCAGAATACAGCATCAGCAAAACTACTCAAGCTATGGGCATATTTTGATCGACAGGACCTGTAGTTTGACTTCCTTCGGCATGCAAACTCTGTAAACGATGAATGGATACAGAAGCTTACGAAAGACGAACTGAACTTTAATGAGGCTATCACTCTACTATGTACTTTCGGACTGGTTGATCTAGACAGGTCTCCTCAGCAGCAGGTCGGGGCTAGAGGGTATAGTGTGCATAGTTGTGTCCACTCATGGATAGTGTTTGTGCTTAACAAGGAGTGGGACAAAAGCCTTGCTCGTCTGGCCTTAACTTGTGTGGCCTCGGAGGTTCCTGATACAAATGAAAAGCACTGGTGGCTCTCACAGCGGCGGCTCCTTCAACACGCAACACGACAGGCCTTCTTTATAGTAGACGCCAAGGTAGATGTAGACGGACTATATTGGGGTTTTCATAATCTAGGTGATCTTTACTTTGATCAAAGCAAGCTGGCAGAGGCAGAGGCCATGTATCTTCGAGCGCTGGAAGGCAAGGAGAAGGCACTTGGACCGGACCACACATCAACACTCGATACGGTCCATAACCTAGGCACCCTCTACTCTGACCAAGGCAAGCCGGCAGAGGCAGAGGCCATGTATCTTCGAGCGCTGGAAGGCTGTGAAAAGGCACTTGGACCGGACCACACATCTACACTCGATACGGTCCATAACCTAGGCACCCTCTACTCTGGCCAAGGCAAGCCGGCAGAGGCAGAGGCCATGTATCTTCGAGCGCTGGAAGGCAAGGAGAAGGCACTTGGACCGGACCACACATCAACACTCGATACGGTCCATAACCTAGGCACCCTCTACTCTGACCAAGGCAAGCCGGCAGAGGCAGAGGCCATGTATCTTCGAGCGCTGGAAGGCTGTGAAAAGGCACTTGGACCGGACCACACATCAACACTCGATACGGTCAATAACCTAGGCACCCTCTACTCTGGCCAAGGCAAGATGGCAGAGGCAGAGGCCATGTATCTTCGAGCGCTGGAAGGCTGTGAAAAGGCACTTGGACCGGACCACACATCAACACTCTCAACGGTCAATAACCTAGGCACCCTCTACTCTGACCAAGGCAAGCTGGCAGAGGCAGAGGCCATGTATCTTCGAGCGCTGGAAGGCAAGGAGAAGGCACTTGGACCGGACCACACATCAACACTCTCAACGGTCAATAACCTAGGCACCCTCTACTCTGGCCAAGGCAAGCTGGCAGAGGCAGAGGCCATGTATCTTCGAGCGCTGGAAGGCTGTGAAAATGCACTTGGACCGGACCACACATCAACACTCTCAACGGTCAATAACCTAGGCACCCTCTACTCTGGCCAAGGCAAGCTGGCAGAGGCAGAGGCCATGTATCTTCGAGCGCTGGAAGGCAAGGAGAAGGCACTTGGACCGGACCACACATCAACACTCGATACGGTCCATAACCTAGGCACCCTCTACTCTGGCCAAGGCAAGCTGGCAGAGGCAGAGGCCATGTATCTTCGAGCGCTGGAAGGCAAGGAGAAGGCACTTGGACCGGACCACACATCAACACTCTCAACGGTCAATAACCTAGGCACCCTCTACTCTGACCAAGGCAAGCTGGCAGAGGCGGAGAAGATGTACATTCGGGCACTGCAAGGCTATGAGGACGCTCTTGGCCTTGAACTTGCGTCATCTTATCTACCAGCGTTGAATACCATGTTCGCCTTTGGAGACCTCTTCTCGCAAACCGACCGGAAAGACATGGCAAGGGCAATGTATAATCGAGCATTGTCTGGATACACAACCGTCCAAGGGCCTTCCTCGAAACGGTCTAGGCAAGTTGAAGATCGGCTTCAAGCGTTGCAAGTTGCGTCTGCTGAGTCGAATGTAGGTCAAAATGAGATTACAAAGCCTGGAGTAGCAAATTCGAGGTCTTTGAAGCAGAAAATCCGCAAGCTAGGAAGGCGGCTGAACATTAGATAAGCCACGAAGGCTTCTTTCTCACGGCCCTGCTATTAACTTACACTTATTGATGTAACTAGAGAGTAAATCAGACATCTCCTTTAACTTCTGGTCCAGAATCGACCGCCGTTGTAATGACCCGCACAGCCATTTTTCTCCCTACTAGCGCCGAACAGTAGAAGCTTACTAAGCTATCGGTCGGTTTGGTCGAGCTGCTGGTCGGTGCTGATAAAGATGAAAGTGTAGAATATGGACGTTTCCATGATCTGCAAGAGCACGGTATGATCTAGGCACGCCAAGAGGTACGCCTCGTGCTAGGACTTAATTGGCTCTGTCAGGATTTGGGGTATCTGGGTAGCTGACAAGTCCCTGACTAAGCCTACGCACTAGCGCTGAAGAGTTTTCACGCACAATCGCTAGGGATTTGTATTCTACACACATCATAGAGAGCCTGAATGAGATGCTTGTTACTCCCTAATTTATCGCTGTGCATTCCACATTCTATCAGGCTCTATCCATATTATCCTGCCGTTGCGACGGCGCTCTAGCGCCCAGCGTGCTGCCGCCTGCCGATAGAATGTTCAAGAAACTGCACTTGCGCCACGCACGTGACCATTATACGCTATACACGTGCCAAGACCTGATAATTGTGGCTAAATATAGCGATACCGGGAGTGAACTTAGTAAGTTATAACTCGGGTAATGTACATTACTAAGCACTAAAACATGAGGCCGTCTCCTCACATCGGAGTAACTCCAGGACTACATTATTTTCATCTTTAAGTATCTTCAAATTTGGGAGCTATATTTTTTGGATATAAAACCTTTCCCCAAGTGCTCCGAATTTTAAAGAGACTTTAATAGTCGCGATTAAGCAGGGGGGAACAGCTGAAGTGGCGATCGGTGGCGTCATTAAAACGATCGATAGCATGACTAACCACAATCTTTTTCTTATTGCCAAGTGGTTTCCTTAGGGACAAATAGTTATATAAAGTGGTATATTAATAACAACTTCGTAGACTTACTAAGAAAAGATTTATGATTCCAAAACTATAAATTCGTCTCGTGACAGGGTGCGTCTCGCTACGCAGGGACAGACGTTAGTCTAAAAAATATATTACTAATTTTAAATATGAATACTTTCTATTGTGGTCGGTTTCGGCACGCAGGGTGTTTCGCTACGCAGGGAGGGACGTTAACATTATGAGTTTCGACCGTGGAACAAGCTTGATGGTGGTGCTGTGGAGGAGAAGTCTTATTTTCCGTAGAAGGAGGTTTTCCGTAATCAGGCGCAAACACGGTAAGTTAACTTAACGCGAACGTAATTTTTGATAAAGGAAAAGCCCGAGTATTTAGGAATAGTCGTTACACTTTACTTATATAGAAGTTTATAAAGTTCTGATAATTTATAAAAGCTCGAATTGCTTGGACGAGGTTACGTCTGTAGCATTTTCACCCGACGGCAAGCAAATCGTATCTGGGTCGGGAGACAGGACTATACAGATTTGGGATGCGGTAACAGGCGCAGTGCTGCAAACGCTTAAAGGCCACTTGGACAAAGTTACGTCTGTAGCATTTTCGCCCGACAGTAAAGTAAAGCAGGGTCTATTTGTATCCAATTATTGGATACTAGTTGGAAAGGAAAGAATTCTTTGGCTTTCTCCTGAATATCGACAGACTTATGAGGCTGTCTGGGGCAAAGTTATTGTATTGGCTCACTTATTAAGTAGAATATCGATTCTTGAATTAAAAGATTAAAATATATAAGGAAGTAGTAAACAATACTATACAATCCCCCCTTTATGCTATAGAGGGTCAAAGGGGAGCATGTGCTTATATCTTAGTCTGTAATTGCCGCACGATTTCTAATATCTTCTAGAATGACTCTGGAATGTTCCTTATAATTTGCCGTCGTCGCGAGTGATAGAGATTTGCAAGACGAAACTCGGCTGACGAAAAGGCATATTATTGCCCTGAAGGAGATATCAGTTTAATAAGGGTCAGACTATAAAGGTAGCTTTCATGTTGGACTTGGAGAAGTTTAAACAGAACACTAGAGGCACTTGAGATGTTTTAGATCCTGCAAAAATGATAAATCGTCATTTAGTGCCTTAAGCGCAACGTCCTATAGATTCAAAATATGGCTGACAAGCTTACAAATTTGGCAACAGTAGCCGAGCACATCTCCAGCGTAAAGGCCGTCTTTTACGTCATTATTAATTGAAATGCTTAGAAAGCGCTTGTGCTAAAATTTAATTATATTAATTTGGTTGACTTACAAATTTGCGCGAATTAAAACTATGAAGCATCACATATCCTTTAAATAATCCAAGTAGCTGCTAAGAAATATTTACACAATCGCGATCAATTAAGCTACTATAAAGACTTTAAACATAATATTTATGGAGGGCGATGGCTGAACACCTGTATGCGGTGCCCTCTACGAACCTGGAATCGGCATTACTCTCCTGAGGCAGTTTGATAACGATTCCAGAGCCGAGATTCAGCCCAAACAGTGATATGGGAGGATTTCTGGGGCCAAAGTGAAGGGAGGAGCAGAGTTTTCACGCCAAGGCCAGAGGTTTTTCTGTGAGAGGTATCACTTCGATTCAACAACAAACCCTCTACAATACTGAAAAACGAGTTGAAACACGACTTAAGCTACTCTCGAACCAGCTCTCAATTATTTGCACCTGTTTACTATACGAGTTTCGGAACACACATCGTGGAAAGGCTGAGGAAGTGAACCGGAAGAATGACGGAAAGTTACACGTACGACAAAATGACAACACAAGCACTTGGGTGGCTCGTACCTTCGATAGATATATACCCATGGCCGGAGGAAGGATCGCGGAGAAAAGTCGACAAGGCGAAGGCTGTAATGGAGAAAGACGTGTAGGGAACGGAAGAATCGACGGACGTGAAGGACTCTTTTTCATTGGGACTCGATCCCCAACACTCACTGGAATATATGAGAGGTTTTTTGGAAGAAGTATGTTAAGGCTACTAGTCTATTAATATTGGCTAGTACAGTCCTTGTAGGGTACTTGTGCCCCTGCTTCGTCCTTTTTTACTCTCGAGAATTTGTATATATTGTCAACTCCCCAACCGAATTGCTAGGCCCGAGTGCCCCGGCCGTGCTACATAGTCCTCGACTGATACAGCACGTTAAAAGGAATAAAAATAATAATAATAATAATAACATAATATTTATATTTTAAACAGAATACGTTAAATTCTAAGCCTTTAAACTTTAAAAAAATATTTTATCAGCCCATGCTGAGATTTTTGTACCTTGGCAATATACTACGGGATTTTCGCCTCGCAGGGATGTCGGTTAGCTAAGATCAACTTTGACAACGGCTCCATTTATCACCTTCTTACCACGATAGTTAAGAATCAGATAAGGGAGCTAAATGGGACCCCAGCTTCCCATCGGAGTATCTCCGGACAGGAAGTCGTGATAAGAGCGAGGCAGACAAGGGTGCAAAGACAAGAGTGCAAAAGACAAGGGTGCACAGACAAGGGTGCACAGACAAGGGTGCACAGACTACGGTGCACCAGGAGTGACAGGTACAAGATGGTCCTCAAAGACAACCATCAATAATAGAAGGCCCTTTATAAAACACAGCCCTGAACAAGACATTTCTTAAATATTCCAGGCCCAAGGCCCGAAGTTTATTAAGTAACCTGAAGAAACTTTCTCGACTTGTGGAAAAGGTTCCGTATAAATGGAGGCCAAAAAGTCCAAAGGAAGCGACGAAAGGATAAGAAGAAAACGAAAGAGCGAAGGAATAAACAGGAGAAAGGATACCTTAATAAAGAAAGCCTATGAATTAAAGGAGTTTGATGGTATCGACGTAGCACTGATTATTTGCAAGCATAGTCGATACACGACGTACAAATCTAGGAAGTATGCATCGTGGCCACCATCTATGGCAAAGATAGTAAGTAACGCGATTGCTTGCTCAAAATATATAGCGGGTGCTAATACTGATTTAGCAAACTGCTTATCCTCTCCCGAAAAACATGTTACCGGAAAACGTTAAAAAGCGCATTTCTAAACATACTAAAGGAAAAGAATAGCCTTAGAAGAATAAGGAGGTAAAAAAGTAAAAATAGTGGGCAGGGTATTTGTAAATAGAAAAGAGCTAGTCTTACAAAACGAAATTAAGACTTCTTTGTAGCAAAATGGAGAATTGATAGTCTTGACGAAGTGATAGACTGATAAAATGACAGAATTGATATAGTAACAGCTCTGACGAGGCGGGAGTCACTCCGCTTCCGCTTCCGAAAAGCTCACTTTATAAGAACCGTCCTCTTTTATCGCCTTTTTCACTACCCTTTGCTCCTTCTCTGTGAACCTGTCTTCGCGGTCTGAACTGAGCTGCTTTAGTGGCGTACTGTCTTTACGCCGTTTTTTCACCCAAGGTTTAGTGGACCTAGCTAGTCCTTCTTCCTGCCTAACTTTCTTCACTTTGGCCTCGGACCGCTCGAGAAATGTAAATAACTTTTTTGACGGAATGTGTATAGTTTAAGTAAGATCACTAAATTTCGCGGCAAAAGCTTCAGTACCGAAGTCTTCGAGTTGGAGCTGTAAGTTGGCATCTGAATTAGGAACGAAGTTCTTTTTATCGTCGCGGAAGCTACAGAATTGACCGAGCCCGAATAGCCTTCAAGCGTTTGCCGCGCCGCGCCTGTCGCAGCATCCCAGATCCGCACTGTGTTATCATCAGACACAAACACCACCAGTTTCCCATCCGGCGAAAAAGCTATACAGTTAACCGAGCCCGAATAGTCTTCGAGCGTTTGCCGCGCCGCGCCTGTCGCAGTATCTCAGAGCCGCAGTTTGTAATCGTCAGACCCAGATATCACCAGTTTGCCGTCCGACGAGAAAACTACAGAATTGACCGAGTCTGAATGGCCTTCAAGCGTTTGCCGCGCCGCGCTTGTCGCAGTATCCCAAATCCGCACTGTGTTATCACGAAACCCAGACACTACTAGCTTGCCGTTTGGTGGCGATTGTCTCCTGAGGAAGCTTGCTGCGCAGAAAAACGCTTTAAAAAAGTTGTCCGGAAAAGCAAAAAACAGTAAAAAGAAGGTAGATTATAAAGAAAAAGAAGCGAACTTCGACAGGATGAAACGGGAGACTGTAGAAGCTTTAGGAGCATTGATGTCGTACCTGTAGTCACAATAATAAAAACGAGAGCAGCTGGCTCTTTCTATCCAAGAGTTACTTACGTGAGCTCTTTTGTTGCAGGATTTCTCGGTAGTCAGCGGTAACTTTAGCCAACCTAAACCTAAAATCAACAAAGTCAAAACTGGCCTCGTAACGCAGTTAAGCAAACACCAAGTAACTTTAATATGCAATTTGTGCTTTGTATTGTATCAAGACAAGCTACTGTAGTAAAAATGCCAAATAATCTATATATCACGTACTTACGCGATTCTAATCCCCAGCCACACCAAACGCCACAAATAGATTAATAGATATATACACAAAGCAAGTCGCAAGATAAAAAAATCAAGGAAAAACTCTTGGCCGGAGATCGATCTTGTAGACCGTGGCCACGTGATTCTTGAAATACGTAACGTTATCAAGAACCAAACCGTCAGCTTTGCATACAGGATAGTTGCAGATAATCTGCTGTTCTACCGGCACTTTGCACAAATGAATATTCTCAACATAATCCCACATATGTGAAACGCGCTTAAAAGTGCGTGTTCGTTGCATGTACGAAAGCCGCTCGTTTCCGATGCAAAGAATACATTGAGTCTTTTTACAAACGATGGGAAATTCATCAGGCGGTAAGAATAGATTTAGAGCAGAAAATACTTTTTTGACTAAATCCTTGAAAGCTAAAGCAGACCGCGGCTTGCGAGTTTGAAACTTTTGTCGAGAAGCGAGCGTGACTATTAAGTTAATGGCAGAGACTTTTCGAGCAACGATAGCGTAAAAACTGAAGTGTTTAAAGAAATCGCAAAAAACCTGCTGTAATTGTGTCCGTTTTTCGAGCTGATGTTCAACAACTGGCTCGACATTCTTAGCATTTTTAGCATCTTTTTCGACCACAGTTTTGTCCAGGTGCCTTTGCAGTTGCTTTTTCATTATTTCATTATAAATTTGAAAAAAGTAATCCTTCCGGTATACATTCTCGATTTCGGTTCTCAAGCTTTTCTTTGTATTCGTAAGCTGCTTGCGAAAGTCTTCGTGCTTTTTTCGCTTCTCCTTCGGCGCTCGCTTGATAAACTTGTACTTTCACTTAATCTCGGTATATAAGTCCTTGAATCGTCGCTCGAGGTTTACAATATCTGGATCCGCCGCAAAGAAGCGCTCCATCACTTCATTGGGTACTTCTTTTGGAGCGCTTGGGTTGCAGCGAATACTCATATGCGTAAAGGCCCGTGTAAGCCTATTATCAGAAACGTCACTTTCTAGAAAAGCGTTTTGCACGTTAAATCTGACAATGTGGTTAATATACGCTCCATTAAAGACTCCGGTGAAAGGATCGTGTCTCATGATTTGATCGCGCACGGCATCTGAAGCAACACTTAAAAAAGCTATCAGCATCGAAAAGTAAATAAGAGTCAGATAGAATACATACCGTCGATCGCGTTTGCTGTACCTCGGCGAAAGCAATAAGTCGTCAGCTTGTCTTCAAAACCCGTGTCTTTCCCAAAACGATCAATGTATAAGCAATAAGTCGAGTAAGTCATAGATTTGGTTTTCGACTTCACCCAGCTAGTCACGGTACGGACGGACCTGCGAAAAACTGGTCGCTTGAGCCACTCCGGCTTCCAATGCACTTTTATCGCTTTCATTCTCTGACTTCTTAGATTCGTCGCGAAAAAAGGCCCGGCGGATGTGTAGCCGTCGATAAAGATAGCGTTGTCGCGGATTGCGCGAGCCAAGATGTGGGAGATCGGACAGAAAATAGAAAAAGAGTTCTCCCGGAACAGAAAAGTTGTGCTGCAAGTAAGTTAGCCTGGATTTAATTGCATAGCGTTAAAAGCAACGTACGGTTTGGGCTTATTATCTACTTTTTTGTGGTGCCGCAAATAGACCTCCATTGCCAAAAGGTTTTGCTCCTTTTGCTTCGGGTTTTTAACGATCCAAAAGCAAATGTTTTCGTAGCAAAGCGCTTTGCACTTTCGTATCGTTTTTTTAAACTCGTTGAAATCATCCACGTTACAGTTTTGTTGCACCAGCCGTTCAGCGCCGTTAACCTCGACTGGGTAGCAGTCGTTAGTGTTTTCCGTTATAATGACATCGGTCTCACCGCTGCTGTAGCCGCTATCGTGGCCAGCCTTCCTGTCCGTGCCTTTGTGGAAAAAGTCATCCTTATCGGCGGTTTCGTCGTTGTCAGAGTCGAAAAGGAAGTCGTTGTTGGACTCAAAGCCATCACTAGCAGCACTATTATCGTCGTACTCCAGGCTATCATCAGCATTGGCACTTTTACCGTTATGCTTTTTTTTTCTCTCTTGAAGCTGTCTATTCTTGGTTTCTTCTACTTCCTTAAGAGGGTCTTCGCTGGCTTTGCCTTTCGAGGAATAAACGAACTCGGCGGGTCGACCACCTGTGTAAAATTGGAACAGCAGGATCGTAGCGACGTCATAACGGTCGTCCTTAGTTGGAAATACATGTTCATTTCGAGCCCAGTGCTGGACAAGCAAAAAAAGTAGGTCATCAAGTTTCGCCACGGGCTTGGATTTAAACGTAGTGTCCAGTTCAAACTTGACTTTTAGCGTGCCGTTGATGTACTTCGAGCGGAGGATCAGTATGCGATAAAAAAGCGGCGTGGAAAAATGAAACATACTTTAACGACTTCATTTGAATCGTTCGCATCCATAAACGCGCCATTTACTCGGCGATAAAGCATCTTAAAATCCCGCCAATACTGGTTGACTGACTTTCTTTTTTTTTTTTTTCGTTTCTTTGCCAGATAAGTTTCGCAGATCCAGTGAAGGAACGACATTATTCTTCTTTTATTACAATTCTGCTTAAAGATAGCTGTACGCTAATATCCTAAACTTTAGTGGTTACAGTATCTGCTTTTTGTTAGCCCAATTTGGTCAAACCACAAAATTTTAAGTCGTACAAGTATACTTAATAAATTTCTGCCTGATGTAGTAAATATTGGCTTTGGTATTATCAAAGTCCAGAGATTGTAAGAATTTCTTCTGGTTTAAATCAACTTCTATACAGCGATAATTTTCTCTACTAAGCATTTGCTTTTTTTTTTCTTTCAATATCCGGCTGGTGTTTTTATGTCGTTTGAGAACATTTTCGAGAGCTTTAAAAGTCTCTTTTGCTCGAATTGAGATTATAGGGGCCATAGTCTTTAGGAAGGTTTCGAGTAAAAAAGCGGAGGTGAAGGATTATTTTCGAGGAAATTGGGTTCGGGGAAGTTAAAGAGAGCGAGGCATCGACCTTGAGAGTGTTAGCTAGAAGCACAACTGTAGGAGAGAAGAAAAGGCACCAAGATACTAATGTTCAATAATAAATACGATGTTGTGCAATTATAGAAGCTACAGGAGGCAAAAAGAAAGCGAGTGTCGAGAACTTTTGCAGAAAAGAGAATCGCGGCCAAAGGATGTGTCCAGAATAGCGAAGAGACGCAAGATTAGTTGAGAGTCCGACGACTGCGCGAAAAAGAGCAAATGAAGGGAGACCGAGGAAAGATAGAAACAACATACAAGATTGAAGCTGATCGACTTAGAATTGGAGAAGGCGGGCGGCTGCGAGAGCAAATATAGCTCAGAGAGCCCTCAGAATACGAAGGGGTGTGCAACGTCATGACTGGTGAGACGAAAGGAGCCATTTTCGACACAGGATGAAAGTGGAGAGGAAAAGCAAACAGTGTTCTGTATTCTATCTGACAAGGATGCACGCACTAACAAGGATCCGCCAAGCGAAAGTGGCATGTGAGAGCCTCGGCCGCCTGGGCAGGCTAAGCGAGCGGTTGAGGGAGCATAAAACAGCGTCCCGACCCCCCTGGTTTGGCAGGCCCAAACCGCCGTACTCAGACTTATGGTATAATTTTTTAACTTTTTAAAATTTGAATCAAATACTTACATTATTAAATTCAATTTTTAACTTTTCAAGCTTATTATATATAATATATAATTCCGGAGTAATATAATAAGCTGTAAAGTAATGTTCGGCTTGCAATTTAGTAGTAGTTTTAACAAATATATTTAATATTTGTAAACACTTTTCTAAATAATTTATTTCGAAATCTGAAAATAAAATAGCTTTATTTTTAAAAGCATTTGATTCGGAAATCGATATTACTGATTTAATAGGCTTATATAAATATATAAAATTTTTAAGCATATTAACAGTTGACGACCAACGAGTTGCTTGATCTATATTAATTAGTTAATAAATTATAAAAAAATCAATTTGTTTTGAAAAAAAAGAGTAATTTACTTAATTGCGGAAAATTGTAATTTTCTATTTTTTGAGCTTTAATTTGATTTTTAATTAAACGTCGATTTTCTTGACTATATTTTAAACCGATTATTATTTTTCGAACTTTTTTCTAAACAGATAGTTCTATATTTAATTAGTTATTTATTTTTAATATAAAATAAAAAACATTTACTAGAAATATCTTTTTTAGTTTTTTCGTTATTTTCAGTATTATATACGTTTTGTATATCGTTATAGTCGTTTTGTCACAGGATAGACTCATGTGGTGGGATCATTGGCTGGATAAGCGAGCACGCCAAGGATGGCCAAGGAGTTGGTATTTAGGAGAACAGATCAATTGTAGATTACCTGTTCTTCAAGCGTGTATATATACAATAATATCACTTCGCTACTTAGAACTGTCAACAATCAATTAGCTGTTTACTGCATACTAAGTACTTTCCGTAATAGTTATAAGCCCGGTTTTGCCATTAAAACACTTTTACTGCGCACATTAAAAGCTTTTAAAAGCAAAACAGTTAATTTTTAATTACTTTTTTTCACAGAAAATTCTTTACATAACAACGAACACGGCAACTATACAATAGCAAGCTCGCAAAAGTCTTTTAATGTGCTAATGAAAAATAAGCATAATTGGCCAAATGGTTTATGTTATTGAAATATAAAACACGCTACTAAAACGCGTAAAAGCTAGTTGATTTAAACGCTTTTAACAGCTAATTCAACTTAGCGGTGTTACTATTAAAGCCGAAATCGTTAAAAAAGCTAGTTAATAAAAAAAATTAAGCTCGCAATAAAAAATACAACATTAAGCTTACTGTATATTTAGCGCTAATAGTTAATTAAAACAATACACTTTAAACAAAAGCAACTTTTTTAATATCGACCGTTTTTTTAACAAAAACTTTTATTTCGACAATCGAAAAAGTAAAGTTTAAACAAGTTTTTATTAAACTACAAGTTTTACTTATTGCTACAATTAGCGATATACAAGCGAACTAGTTAATGTACAACAAAATTATACAATAAAAATGTTAAAATAAACAAAACAGCTAAAAAAGTACTAACAAGTATTAAGCTAAATTACGAAAACAGTAAATTCGTTAAAGCTAAAAAACGCAAAACTACAGTAGCAGTTAATAAAACTATTAGTATACAATACTTGTGCAACAACTAAAAAAAAAGTTCGCTTTAACTGACTTTAGCACAATTAATACAGTTCGCGCAAAATACCGACAAGTTTTAGCTAAACAGCAAAAAAAAGCATTAATAAAAAACAGTAGCTAAACGATTAAAACGAAATATACAAACAAGCGAAACTTTACAATTTAGCAAAAGCGCAAAGTAATTTAGCTACGCAAAATTTTTAATAGCTATTCGCACAAAGCTAAGTTTCGTTAAACGAAAAAAAACTGCAAAACTTAATAGTGCAATTAAAATCGGTAAAAAAACAAAAACAATCGAACAGTTACAGCCGGTTTCGCAAACTAATTTACGCGAACAATACAAACTCGAAACTAAAAAGTTAAAAGCTCGGTTTGTTTGCAATACTAAAAAAAAAAGCTAACAATAACAATTTTTCGAGTTTAAACTTTTAAAACACGTTTAACTTTTTAGCTAAAAGCTCGTTAAACAAAAAAAAAAGTGTTATACTATACCGGACGTGTTAATTAAAATATTATAAAAGCTAAAAAAATGTAAAAAAGTACAGTTTGCGATTACCGGAAAGTTTAATAAGCCGCTTTCGAAACTAATAAAAAAAAACTAAAAAAAAATTAAAAACGACTAAACTTAGCTAATTAAGCAAAGCTAAAAACAGCTTTTAAAAAAAAAATAGTTTAACTAAACGTCGAACAAAAAATCAACTTTTTTTGCATTTTTTAACAGCGCGATAATTAACTCAAACTAGTTATAATATATTAGCCGAATGTATACAATACAAACTATACTTAACTACACTTTTTATTAGCTAGTACTTTGTTCGACAACTGCAAACAACTTATTTAGTAAACAACAATTACTTTTCGACTTAAAATTTTTTGTTAAAACTAAATACAACAATGTATAAAATCTAAACAACGAGCTTTTTTATACTAAAAAAAAAACTCGCACTTTTTTTAATACGTTTAACAAGCCGAAAAAACTACGTACAGTTAATTTTAAGCTAACAAATATAGTATTAGTTAAAAATTTTATATAAATATAATTTTAAAACTCGAATACTTCGTGTCGAATTGTAGTTTTATAAACTAAAATGTTTATTAAAGTATAAAGCGAGTAAAAAAAGCGTTGTAGTAAAGCAGTTAAAACGCAAAAAAATTTAGTTTTTTTTAAATACAAACAGTTGTTTTTTTATTTATTCGCTTTTAAAAAACTTTTGCTGCACTAGTACTATACGTAATTATATACTTAATTTAACTCGCTAAATAACAAAACATACTGCTTTTTTAAAAACTACTTAAAACTTAAATTAAATTAGCGAATATATAGTATAAAAAAGCAAGTTATTTAAACAAAAAAGCGCTTAAAGATTAGTATATACAGCAAAAAATGTAAAAATCACGAAAATACTTTGTATTAAGTACGAAATATATCTTAAACGTATACGACGCAAGTAATATTTAAAAAAACACTTAACAAAACATTATTTCGCTCGTTTTACAAAATAACTTAAAACTTGTTTAAATTTTTAATTATTAGCTTATAACGAAACTAAGTATTTGCTAGTAATTAAAAACGAATACAGCGAAAAACTATTCGGCTTTTTGTTAACAACAAAAAAAAAAGTAAAAGTAATACAACAGTTCGCAATTCGACAAATAAATAAAACGACAATACGAATTATTTATTTGCAAAATTAAGCACAACAATAATCGATTAGTTATTTTAATAAATAAAACGTTAAAGTACAAACAGTAAACAAACAAAAAAAAATTAGCTAAAACTTTCGCTGTTATATATACACAACCGACAAAAAGTATAAACAACAAATTAAAAAGCAATAACTCGTTTAATAAAAATGCGTATAAATACAAATTTATTTCGAAATTGTAGCCGGAATTAACAATAGCTAAAATAACTTGTTTAATATAAGTTATTTGCTGCAAAAAACATACGTTTTTCGAACGAAACACTTAATACGTAGTTTAAAAATTACTTTAAATAGTACATTTGCAGTTTGTAAACAAAATAACGAACGATTTTGTTTTAACTAAACGAAATTTACGTATACAAACTTGCGCGTACTTTTTAAAAAAAATAATAAAAAAGCACTAAAAAAGCGAAAAGCTTACAAAGTAAACTTAAAACATATATAAAATACTTAGTAAAATATATAGCTTTTAACATTTACAAAATTTAAGTACTACAATCGCGCGATTATTATTACAAAAAACGTTAAGTTCGACAAAAACTAGTTTTATTTACTAAAAATCGAACAGCTAAAAAGCTAACTAGTGCGATTGCTCGACAAATAGTAAAAATAATAAAAAAACAAAACATTTAAAACGTTAAATTAATAATCGAAAACTTAAGCGTATTTAGTAATAATTTTAGCGAACAAATAACAAAGCTAAAATTTTGCAAAAAGTAAAAAACACTATTTTCGAGTCGAATAGCTAAAACTCGAAAATAAAACACGACTAATTTTAAAAAAAGCACGAACTTTTACAACAAATAAGCCGTTTTTTAACTTTTAATACTCGACTTAATTTCGGACTTAAAAATATACTAAATTAAAGTTCGAAAAAAAAAACTGTTATAAAAAAGCAAACAGTATAATATTCGACTTAATTTCGAAACTTAAAAGTATACTAAGTTAAAATTAAAAAAAAGCGCTGCTCGAAATAAGTTTGCAGTTCGTTACAACAGTAACGACTACAAAAAGCGCGCTAATTGTTAAAAACTTTAAACGAATTAAAGTACTACAAAAAAAAAAATTTAAAATTTACAAAAAAAGTTCGAAGCTTTTTACAAGTAATTATTAAAAATAACTTTCGTTTACAAGCAATTTACTGTTTAGCAAAACTTTTGCTAACTTAAATACAAGCTTTAATATTTCGAACATATTACGATATTTACTACAGTTAAATAAAAAAAATTTAAGTTTGCGCCGAAATAAAAAAATTCGCAATTAACTTTCGAACAAAACGCAAAACTTAAAAAGTAGCTAAATGTTCGCAATACTAGCATTTAAGTACTATACAACGCTCGATTATACTTAGCAATAAATTTATACGATTTACTAGTAATAAAAAAAAGCGAAACAGTAATTGTATATTTAGTGTTTTACGCTGCTACAACAAAGCAAGTAACACTATGTTAAAAAGTAAAAGCTTTAACAAAAACTTTTATTTAGCAAATTTGCTACTATTTTCGAAATACTAAAAAAAACTTCGCAAACATTTATTTAAAATCGATTTAAAGCAAATGTATACGCAAACTAGCGAATTTAAAAAGCTGTAAATGCTAAAAAGTTATACTAGTAAAAAAAGCTTAGTATACTGCTACTATTAAATAAGTGTTTATATACAAATTAAATCAGTATCGATTTTTACTTGTGCAAATCGCGGATTGTAGTACAAAAAACTTTTAAAAATTAAAATCGATTATTTCGATATACGCAGCAACGTTAGCTTTTCGCTCGTTTAAAGTAGCTATAGCTATAACAGCGAACTTCGACTTTAAAATTAAGCAGTTCGATATAGTTAATGCATTTATTAATGCAAAACGAAACAAAAACAAAGTACAAATTGCTTGCTAGTTTTAAACAGTTTCGAATACCGAAATATACGTAAAACTAAACTGCGCGCTATACAGTTTTAAAATTTTCGGTATGTAATTCAAAAGTTTACAACTACTTTAAAAAAGTTAAACTCGAAACAAGCAAAAAAAAGCCGTGCTTTTATATAAACAAAAAGCGAACAGTATTTTTTGTGTTTTTTGTAAACGACTTTTTAGTAATATACTACAAGTTAAATAAGCTAAAAGCGAACAAAGTAACAAGCTCGCTAAAAAAAAAATACAAACTAAAAAAAAAAGCGATGCAGTTTAGTTTTTAAGTATAAAAATTATACGTTTAAAGTTAAAACGAAAACTTTAGCTATTTTATAATGTATATATTAAAAAAATCGCAACAAAATTCAACAAAATACTAACAAAATGTTTAAGTACACTTTTTTTACAACAAATGCTTGTAAAAAACTCCGGAACAGCTATAAACAAAATATAAAAAAATATTAAAAAAAAGTAAATAGTGTTTTATACAGTAT